>OU342733.1:364400788-364992848 GCA_910589765.1 Avena atlantica
GGTGTGCCATCCAAGGGAGCTCCGGGCCCTGGAAGAGGGCCCGGTAAGCCGAGCTAACAGAGAAGGCTCCCGAGGGAGACTGGTTCCATGACACCGAATCCCTCTCCCCGGAGAGGGATAGGGGCAGGGACCCCCGCAGCTTCCTGAAGTCCGCCGCCTCGGCTACATTGAAGGTCCTCCGGAACGGGATGTTCCATTGGTCCTCCTGCATAGCCTCCGCCACTAACATCGTAGGGGCCGCGCAAATAGCAAATAGCGCCGGGAATCCTGCTTGAGGGGGACCTCTTGCAACCAGGGGTCTTCCCAAAACAGGACGGCCTGGCCGTCCCCGACCACAAAGACTAACCCTCGGCGGATGAGGTGCTTGATGTCCTGAAGTGCCCTCCAAAACTGGGATCCCTCTCGGCGTTCGCATGCCAGCAGGGGACGACCACGAAGGTAGTTGGCCTTAATCAGTTGGAGCCACAAACCTCCATCCTCTTGGAGGATACGCCAGACCCATTTAAGGAGCAGGGCCACATTAAAGCGGCGGGAGTCCAGAATTCCTAAACCCCCAAGAGTCTTGGGGGTACAAATATCAGCCCATTTCACCATATGGTATTTCTGGTGCCTGTCGCCTGCCGCCCAAAAGAATCGTGACAGCTCTTTCGCAAAGTCTGCATGGACTCCTTCGGGCAGCAGGTACAGGCCCATCTGATACATGGTGAGGCTGGACAAGCAGGAATTGATCAGGACCGTCTTGGACCCCTTGTACGTAAGGCGAGCGCGCCATGGCTCGGCTTTGGACCGAACCTTTGCGACCATGGGGGTCAGATCCCTGATCAGGACCTGCGAGTCACGCATGGGCATCCCCAGGTAGGTGATGGGGAAGTCCGCTAACCTGCAGTTAAGTCGGTCAGCAATCAACTGCCGCTCATCCTCGGGGAACCCTAGGACCATGACCTCGCTCTTGTCAAAGTTAATCTTGAGTCCAGACATAGACTCAAAACAAAGCAACAAGAATTTGAGGTTAATGATGTCCGACACCGAACCCTGAACCATAATCATTGTGTCGTCCGCATACTGGAGGTGGGTGATGCCACCTCCGGGGATTAGATGCCCCACCACCCCTGATAGGTGGCCAGCAACCTTGGCTCTGTCCAAGATCCCTGCGAGGGCATCCACCACAGCGTTAAAGAGCAAGGGCGAGATAGGGTCCCCTTGTCTAATGCCGCAGGAGGGTCTAAAATAAGGACCCACCTCCCCATTCACGTTTATCGCCGTGCTCCCACTCATCACGAATTGCATGATCCACGAGATCACCCTATCCTCAAAATCTCTACGCTCAAGGACCTGCCTCAGAAACGCCCAATCCAGCTTATCGTAAGCCTTCTGGAAGTCTAGCTTAAGAAACACCCCTTTCTGATGGGATACCTTCACCTCATGAATGATTTCATGACCCCTTAAGGAAGGCAAACTGAAGAGGGTGGGTCAAGCGTTCCATGATCGGTGCGAGGCGGATGGCGAAGACCTTCGCGAAAATCCGCTGGATGACATTGATCACCGTGACCGGCCTAAATTGGCGGATATCCGTGGCCCCCAATACCTTGGGGATCAAGGTAATCACCCCAAAATTGAGCAGCGACATGACAAGGGTGTAGGGATACGGGTAGGCTACACTAGCGCAAATCAAAAAAATCTACCGCGTATATCAGGATTACTGTTGTCATAGATCACGGGATTACCACTAGACGTGCAGTTGCGGAATTGATGAAGCGCGTCGAGGCAGTGCAGACGTTCCACGTCTCCTCCTTGTCCTCGTCCCACGAGCAGCTCCCCTTGCGCGGCTCGTCCAAGCGCTACAGATGCAGCACCTCCGAGGTATCCACACGTACAGGGTGGAAGCGTCAGACACCTGACTGCTAGGTCCGCGCGTGCAACACAGGCGTGGGGAGTGGCGACTGGGAATGATCTGAGGTCTAACCCTGGTCAGCTCGCCCCTCCCTCTCTTATATAGGCGTCCCTAGTGGGCTTCTACATTAGTAGCCCATTAGTAGCCTAAGCCTGGTCTAATTCGGATCCAATCCTCATTAGGCTTCCAGCCCCTTAAGTGTGTGACCCTATAGGTTCATATGCGTATAGACATGGCACGAATACACTTATTCTGTCAATAGTTGGTAGCGGCCTCTAGCAAGACGTGCCAACTCCTAAACGCATAAAAAGATCATATCGGACGAACCATCACAAGGTTTAGTACATGTCTTTCCATTTGCCTCACGATATTTGGTCTAGCTCCAAGCTGACCTCCCTTTCTCGATACTGTGATTCGGAATCCCTTTACTAGGTTAACTCTTAACCTTATGTAGCACGGCCATGCATTTCTGGATCCGATCACTCGAGGGGCCCAGAGATATCTCTCTCAAGTAGAGAAGGGCAAATCCCATCTTGATTGACCATGCCTTGCAGCATGCTTCAGGACAAACCTGAAAGCTACCTTTATAACTACCCAGTTACGGTGCAGCGTTTGATATCCCCAAAGTAGGTCGACCACATCTCAAGTACATGCGACAATCTCAGGTCTAAGGACAAAACGTACACGATGTATAGAGAGAGATCTGCAACTAATTGCCAGTCTCAGGTTGGGTCAGTCCAACCCCATATTCATAACATGTGTCCACATCATTGGTTTGACATCTCCATGTCTATGACTTGCGAAACATAGTCATCAACCAATCGATGTGCTAGTCTAATATTCACGTGTGTCCTCACATAAACTCCGACTAGGGACAACTCTTAAATAACCATACAAGTAATGAGTTTTACAAACAATTCACATAATTGCCAATCAATACAAGTTGCCTGATATGGATATTCAAGGAACATTACAATAACTCATGGATACATATGAAATATAAGCATCTCTATGATTGCCTCTAGGGAATATTTCCTTCAAAGGGTCCCAGTGTAGAACTCCTGAAACATGCGCATGATCACCGGGCTCAACTAGGACCATAACGTCTGAAAGAACACAACAGGTAAGCCGTCCGGACCTGGTGCCGAGTTGGCCTTCATCGAGTTGATGGCCTCAGCAACCTCAGATAGGAGGAAGGGGAGGGTCAGCTCCCTATTCTCCTCGACACTAACTCGGGCATTCTCTGGCCAAAAATCTAGCCCCAGGGCCAGCCCCGATCTCGGGGAGGCCGAGAACAGGTCCCGGTAGAAGGCATAAATATGGGTTGAGATGGCCCTCTGGTCCTCCAGAAGGGAATCTGCAGCCCAGAGGCAGGGGATCGAGCACTTCCTCCTCCTGCCATTCGCGATGGCATGGAAGTAAGCCGTGTTAGACTCCCCTGGATAGTCCAGTTCTGGCGGCTCCGCTGCCTCTAGAAAGCCTCCTTACCCTTATAGATCTCCATGATGGAGGTCTCAAGGGAATACCTATGGGCCCATTCGTCAACCGACAGGCCTACCTGGTCCGCCTGCAGGTCAAGGGCCTGGATCTCCTGAAGAATCGCCTGCTTCTGACCCCGGAGCGCAGCCCCCAGATTAGCGCCCCAACCCCGCATCAGTTGGCATGCCAACAATGCGCAGTGGTGTCAGACGTCCACCGCATAGAAGGCACGGGGCAGGGAGGCCGAAGCCTCCAACCACCTAGCCCGCACTGCTTCCACAAAGCCCCTCTAGTGGAGCTAGAAGTTCTCGAAGTGGAAGCGGTGCGACCTAGGGGGCGCCCTTCTACTAAGGATAGGAGGAGGGGGTATGGTCCGAGCCCACCCTGGTGACCGCGCGGAGGGAGCAAAGAGGGAACGCCTGTTCCCAGTCCATCGAGACAAAGACCCGATCCAAAACGCTTCATACCGGTCCAACCGATTGTTGGTCCAGGTGAACCTTGCACCCACCCGGGTGATCTCCCTAAGAGCAAGGTCAGCGATGCAGTCATTGAACAACCTAATCCTATTGAGGTCCATGTTCGCCGAGCTCTTGCCGCGACGGAGCGAATTAGGTTGAAGTCCCCTGCCACTATAACAGGGTCTCCGTACACTCCACCTTGGCTTTGAGCTCCAGCAAAAACTCCTGGGACCTCCTATGGTCCGCGGGGCCATACACAATCACCACCTCCCATTTGAGGCGTCATTGTTTATGGGTGAGGTCCATGCTCACGAAGAAGTCCCCGCGGTCCATATCCTCTACCTTGAAGGTCTCCTCCTTCACCCCCAGGAGGATACCATCCGAGTGACCGGAGGCCGGAAGCCACGTCCAGACGAACTTATGTCTGGACAGGGCCTCCAGCTCCCCAATCAAGAAATCCTATCGAATCGTCTCCTGCAGGACCACAATGTCCACATCTTCCTGACGCGAGTACTCCTTGATCTGATGACGGCGCCCTTCCTGCCCGAACCCCCGGATGTTCCAAATGAACACTCGGAACGCCCGGAGGATGTTCATAAGAACGATCACTCGAAGGCGGCCCCCTTACTGGGGGCAGAGCAGGAGGGAACCGTCAAGGGTGAAAGAGCTGGGGCCTTCGGGGCGCGCCCTCGAGGCCTCCCAGGGCAGGGGTTCCTCAAGGAAGGCGGACCGCCATCAGGAACTGGGGGTGGAGTCGAGCTGGCCCCAGGCTCCGAGGATCCAGGACCTGCCAGCATGAGGGCCCGTTCGTGATCACGTGCACGGGCGGCGGCACTCTGGCCCTCGTACACCTCCCGTGCCTTAATGGCCTCGATCTGTCCCAGCCGGGGGCCCTTCTCGCCCGAAACACAATACCACAATCAACAGCCACCCCACTTAGGTGGTCCAGGGGCACCTCCTCCAATACTGAGAACCTAGAGCCCGAAGGCAAGCCAGAAGCGCAAGAGGAGGGGGGGGGGGGAGGAGTACGGAGGGTACCTGAAAACTCATCGCGGGCGGTCACCCTCTGGGAAGCCCGTTCCGCGATCGTCGGATCTGGCCCTGGCCCCCCACTCTGCGCTCCCGCAATGCGCTCGCTGTGGCGCGAGGGCGGAGGGGGAGGCTGGCGGGGCCTCGGACCTGGCGCGCCCTGGGGCCCGGAGAAGGGGAGGAGACCGTGGAGGGCCCCCCAGCGCCCAGGATCGGAGTGTCAGGGGCGAGCGAGTAGCAAACCACCCCGGGAGAGCGCGAGGAGGACTGGGGGAACACATCTAGACCCACGCTCCCCGAGGTATCCTCCTCCGACAAAGCCAGGATGGAGGAGGGAGGGGGCACTCCTTGCTCCCCTCCCGAGAACAGCTGAGACTTGCCGAGGTTGGAGCCGTACTGGGCGATGTCGAAGGCGAGGGGCTCCTGCATTGAAGGACGGGTGTGGCGGGGGAGATCTACCGGCACCAGCTTGGCCGGGGCACTCCTAGACCGCGGCTGACGATCCGGGAAGAAGGGCCCGGCACCCCCGGATGCGCGGCCGGTCACCCCACCGCCAGCCGAGGTCCGCTGGGACGGGGTAGGTGCAGGAGCCTCCGCAGCCGGGGGCTTGGCCACCTCCGGAGAGTCCTCGCCAAAGGAGTCCTCATCCGACCCTCCACCCCCTCCCGTCCCCAGGTCATCATCCGGGGGCGGGGACGGAGAGGTGGAGCCAGGGCCTGTCGATGCCGGGGGGTCTTCGAGCTCCATCAGTAGGTCCCTACCAGCACGATCGAAGAAGAAGCGCTCGATAGAAACCGGAAACACGGCCGGGTCGGGGCATAGAATGCGAAGGCGGATGGCCCCGATACCAGCGAGTGAAAGCGGATCAACCTCCAAGCACTTGCCCATCGTATGAGCCACGAGAGAGATAACCTTGGGCCTCCTCGCCTCGGGAGGGACTCCAGATAAGCGAAGCCACACCTCTGACAGAGTGGCGGTGACCCCCCTGGTCGGCAGTAGAAGGCTTGATCAGGACCTATAGTTGGTGGATCAGTAGGGTGAAGGAGGCCCCAATGGCACACATTCGCAGGGTCACCACGGAGGGGAACGACACTGCGAACTCAGTGTATGAGATCTTCCTCACCGGCCACGCGTGCCCTGGGAGGACCTCACAGAACTCCTGGTGGATCGGGTCCTCCGTCACCTCCACCTGCACCGGGGGAGCCTGCGGCAGCAGGGTCACCGTCGCGAGTGTCTCCGGTACCGCCATCTGGATGCCCCTAGGTCAATGTAGTAGAAGCCACCGTTGACCCCGTGACCGTAGTACTCAAGGCACTGACAACCAGGACGGGGTACCGGGGCCTGACTCACACCCGAGGGGGCACCAGCAGGAGGTAGCGCGGCGGCGAGCTTCTTCTTCTTGGACTTCTTCTTCTTCTTTGCCGGAGCACCGGGCGGACTAGCGGTGGACCCCACTGGCGGCAGCGGGAAGGCTGGCCCGAGGGAGGGGCCGGGGGAACCCGCCAGTTGGCCTCGTCCGCGCGTCCTGGCTCGCCCTGCGCACCCTGCGGCTGCCCACAGGACGCTAGAGTCTGCTGTCGCAGCACCGCCTCCTGGCGGGCGGCCTCCGGCGAGGGAGGTTTGGCCGCGCGCAACGGGGCCTGGGTTGGGGCCTGCACGTGGACCCGGCGTACCTGGCACGGCGGGGAGCGGGACCGGCGGTGCGCATCCTGACCCCTGGCCTGAGGTGGAGATGCGGCGGGGGGCCTCGCGCTGGCCCCTGGCAGGACCCTGTCGCCGTGGGGAGGGCTGGCGGAAGCTGTAGGGGGTATTAGCATGGAAAACAAAAAAATTCTACCGCATGCACACAAACAATCCAAGATCTATCTACTAGATTGTAGCAACGAGTCGATAGAAGCACTCACCCTCGAAGATTCCAAAGCGGTTAACGAGAGCAGATTCTCGTGGGTGATGTAGTCGTACGCTTGCCGATCTCAAGATCGTGTAGACGATCCTTCCGGCGCTGCGTTCCGGCAGCGCTTCCGCAGTCGGTCACACGTTCGGTACTCGATGAAGACCTTCCTCTCCCTTGTTCCAGCAGGCAGCGAAGGTTATAGGACTCTCCTCGTGATTCCAGCAGCACGACGGCGTGGTGTCGGAAGTAGAGGGAAGATCTAAGGGCTTCGCCTAAGCCGGAGCGAGTATGGTGGAGTAAGAGAGGGCCTTGGTGATCTACGGTTTAGAGGCACCAAGGGGGGTGGCTTGGCCGGTGGCTAGGGTTTGGGGAAACCCTAGTCGGCGACTTGGAGGAGCCCTAGGCGGCGGCAACACTTGGGGTGGTGGCGCCTGGAGCTAGGGTTTGAGGTGTGAGGGGTAGGGGCGCCCTACCCCTCCTTATATAGGTGGGATGGAGGTGGTTGGGAGGAGGGAGTCCTCCTCCAACTCCTCCTCCTTGTCCGGCGGGTGGAGGGAGTGGGACTCCTACCCTAGGTAGGTTTCCTACTCTCCCTCCACCAAGCAAACTTCGGATTTGACTTTTTCAAATTGGCGTTTGACTTTCAAACTTGGATTTGATTTCTCTCTTCATATTGCCCAGCCAAGTGACCTAGTACATGATGCAACCATTCCATATTGTCATGACTCATCCATGTACCCTTCCCCTCTGGAGTGTCGGACCTTCCAGACCCTTCTAGAACATTCCCGGTGAAAACACCGTAATAATTTCCGAACTCCGAAATAGGACTTTCCTTATATCAATCTTATTCTCCGGACCATTCCGGATCTACTCGTGATATCCCGGATCCCATCGACTCCGAACAACATTCGGTCTCTTACTCATCATTCCATAACTACACAACAACATCGAATCCTTAAGTGTGTCTCCCTACGGTTCGTGAATTATGCGGACATGACCGAGACACTTCTCCGATCAATAACCAATAGAGAAATATGGAAATTCATATGGATCCCACATATTTCTACGATTACTTTGCGATCGAATGAACCACTTACATACGATACCAATTTCTCTTTGTCTCACGATAGTTTACTTATCCGAGGTTTTGATCGTCGGTATCTCTGCATACCTAGTTCAACCTCGTTACTGATAAGTACTCTTTTCTCGTTCCCGTGATATGTGATCCCTTGTGAGCCAGGCACATGCTTGCAAGCTAATTGGATGACATTCCACCGAGAGGGCCCAAAGTATATCTATTCGTCATATGGATGGACAAATCCCACTCTTGATCCATGTGCCTCAACCCATACTTTCCGAACACTTAATGCCACCTTTATAGCCACCCAGTTACGGTGTGGTGTTTGATGTCATCAAAGCATCCTTCCGGTGATGGTGATTAGCATGATCTCATGGTCGAAGGAATTAGGTTACTATGTATCAGAAAGCTTATAGCAATTGAACTATTAAATGACTTGGTCTTTATGCTACGCTTATCTATAGGAGTATGTACATCATACCATTCTCCTAATGATATGATCTCGTTGTTAATAACATCTCAATGTTCATGATTGAGAAACCACGATCATCTATTAACCAACAAGCAAGTATTATTAAAGAGGCTTTACTAGGGACTCTAATTTAGTTTACAAATCACGCAAGTATTAATGTTTCCGGTTAATACTGTTATAGCATGAATGTAAACATTTATCATAAACACAAAGATATAATAATAACTACATTTATTATTGCCTCTAGGGCATATCTCCAACAGAAACCCATGTGGGCCCGCACCGGAGAGCTGTGACGGGGGGGGCAGAGAACCACGGCGGCGGGGGAGGCGGGGCGACTGAGCGGGGAGGTCTCCCTCTGCGCCGGCGGGGAGCGGATACAGGGGCGCTTGGGGGCCATCAGGGCCTCCTTGTAGGAGGCCTGCCTGGGAACGGCGAGGGGAGGCCGGGACAGAGGAGCACCCGACGGCGGCGGCGGGGACGGGGTCGAGATACGGGGTAGAGGTGGCGGGGAGATGGGGAGAGGAGCAGGATCCCGCGGGGTGGGGAGAGCTGGGGACAAGGACGGGAATTGGGTCTTCGAGCCTAACCCTAGCCCCTGTCCCAGGCCGCTTGGGCCGAGGACAGGCTGAGGCCTAGCAGGGCCCCGCGGCCCACCAGCACGCCATCCCCGTGCGGGACGGGTCCCCTCCTTCTCCCTGCAACGCGACGCCGCGTGATACATGGTTATACCCCGCGGATACACGACCTCAGCATACCTAGTCCAGCCCAAAGAAGGCCCATGGCTAATATACGCCAGCCCATGAAGACTTTCGGGTGGCCAAGGCCCATGACGCCTTCGGATCCTTGGAGAGCAAGATTAGAGTAGATAGGAAATTCAAAGGGGTAAACCCTAGAACCTGTAACCGACTAGATCTGTGCCTGGGACCTGCCTAAGTCTATATAAAGGCTAGGAGGGCACGACCTAGATCTCTCTCTCATACTTTCGCATACGCACCTCCATGCTAGATTGCACTGCGCACCCCTGTAGTCACCGGTTCCGCCGTAATCAAGAGCATACAAGCAGGAGTAGGGTTTTCCCTCTGGGGGCCTGTACCTGGGTAAACCTCGTGTCCCGTATTGCTTGTTTGCTAACCGTTCCGCGATCTCCAGCATCCCCATCTTCTCCAAAACCCAAGTCCATAACAATGGGCATTGATGAGATTAAACCTCGTCAATTGGCGCCGTCTGTGGGAACTGGGGACGCTGATTGTGCGACCATGACGGTCCCAACCTGAGCAATCTACAACTCTGCGGCGACGGAGAGTCACCTCCTCTTCGGCGCTTTCGACTTCACCGCCCACTCACCGGCCACCATGAAGGACTTCGAGCCCCTAGGCGACGGACTTCAGATCCTGTTCGGGAGCTTCTGCTTCCAGGTGGGGCAAACCAGCACCCTCCGCCTCCCAGAGCGGGTGCCCCTATCATCAATCAGGCCCGCTTCATGGACCCCACATCCCGTGCTACGCACATCATCATCAACAGATGAGTCCTACGACAGCAGAAGCTGCAACTCCGATCTGTGCGATCCGCCATCGGATGAAGGGACCTACGGTTCCGGATCCAAAAGCTGCGGCAGCAGCGGACCAATCTACGAGCGCTACCACTGCGCCATAGTCATCCAGAGCGACGTGTATCAGCAAGCGCCCAACCCGCCGCCCAACCCGCCACCTAACCCGCATGATAGAAGCGGCGGGAACAGAAGAAGCCAGTCCCCCCACCCGAAGGGGACAACGCCGGCCAGGTCATCCGCCTTAGCAAAGAAGGATGGGCCCAGGCACGCGCCTCCATGGCGGGCAGCACGATCCTTCCTGCAGACGCCTCACGGGACCTGCTGATGGCATACCACTTGCTCCTGATCGAGGAGCACAAGAAGCAGGTCAAAATGCAAGAGGTTCTTGACAAACGCAAACAAGTAGCCTCGGAGTCCAGTGCGCGACGAGCTGCGCTCTCCGCCATGGGCATCGGCTCCAGCTCGAACGGCAACCACGACAACAAGCACCGCTCCCGGACGGAGAACATGGACCCCAAGGAGCGCCGTGAGGTGACCCGAACCCTCCACGCATACTTCATGGAGATGGATGCCGACGGCAACATCATCCCGAAGACACCGCAAGCTGCGATCATGGCAGCCACCGCGTACCTCGCGTCCCACCCACCTCCGGAGGGGGACCCGAAAAGAGCCATGCACAAGTCCGCACTCACCGGACTCGGACTCGTCGGAGCTGCGCTCCATCAAGAAGCTCCTACGGAGCCGAAAAAGAAAGCTATGGTCAGGTTCGACCGCAGCCCCACTCCTTCATCCGAAGAAGAGGACCATGACCTTCCTCGAAGGCACAAGAGCTCGCGTCATCGCAGCCGCAATTACAACGCCAGAGACGCGCTAACACAGCGCAAAATCAACAAAGTGCGAGCCAAGCGCGCATGCTCGTCTGAATCCGAGATGGACGAAGATGAAGGAGAACTCTGTGGAGCCCAGTGCTTCAGCAGATCTGTCCGACGGACACGGATGCTGCGAAATTTCAAGCTTCCTTCGGATACTCCGAAGTTTGATGGCACACAGGACCCCAAGGCGTGGCTCAGCGACCACCTGTCATCTGTCAAGATGCACGGTGGAAACAAGGAAAACGCCATGCAATGCCTTAAGCTGCAGCTGACAGGCGCAGCCCGGATCTGGCTTAGAAGCCTATCTTCAGGATCCATCGGAAGCTGGGAGGAGCTGGCTTACAGTTTCATCCGAAACTTCAAAGACACCAGCAAGAGGCCCGCCTCGATCGAGGAGTTGCGAGCCTATACTCAACGAACGGGCGAATCCATTCGCTCGTACATACTGCGCTGGTCCAACACCAAGAACTCCGCGGCGCACATCTCCGAAGAAAGGGCCATCGACGCCTTCAAGGACGGCGTCAAGCGCCAGGACTTCAAGGAGGAACTTGGGCGCGTCAAGCCCAAGACACTTGACCACCTCATGGACATCACCAACAGGTGGGCCGACGGTGAAGATTCCGTCCACCGGGCACAATCGGAGGAAGAGGACGATTACGGCGGACGACGGGAACGCCGTAACAAGAGGAGACCACGCGTCTACGACGATCGCGATGGACCCGACATGGTCGCGACCGGCTACGCCGATCGCCGCAATGATGCCAACCGCAACAGCTGCGGATACCGTGGAGGCAACTTCCGCGATGGAGGACGCCCAGCACAGTCATGGTAGCGCTGCGGTCGCGACGACGGACCCTCGGCATACGAAAAACTATCGGGTCCATGCACCATCCACTTCTACATCGACAAGAAGGATGGTAAGAAGAAGGCAAGCCACATGCTCAAGGACTGCCGCGAGTTCCAGAAGCTCAGCGAAAGCATGGTTCAGATGAGGCAGCAAGCTCCACCCCTGGATTTGGGAACGCACTCGCACCAGGAGAGATAGCGCATGGAGCTCCTCCACCGCCACCTGTAGGAGGCCCGAACCAACCAGTCGCACCAGCACAGAACAACGCTGGGCACGGGTATCCCCCGCCGAAAGGAGCATTGATGATCCAGAAGGGGCGCCCCACGAATACGGTGCAGAAGAAAATCACCCGTCAGATCAACCTGGTCGTGACAACTCCACCCGCCATCCCTGAGTACCTCAGCGGATCAGAGTCCTGCATCACATTCAGCCGTTCAGATCACCCTTGCCAGATCCCTCGCCCAGGTCATGTTGCCCTGGTGCTAGAGGCACAGATCGGAGGTTTCGAGATGAGCCGCGTCTTCATGGACGGCGGCAGCGGCATCAACCTGATGTTCGCAAGTACTCTAGAAGAAATGCGGATCCCACTGTGCAGCCTGGAACAGTCAGACACAACGTTCCACGACATCGTCCTAGGAAAGGGCATATTCCCCCTGGGAAAAATATGGCTCGACGTCATCTTCGGCAAGCCGGACAACTTCCGATGCGAGCGGCTCGAATTCGAAGTGGTGGACTGGCCATCACAATACCACACCATCCTCAGGCGTGTAGCATTCGCAAGGTTCTTGGCTGTACCACACTACGCGTACCTGCTACTCAAGATGCCAGGACCTAGGGGCGTCATCACGGTCCACGGGAGCTTCACCCGATCGGACCACTGCGACAGGGACTTCAATAGAATCTCCCAGTCATTCGGCATGCAGGAGGAGCTCGTAAGGCTCCGCGAGGTGACGGACAACGGGGCACCCCCAGTCGCACGACAAAACGCACCTGATATGTCTTTTGACTCCACCGTAAACACAAAGAAGTTGCAGGTCCACCCGACCGATGCCTCCGAGACAGCGCTGATAGCTAACGATCTCAGCCCCGCATAGGAAAGCGCGCTCGTCGAATTCCTCTGTGAGCGCTGGGAAATCTTCGCCTGGTGTCCTGCGGACATGCCAGGACTTCCCAGGGAATTCGCCGAGCATGCACTAAACGTCTTTCCTGACACCAAGCCCGTCAAGCAGTCCATCCGGAGACTGTGCGAACCGCGGGCCGAAGCCATCGGGATGGAAATCAACAGACTACTCACTGTAGACTTCATCAGAGAGATTAAAGAAAGCGAGTGGCTCGCCAATACAGTGATGGTCCCCAAAAAGGACACGGACATCCTGCGGATGTGCGTAGACTTCACGTCGCTGAACAAGCACTTCCCAAAGGATCACTTCCCTCTTCTTCGGATCGACCAGATCATCGATTCGACCGCAGGATGCGAGAAACTCTCTTTCCTTGATGCCTACTCAGGCTACAACCAGATTTGACTCAAGGTCGAAGACCAAGAGAAAACGGCGTTCATCACGCCGTTTGGAGTGTTCTGCTACAACACAATGCCTTTCGGGATAAAGAACGCAGGTGCCACGTACCAGCGGTGCATGCAGGCATGCTTGAAGGACCAGATCGGTCGCAATGTCCAAGTCTATGTCGACGACATAGTCATCAAAACCAGGGAGGCGAGAACACTCATCGACGATCTCCACGAGATGTTCGATAATCTCGACCGCTACAGGATCAAGCTCAACCCCGAAAAGTGCGCCTTCGGCGTCCCATCGGGTCAGTTGCTTGGCTACTTCATCTCCCAGCGGGGGATCGAGGCAAACCCGAAGAAAATACTGTTGGAGATATGCCCTAGAGGCAATAATAAATGTAGTTATTATTATATCTTTGTGTTTATGATAAATGTTTACATTCATGCTATAATAGTATTAACAAGGAAACATTAATACTTGTGTGATTTGTAAACTTAATTTGAAGTCCCTAGTAAAGCCTCTATAAAATACTAGCTTGTTGGTTAATAGATGATTGTGGTTTCCCTATCATGAACATTGAGATGTTATTAACAACAAGATCATATCGTTAGGAGAATGATATGGTGGACATACTCCTATAGATAAGCGTAGCATAAAGATCAAGTCATTTTAATAGTTCAATTGCTATATGCTTTCTGACACATAGTAACCTGATTCCTTCGACCATGAGATCATGCATATCACCTTTACCGGATGGATGCTTTGATGACATCAAACACCACACCGTAACTGGGTGGGTATAAAGGTGGCATTGAGTGTTCGGAAAGTATTGGTTGAAACACATGGATCAAGACTGGGATTTGTCCATACATATGACGGATAGATATACTCTGGGCCCTCTCGGTGAAATGTCATCCAATTAGCTTGCAATCATGTGACTGGCTCACAAGGGATCACATATCACAGGAACGAGAAAAGAGTACTTATCGGTAACGAGGTTGAACTAGGTATGCGGAGATACCTACGATCATAACCTCGGATAAGTAAACTATCGTGAGACAAAGGGAAATTGGTATCGTATGTAAGTGGTTCATTCGATCGCAAAGTAATCATAGAAATATGTGGGAGCCATATGAATTTCCAGATTCCTCTATTGGTTATTGTTCGAAGAAGTGTCTCGATCATGTCCGCATAATTCACGAACCGTAGGGAGACACACTTAAGGATTCAACGCTGTTTGAGTAGTTATGGAATGATGAGAAAGAGTCCGAATGTTGTTCGGAGTCTCGAATGGGATTCGGGATATCACGAGGAGATCCGAAATGGTCCGGAGAATAAGATTCATATAAGGAAAGTCCCGTTTCGGAGTTGGAGAATGATTCCGGTGTTTTCATCGGGAATGTTCTAGAAGGTTCCGGAATGTCCGACACTCCGAAGGGGAAGGGTACATGAATGTGTTGTATCAAGTTGGTATGATTGCATCATGTACTAAGTGTCATCGCTGAACAAAATAGAGGATTAAATCAAATCCTTGTTTGAAAAGTCAAACGGCTAGTTTGAAAGTCAAACGGCTATTTTTGGGAAGTGGAAAAGGAGGAGGAAACCGAGTTGGGGAGGAGTCCCTCCTCCCCACCGCCGGCGCACCACCAAGCCGAGTTGGGGAGGGACTCCCCTCCCCTTGGCCGGCCCCCTCCACCTATAAAAGGAGGGGCAGGGCTCCCCTCCTAGATACACAAGATCCTCTCCTCCAAACCCTAGTACCAAGCCGCCGCCGCCTCCATAGCCGCCGCCGGCCCTAGGGCACTCGCCGCCGCCGCCTAGGTGAAACCCTAGCCGCCGTCCTAGCCCCCTCCTCGGCGTGTCTAAACCCTAGATCGTTGAGGGACTCTCTCATACTCCACCATACTCGCTCCGGCTTAAGGCGAAGCCCTGCGAGATCTCCCCTCTACTTCCGGTACCACGCCGTTGTGCTGCCGGAATCGCGAGGAGAGTGCTACAACCTCCGCTGCCTGCTGGAACAAGGGAGAGGAAGGTCTTCGTCGAGTACCGAACGTGTGACCGACTGCGGGAGCGCTGCCGGAACGCAGCGCCGGAAGGATCGTCTACGCGATCTTGAGATCGGAAAGAGTACGACTACATCACCCACGAGAATCCGCTCTCGTTAAACACTTTGGAATCTTCGAGGGTGAGTTATTCCATCGACTTGTTGCTACAATCTAGTAGATAGATCTTGGCTTGTTTGTTTGTATGCGATAGAAAATTTTTGTTTTCCATGCTACGAAACCCTACAGTGGTATCAGAGCCGTGTCTATATGTAGATTTGTTGCACGAGTAGAACACAATGGTCATTGTGGGCGTTGATGCTTTTATTGTCGATTGCTTTTTGTGTACTTTGCATCTTGCGGGATGTTGGGATGAAGCGGCCCGGGCTAACCTTACATGACATCGTTCATGAGACTTGCTCCACGCTTGACATGCAACTTGTATTGCATAAGTGGCTTTGCGGGTGCCTGTTTCTCCTAGCATAGTTAAGATCCAATTTACAACGGGTGATTAACAATACTAGTATCAATGTTGTGGTTCATGTTCGTAAGTTAGAATGACACTTATTGAAAGCCCCAAACCACGTAAAACATGCGAAGAAAGTAGAGGCATCTAACTTTGTTTTGCAGGGGTGTGTTGTGATGTGATATGGCCATGATTGTGATTATATTTGATGTATGCAATGTTCATTATTGTAAGTTGGCAACCGGCAGGAGCCATATGGTTGTCTTTAATTTATGTTAAGACCCGCGTGTCTATTCAAAGTAGTTGTAATAGTTGAAGCCGGTGGACGACAACCATGGAGAAGCGTCATTGACCTTGATGCAATGCCGGTGATGATGGAGATCATGTTCGTGCTAGAAGATGGAGATCGGAAGCACAAAGAAGAAAGGCCATATCATATCACATATTATGAATTGCATGTGATGTTAATCCTTTATGCATCTTGTATTGCTTAGTAGACGACGGTAGCATTATAAGATGATCCCTCATGCACATGAATTTCAAGTCATAAAGTGTTCACCCTTAGTTAGCACTGTTGCTAAAGCTTGTTGTTTCGAAGCACCACGTGATGATTGGGTGTGTTAGATTCCGCAAGTGTATACAACGTGAGCAAGCCAGATTTGCTCATGCAGAAACTAAGGTTTGATCTTGACGAGCCTAGTATGTATAGACATGGTCTCGGAACACGAATCACCGAAAGGTAAAGCATGAATCATATAGTAGATATGATGAACATGACGATTGTTCGCCATTGAAACTGTATCAGCTCTCGTGATGATCGGTGTTGATGTGGTGGATTTGGTTCGTGTGATCACTAAAACAATGTGAGGGATATTGTTTTGAGTGGGAGTTCACCTAGATTAATTAAATTATTAACTTGAACTCAATTTGTCATAAACTTAGTCTAAACTATTGCAAATATGTTGTAGATCAATGGCAGCCCCTACCATCAATTTTAATGCGTTCCTAGAGAAAGAAAAGTTGAAAAACAATGGAAGAAACTTCGCGGATTGGTTCCGCAATTTGAGGATTGTCCTCACAGCTGGTAATTTGACCTATGTGCTGGATGCACCGCTGGGTGACCCACCTGCAGCTGATGCTGCCGATGAAGTAAAGAACGTTTACCTCACTCGGAAGACTCAGTACTCCACAGTTCAGTGTGCTATCTTGTATGGTTTAGAATCGGAGCTTCAGAAAAGGTTTGAGAATTCAGACCCATATGATATTGTCGAGGATCTCAAATTGATCTTTGAGACTCATGCGGCAATTGAAAGCTATGAGGCTTCTGAAAAGTTCTTTAACTGCAAGATGGAAGAGGGCAGATCCGTCATTGAGCATGTGCTTAAGATGTCTGGGCACGCAAACAAACTTCAAAGCTTGGGTATAGTGATTCCTAATGCTTTGGGGATTTACGGCGTCCTCCAATCACTACCACCAAGTTACAAGAACTTTGTGATGAACTACAACATGCAGAACATGAACAAGACGTTATCGGAACTCTTTGCCTTGTTGAAATCTGCAGAAGTGGAGATCAAGAAAGAGCACCAAGTGTTGTTGGTCAATAAGACCACCAAATTCAAGAAAGGCAAGTCTAAGCAGAAGGGACACTTCAAGAAGGGTGGTAAGAAAGTTACCACGCCGACGAAGAAGACCAAGGCTGGACCTAAGCCTGATACTGAGTGCTTTTACTGCAAGGAAGAAGGTCACTGGAAGCGGAATTGCCCAAAGTACTTGGCGGATTTGAAGAACGGCAACATCAAGAAGAAAGGTATATCTGATATACATGTTATTGATGTGTATCTCACTAGTACTCGTAGTAGTGCCTGGGTATTTGATACTGGTTCGGTTGCTCATATTTGTAACTCGAAACAGGTGCTGCAGAATAAATGGAAGCTAGCGAAGAACGAGGTGACGATGCGCGTGGGAAACGGATCAAAGGTTGATGTGATCGCGGTCGGCACTCTACCCCTTCATCTACCATCGGGATTAGTTTTATACTTAAATAATTGTTATTTGGTGCCTGCGTTAAGCATGAACATTATATCGGGATCTTGTTTATTACGAGACGGTTACTTGTTTAAGTCCGAGAATAATGGTTGTTTGATTTATATGAGTAATATGTTTTATGCACATGCACCTTTGATAGATGGTCTATTCTTATTGAATCTCGATAGTGGAAATACACATATTAATAACATTGAGGCTAAACATTTGAAATCGAGCGATAACTCGACCTATATATGGCACTGTCGTCTTGGTCACATTGGAGTGAAGCGTATGAAGAAACTCCATTCCGATGGACTTCTTGAATCACTTGATTTCGAATCACTTGATAGATGCGAAGCATGTCTGATGGGTAAAATGACTAAGACTCCATTTTCTGGCATGATGGAGCGAGCTACGGACTGATTGGAAATCATACATACCGATGTGTGTGGTCCAATGAGTGTAGAATCGCGTGGTGGTTATCGTTATGTTCTTACCTTCACGGATGAGTTGAGTAGATATGGGTATATCTATTTCATGAAACATAAGTCCGAAACTTTCGAGAAGTTTAAGGAATTTCAAAGTGAGGTAGAGAATCAACGTAACAAGAAGATTAAATTTCTACATTCTGATCGTGGAGGTGAATATCTAAGTTACGAGTTTGGCGAGCATTTGAAGAAATGCGGAATACTTTCACAGTTGACACCGCCGGGAACACCACAGCGTAATGGTGTGTCCGAACGTCATAATCGAACTCTCTTAGATATGGTTCGTTCTATGATGTCACTTACGGATTTACCGCTATCATTTTGGGGTTATGCATTAGAAACATCCGCATTCACTTTAAATAGGGCACCATATAAATCCGTTGAAACGACACCGTATGAATTATGGTTTGGAAAGAAACCTAGATTGTCGTTCCTTAAAGTTTGGGGTTGTGAAGCCTATGTAAAGAAGTTACAGCCGGACAAGCTTGAACCCAAAGCGGAAAAATGCGTCTTCATAGGATACCCGAAGGAAACTATTGGGTATACCTTCTATCATAGATCCGAAGGCAAAATCTTCGTTGCCAAGAATGGATCCTTTCTAGAGAAGGAATTTCTCTCGAAAGAAGTGACTGGAAGGAAAGTAGAACTCGACGAGGTTGTCGAACCTTCTCTCAAAATTGCGAGTAGCGCAGCACCGGAAGAAGTTCCTGTGGTGCCTGCACCAGTTAGAGAGGAAGCTAATGATGATGATCATGAAACTTCGGTTGAAGTTGCTACAGAGCCTCGCAGGTCAACGAGAACTCGTACCACTCCAGATTGGTATGATCCCGTTATGAGTGTCATGTTGGTGGACAACACCGATGACCCTGAGACATATGAGGAAGCGATGATGAGCCCAGATTCCAATAAATGGCAAGAAGCCATGAAATCCGAGATTGGATCCATGTACGAAAACCAAGTATGGACTTTGGTGGACTTACCGGATGGCCGGAAGGCCGTCGAGAACAAATGGATTTTCAAGAAGAAAACAGATGCTGATGGTAATGTAACTGTCTATAAAGCTCGACTTGTCGCAAAGGGGTTTCGACAAATTCAAGGAGTTGACTAGGATGAGACTTTCTCACCAGTAGCGAAGCTAAAGTCTGTGAGGATTATGTTAGCAATCGCTGCATATTATGATTATGAGATATGGCAGATGGATGTCAAAACAGCATTCCTCAATGGAGACATTGATGAAGAGTTGTATATGATGCAACCCAAAAGTTTTGTCGATCCTAAAGATGCTAACAAGGTATGCAAACTTCAACGGTCCATCTATGGATTGAAGCAAGCATCCCAAAGTTGGAATCAATGTTTTGACAAAGTAATCTAAAGTTTTGGTTTTGTACAAACTTATGGAGAAGCTTGTATTTACAAGAAAGTGAGTGGGAGCTCTGTAGCATTCTTAATACTATATGTAGATGGCATATTGTTGATTGGGAATGATGTAGACCTTCTTAATAGTGTCAAGGAATATTTGAATAATAGTTTTTCAATGAAAGATCTTGGCGAAGCAGCTTACATATTAGGCATAAAGATTTATAGAGATAGATCAAGACGCCAAATATCATTGTCACAAAGTACATATTTGGACAAAGTTCTAAAGAGGTTTGGAATGGAAGATAGCAAGAAAGGGTTCTTGCCCATGTTGCCCAATACGACCTTGAGTAAAACTCAAAGTCCGACATCGGCAAAAGATAGAGAAAGGATGAGTAAGACTCCCTATGCCTCAGCCATAGGATCTCTAATGTATGCCATGCTATGTACTAGACCCGACATTGCATATGCTGTTAGTTTAACTAGTAGATATCAAAGTGATCCAGGAGTGGATCATTGGACAGCGGTCAAAAACATCCTTAAGTACTTGAGAAGAACTAAGGATATGGTTCTTTCTTATGGAGGTGATGAACAACTCGTTGTTAATGGTTACACCAATGCTAGTTGGAACACCGATCCGGATGATTCTAAATCATAATCTGGATACGTATTTATTTTGAATGGTGCAGCAGTAAGCTGGAGGAGTGCAAAGAAAAGCATTGTGGCGAGATCTTCAACTGAATCGGAATACATGGCTGCTTCGGAGGCTTCACAAGAATCGATATGGATGAAAGAGTTCATTACAGAGATGGGTGTGGTTCCTAGTGCGTTGGACCCAATGTCTATCTACTGTGATAACATGGGCGCCATAGCCAATCCGCAAGAACCAAGGTCACACAAAAAGCTGAAGCATATCAAGCTACGTTTTCACGCTATTCGAAAACATATCCAAGATGGGGATATAAAGATTTGCAAAGTACACACAGATCTGAATGTGGCGGATCCGTTGACTAAACCTCTCCCGAGGACAAAACATGACCAGCACCAAACTGCCATGGGTGTTCGGTATATTACCATGTAATCTAGATTAGATGACTCTAGTGCAAGTGGGAGACTGTTGGAGATATATGCCCTAGAGGCAATAATAAATGTAGTTATTATTATATCTTTGTGTTTATGATAAATGTTTACATTCATGCTATAATAGTATTAACAAGGAAACATTAATACTAGCTTGTTGGTTAATAGATGATTGTGGTTTCCCTATCATGAACATTGAGATGTTATTAACAACAAGATCATATCGTTAGGAGAATGATATGGTGGACATACTCCTATAGATAAGCGTAGCATAAAGATCAAGTCATTTTAATAGTTCAATTGCTATATGCTTTCTGACACATAGTAACCTGATTCCTTCGACCATGAGATCATGCATATCACCTTTACCGGATGGATGAGTTGATGACATTAAACACCACACCGTAACTGGGTGGCTATAAAGGTGGCATTGAGTGTTCGGAAAGTATTGGTTGAAACACATGGATCAAGACTGGGATTTGTCCATCCATATGACGGATAGATATACTCTGTGCCCTCTCGGTGAAATGTCATCCAATTAGCTTGCAAGCATGTGACTGGATCACAAGGGATCACATATCACGGGAACGAGAAAAGAGTACTTATCGGTAACGAGGTTGAACTAGGTATGCGGAGATACCGACGATCATAACTTCGGATAAGTAAACTATCGTGAGACAAAGGGAAATTGGTATCGTATGTAAGTGGTTCATTCGATCGCAAAGTAATCGTAGAAATATGTGGGAGCCATACGAATTTACAGATTCCTCTATTGGTTATTGTTCGGAGAAGTGTATCGATCATGTCCGCATAATTCACGAACCGTAGGGAGACACACTTAAGGATTCGACGTTGTTTGAGTAGTTATGGAATGATGAGAAAGAGTCTGAATGTTGTTCGGAATCTCGAATGGAATTCGGGATATCACGAGGAGATCCGGAATGGTCCGGAGAATAAGATTCATATAAGGAAAGTCCCGTTTCGGAGTTGGAGAATGATTCCGGTGTTTTCATCGGGAATGTTCTAGAAGGTTCCGGAATGTCTGGCACTCCGGAGGGGAAGGGTACATGAATGTGTTGTATCAAGTTGGTATGGTTGCATCATGTACTAAGTGTCATCGCTGAACAAAATAGAGGATTAAATCAAATCCTTGTTTGAAAAGTCAAACGGCTAGTTTGAAAGTCAAACGGCTATTTTTGGGAAGTGGAAAAGGAGGAGGAAACCGAGTTGGGGAGGAGTCCCTCCTCCCCACCGCCGGCGCACCACCAAGCCGAGTTGGGGAGGGACTCCCGTCCCCTTGGCCGGCCCCCTCCACCTATAAAAGGAGGGGCAGGGCTCCCCTCCTAGATACACAAGATCCTCTCCTCCAAACCCTAGTACCAAGCCGTCGCTGCCTCCATAGCCGCCGCCGGCCCTAGGGCACTCGCCGCCGCCGCCTAGGTGAAACCCTAGCCGCCGGCCTAGCCCCCTCCTCGGCGTGTCTAAACCCTAGATCGTCGAGGGACTCTCTCATACTCCACCATACTCGCTCCGGCTTAAGGCGAAGCCCTGCGAGATCTCCCCTCTACTTCCGGTACCACGCCGTTGTGCTGCTGGAATCGCGAGGAGAGTGCTACAACCTCCGCTGCCTGCTGGAACAAGGGAGAGGAAGGTCTTCGTCGAGTACCGAACGTGTGACCGACTCCGGGAGCGCTGCCGGAACGCAGCACCGGAAGGATCGTCTACGCGATCTTGAGAGCGGAAAGAGTACGACTACATCACCCACGAGAATCCGCTCTCGTTAAACACTTTGGAATCTTCGAGGGTGAGTTATTCAATCGACTCGTTGCTACAATCTAGTAGATAGATCTTGGCTTGTTTGTTTGTATGCGATAGAATTTTTTTGTTTTCCATGCTACGAAACCCTACAAATACGGGCCATAATGGCCATGGAGAAACCGAAGAATCTCAAGGGTGTCCAGCAGCTCGCAGGGCGAATAGCGGCATTGAGCAGGTTCATCAGCCATATGGGTGAAAAAGCCCTGCCATTCTACCAGCTACTACGCAAGGCAGACAAATTCGAGTGGACACCCGAAGCGGACGACGCATTCGAAGATCTGAAGCGGCTGCTCTCCACCTCGCCCGTCTTGGTTACGCCAAAGGAGCGCGAGCCCCTACTGCTGTACAAAGAAGCCACACACCAGGTGGTAAGCATCGTGCTGGTGGTCGAGCGACCCGAAGAAGGCAAGACCCATGGGGTCCAACGCCCAATCTACTACCTTAGCGAGGTATTGACGCCAACAAAGCAGAGGTACCCTCACTACTAGAAACTCGCCTACGGCGTGTTCATGATGGCTCGTCGGTTGACCATTACTTCCAGGAGCACCAGGTGATGGTGGTCAACGAAGCACCCCTGAACAGCATCCTAAACAACCCGGAGGCCACAGGACGCGTGGCCCTGTGGAGCATCGAGCTGTCACCCCTAGACATCGTCTACGAGAAGCGACTCGCAATAAAGTCTTAGGTCCTCCCGGACTTCCTTGTACACTGGATGGAGCTGCAGCTGCCAGACACCCCAGACATGTCGCAGTCATGGACGATGCATTTTGACGGCTCCAAGCGTGAAGCTGGAGCAGGAGCCGGGGTCATACTGACCTCCCCGCAGGGCAACAAGATGAAGTACGTCCTTCGGATGAAATTCCGAGCTTCCAATAACGAGGTCGAATACGAAGCCCTCATCCACGGCATGAGGATGGCAAAGATCTTCGGTGCAACGCGCCTGGTCATCTACGGTGACTCCAACCTCGTCGTCCAACAGACGATGAATGAGTGTGACGCACACGCCGAAAACATGATTGCGTACCACACACTCTACAACTCACTCGAGGGAGAATTCGACGGCTGCGAGCTTCGGCACGTTGGAAGAGAAAGCAAAGAGGAGGCCGACAGACTCACCAACATCGACTCCACCTGCGCAAGGGTGCCACCAGGTGTGTTCCTTGAACAGATCTGCGTTCCATCCATCAAGCGGAAATTCCCCAAGGGATCACCCGAAGAAGCAGAACACTCGGGGGCTACGCTACCCGAAGGTCATGAAGGACCCGAAAAACTGGACACAGAGGTCGCCAGGTTCAACCTGATGCAGGTCATGGCAGTCGAAGAAACTTGGACACGACCGTACCTCCAGTACTTTATAGACGGAGAACTACCTGATAGCCCGACAGATGCCCGACGCATATCTCGCCAGTCAAAAGCCTTCACCATCATCAATGGCGAGCTGTACAAGCGCAGAATTTCAGGTGTACTACAAAGGTGCGTCACCATCGGTGACGGGAAAACCATACTTCAAGACATCCACGAGGGCATCTGCAGCCATCACACAGGCAGCCGCTCCCTTGTCGCCAAAGCTCTACGAGCTGGATTCTACTGGCCAACGGCCATGAACGACGCAAAAGACATCGTCTGAAGATGTAAAGGGTGTCAAAGATTCGCCGACAAACCACACGCACCCAGGTCAGAGCTCAGGCCCATACCTTTGTCCTGGCCCTTCGCCCAATGGGGCCTCGACATGATCGGCAAACTGCCAAGGTCCTCGAAAGGGGGGCACGTCTACCTCCTGGCCACAGTCGACAAATTCACCAAGTGGATCGAAGCAATGCCGATCACTAACCAAAAGGGCAAGACTACCGTCAAGTTCTTTGAATCCATCGTCTACAGGTTCGGCGTACCGCATAGCATCATCACCGACAATGGATCGAACTTCATCTCCAAAGAATTCCAAGACTTCTGCGAAGGCCTCGGAATCAACATCACATACGCCTCTATGGCGCACCTGCAAACGAACGGGCAGGTGGAAAAGGCCAACGGCCTAATCGGCGCTGGCATCAAGAAGCACCTCATGAGCCCACTCGAGCGACTCGCCGAAGCCTGGACGAAAGAGCTACCCTCCGTCCTATGGAGCCTGCATACCACGCCAAACAGCTCCACCGGCTACACGCCGTTCTTCATGGTGCACGGGGCCGAAGCCGTGCTACCAGCCGAAGTACGCCACCAGGCCCCCCGGGTCGTCGCTTATAGCGAAGCCGAATCCACGACTGCACTCGAAGACGCCGTCGACACACTCGACGAAGCACGAGACATAGCAGCAGCTCGATCAACGGTGTACCAGCAGAGTCTCCGCAACTACCACAGCCGACGACTGCGCCCAAGGTCCTTCGTCGAAGGAGACCTCGTCTTGCGACTCAAGAAAGAGCAACCGAAGAAATTCGAGTCACCATGGGAAGGACCCTACATCGTCACCGAAGTCATCACAGGTGGCGCCTATCGCCTCAAGCACGTGGAGTCTGGAGTCGCATACTCCAACCAATGGAACGTTGCACAGCTGCGACGATTCTACCCCTAGCTACCTACCCCTTTACTTTCCATAAGGCTATTCAGCCGAACAATGTACCTCCTCCATTACGATATAAATAAAGCTAAGTGTCTCGCCCCAAAATTTTGTTTTTCTATTCGCACTTTTACTTCATGCTACAAACGCACTCGGGGGCTCCCCCCACCTCACGATTTCGTCGACTGGGGATAACACGTGTACACCTGAGTAGCTAACCACGTCAGGCTAACGAAAAGGACACGTATGCGAACAAAGCACTACGTGCTCAAACAACACCAAACCTTTATAACAAAGGGCAAAACACGCCCAGTCAAATATATACAAATTTTACATTTATCTCTTTTGCAGGTACTACCTACTCTGAAGAATAACCTGAGCACGCTGCTCAAATAGATCTACGATCTCTTCGGCATACTGCCTTACAGCCGCGTAATGCGGACGCATATACCCCACACCACCATCTGGTCGAAGGGGTGGCCCAGCCGCTACAGCGGACAGATCTACATCAGGGCAATGCAGCCTCACAAGGGACAATGCAGCCTTCACCCCTGCGACGAGCTGATGCCGCACCAATTCCTTGACACGATGCACGTTCCGAAACTTCGATAGAAGACCAGAGAGGGTTGACGGTGCAACATCCAGCAGAAACATCACATGCAGATCCGACGCGAGTGAAGTCTGCACCTGACGAAGCACCCGTGATACTTGGTGAACGCGATATTGCACCGTTGCAAGGACCATAGCACGGTCACGATCCATCCAGAAGAACCCGCTGGCTTCCATGTCCTGTTGAGTCAAGCAATTGACCCGAACAGCAACACACTCCTTCTCCTCCCTTGGATCAAGGTTAGCACCTGCAATACTTGCACAAAAGTAAGATGCACTGCCAGCAGGCGCATCCGAAGAAATGGGCAACAGCTCGAAAAACTTACACTGAAGCTGCTCGGATAATCGAAGCAATTCCGCCATCAAGTACTCCTCTCTGGCAGCACCGCGATCCGCCTTGGACTTCCAAACGTCGGCATGGCCACGCACCCCAAGCAACTCTTTCTCGAGACTACGAACACGGTCTCGAAGAAATGCAAGCTACGACGAATCATCCAAGGATGGCCACAGCCGCGCTGCAGGCGAGGTGTCAACGGGATCAGCACCCGATGGACCCTAGATCAACAGAAAGGCAAAGACATGAACACGCAGATGAAGGAGCACACAACTCAACAAATTCATTAAGTGCATCAAAAGCCACTACGTGTCACAAGGATTTGTTCATCAAAATAATTACAACAAAAGAGACTACAACTATCCTACAGCTACAGCGCCTAAGACGCGGCACCCTGAGTAGCCTCGGAGCCGGATTGCCTCGCCTTGGCTTCCCCTGCTGCCGTAGCGCGTACTCGGCCAGCAGATCAATCAACTTCTGCCCATAACGCTTACAGTGAGCAGCATATGTTGCGAAGGCTACCTCGGATCCATCAACAGTCGTCGGCATCTGGGAAGTGACCTGGGGAAGGTCCAGCTCCGCTCCAGCCGCCAAGGCCATTGCCAGCCCGACGGATGCACCGATGCCCTTCTGCTTGCGCTTGTACGCCACAGGTGCTTCAGATGACAGCGCCTCCGCCAGAGCATCAACATCATCAAGGGCCGCGCCCTTGGGGACAAGCTCCTTGTAGAAGCGCCCAAGGACCTCCTTGGCCTTGGCAAGCGAGTTGACGACGGTGCCGCGGCGATCTTCAACCGCCGCAGCAACATCGTCCAGAGCACTCCCATGCTCCAGAGCACCGCGATCAAACTCGATGCCTGCAGCATCTAAAACAACAAGGAAGAAGAATGAACGACAGCACCGCAAAAGAAAGACAAGGAAATCAAAAGAGGACGGCGAAGATACTCACCCGAAACAGCCTTGGCAGCCGCCATAAGCTTGCCGGCCACCTCTCTCTCGCGCGAAGCCGTGGCGGTGGCAAGCTGCTCCTCGCGGTCCATGGCCTCCCGCTGCAGGCGCTCCTTAGCCTCGACCGCAGTGGCCAGCTCCAGCTCGAGGCGCTCTTTCGCACCAACGGCGACCTCGGCCTTCTTCTCCGCTTGACCGAGGCTCTTTTTGAGAGAATCAATCTCACGAAGGGAGGTGTTGTGCTCCTCTGCATTCAAATAATACAAACGGCGGATAACAGGACAAGAATACAAGAAGAAGCAAAGACAAAGGCATACAAGCACCTTGAAGCTGTTTGAGGCTGGCCTCCAGCGCCAGGTGCTGCTGCACCAGTCGTTTGGCTTCCTGCACAAAAGGCTGCAGGAAAAAGACCTACTAGTCAAAAGAAGGACTCGGGGGCTACGCCCAAAAGAAAGAGCAGAAGCAAACTACACACACGAAAGCGCTCGGGGGCTCCCCCCGAGACCCGAAGGAAGAACAAACAACAAAACTCCTTTACAGATGCTCGGGGGCTTCCCCCGTGGCAGGAAGCAGAACTACTCACATGATCCGATGGCGACTCCGAAGGTCCGCTTGCAGCCTTCTGAGGCGCAACCACCTGAACCTCCCGCGGAGAAGGGTCTGGAGCAGCGCCTTCAGAGGTAGCCACCGTCTGAGGAGGAGTAAACGCGATTTTCGAATCCCCCATCATCTCTCGAGCACCATCACTGGAGGAGTCGTTGGAGTAATGGTTGCACAAGGACAAATTAGCACAAGTACAAAGTAAACAGGCAAGAAAAGGTAGTGCATAACTAAGGAAATTTACGAGTCAAGCTCGCTCAGGTCGAAGACAGGAGGGGTCCTCCGGACTTTCTTCTCATCTTTCTTTTCTTCCTTCTTCTCTTCCTTCTTTTCTTCCTTCTTACGCTTCGCCGGCGGGTGCGGTGCCACAGCCCGCACGGGAACGGCAGGAATCAGAGAGGAAGAGCCTCCAGCCCATCACTGTGATGTTCAAGCCACAACGGATTCCTAGGAGTCGGAGGAGTCGAGGCATCCGAAGACTCGCTGGAGATCCGTGTCCGCTTGCGAGTATGGTCCTCGCTTGACTCGTTGGCCTCTTCAGCCGGAGATCGCACCGACGATAGCTCGGACATGGAATCCACTACCTCATTGTCCGGTGCAGCCGGAAACAATTCGGGAAGCGGTGGCGACATGCCAGGCACCTTGAACTCCTGCACAGAAGAAGAAAACTTGTTAGCAAACAAGTTCAAATACAATGCAGTCGAAAATAGCGCTACACGCACGACCCGAATCTACACCTGTGGAACATGACGAGAAGCAGAAAACGGAGAAGTCAGCAACTTCCCCGGGATATCCTCTCCAGCCTTGAACTTCAGAAGTGGGCGAAGGACACATCTCCCCTGGAGAATTTTTCAGCCGAAACCCTCGTCGGGTCATGACGACCAGCATAAAGAAACATCGGATGTGCCCTAGCCTGAAGCGGCTGCACCCGACGCTTAAGAAAAGTGCGGATGATATCCACACCGTTCACCTCCTTTTCCGGAATCAGCTGGAGATCATCCACTCGACGATAGAGAGCCTCTATCTCCGCTACGTCGCCATCCAAGATCTGGTTTTTCCAGGACCTCTTCGGCTCGATCTTTTGAGAGGGGTCGAAAGGAGCAAGACCAAAATCCTGCCCAGCCACTGTGGAGTCGCGGATATAAAACCATCTCCTCCACCAGTACTGGACAGACTCGGACATGGAAAAAGAGAAGAAAAGCAGATTGGGTTTAAGGGAGATGATGCAACCCCCAATGGGATAAACACCATCCAAAACAGATTGCCTCTTCACGGAATAGAGTTTCCGGAAGAGGCCAAAGTGCGGCTCGATACCAAGCCAGCACTCGCAGAAAGTGATAAAACAAGCAATGTGAAGAAGAGAATTGGGGGAAAGATGATGCAGTTGGACGCCGTAAAGAAAAAGCAGTCCACGAAGGAAGTCGTGGACTGGGAAGGAAAAGCCTCGAAGAACGAAGGCGGGGAACATAACCCGAAACCCAGCGGGGGGACGGGGGATTACCTCGTTGCCTGGGAGTTTGACGGCCTCCCTATCCTGCGGGATCAAGCCCCGCTCACGAAGCTTGCGGAGATCACTCTCCCGCGTCTCCGATCGCCGCCAGCCACCGTCGGTGACACGGGTAGCGGCGGCACTCTTCTTCCCTCCAGAAGCGCTGGTACCAACCGCAAAAGATGACTTCTTAGACTTCCCCATTGCGGTACGGCGGCGCCGGCGGCGAGAACGTAGGATGGAAGAAGGAAATATCCGAGGATATTCCAGCGCGCAGCAAGAACTCTCAGAGAACAAGGGAGCAGTGAAACGAGAATAGCTGCGGTGAAAACAAACTAATGTTTTTCCCCCAATGATTATAAAGACAAAGACGATGCACGGCAACCGTCCATCGAGAAGACCTAACGCCAACGGCAGGATCTGGCCATACACGTGTCAGCATCGCAACGAACCGTCGCTAACACGCCGTCCACTACGCGCGGAAATCGAGGCGACGCCATAATTATCTCCATGCCGCGCGTGACCGGTCAATTCAAGGTCAGAAAGTGGGACCCATGTTCGTCCAGTCAAGTCATCTCTGGCGCAGCAGACGCTTGAGGTCATCGATCGTCAGCACTGACGTCATCAAAAGCTATACTAGCAACAGTCACAATTTCTTCGGCTTCAAAGCTAAGAGTACTCACTCGAATCTACGATTCGACTAATTACTCGGGGGCTATTCCTATCAGGAGCGCTGGCCGCGCACCTGAAGAATGAACAACACGTTACAACACTGAACTATTTCTTCGAGTCCTACGTTGAGTCTACGACTCCACTACGGACTCGGGGGCTACTCCCATAGGGAGGATGGATTTAAGCATCCGAAAAAATTTGTGTCCTACGGACCTGACACCGAACAACGGTTGAATTAAAGTTTTCGCTCGAGTCTACGACTCGAACAGACACTCGGGGGCTACTCCCATAGGGAGCGCTGGTCGCGCACCCTATAAAATTTCGACTACGATCCTTCGGATCAGTATGCAAAAACTTTTTGGAAACTCTGTCCCAATTAAACGCTAAGTGAGTAGCATTATCCTTGACTACCTGAAACACCTCCACGGTGATAAAATTTGGATGTTGTGTCTGCGACGCAAAGATAAGACCTACAGATATCATCTGATGGCCTGGTAACGCACATGACTGCGCTCTGCTAGTATAAACCCGTGCCAACAGGCGCGATGAAAAATCCTGACGGATGCGTTCGGTGCATCAATTAAATTCACTGGAATTCCACTCCTGTAAGTCTTCCGCGGCCTGAGTCGAATTACGCCAGCATATGTTCCGGGTTCGAGTCGAGGGACTCGAACCTGAAGAAGATCGTGTTGTTTTGTCCTAAGACAGTTAACTGACCATGATCCGTCGGGAGAGTCAGGCACACGTATCAACAATCCCTACACATTCTCTTGAAAGACAGAGTTGCACCCGAAGGATTGAAGAGTCCTCAGCCGAATCTACGATTCGACTGAACACTCGGGGGCTACTGACATGGTTATACCCCGCGGATACACGACCTCAACATACCTAGTCCAGCCCAAAGAAGGCCCATGGAAAATATACGCCGGCCCATGAAGACTTTCGGGTGGCCAACGCCCATGGCGCCTTTGGATCCTTGGAGAGCAAGACTAGAGTAGATAGGAAATTCAAAGGGGTAAACCCTAGAACCTGTAACCGACTAGATCTGTGTCTGGGACCTTCCTAAGTCTATATAAAGGCCAGGAGGGCACGACCTAGATCTCTCTCTCATACTTTCGCATACGCACCTCCACGCCAGATTGCATCTGCGCACCCCTGTAGTCACCGGTTCCGCCGTAATCAAGAGCAGACAAGCAGGAGTAGGGTTTTCCCTCTAGGGTCCTGAACCTGGGTAAACCTCGTGTCCCATATTGCTTGTTTGCTAACCGTTCCGCGATCTCCAGCATCCCCATCTTCTCCAAAACCCAAGTCCATAACAATGGGCATTGACGAGATTAAACCTCGTCAGCGTGCGAGCGTGCCGCCGGCGAGATCCTCCTCTCCGCCGAGGTACGAGCCGCCCTCCGCCGCCTACCATCCCTCGCGGGCCGCGCCGAGGAGATGAACTCCCCCAGCACCGGCCGACGCAAGACGGAGAGGCAGCGGGGGGTGGCCACGCCACGCTCCGGCAGGGCGCAGGTCCACGCCACCGGGACAGGGGACGGCGGGGGCGGAACCTCCTGCCCCGCGGAAGGCACCTCGCAGGGCTGCCCCAAGCCAGGGGAGCGGAGCGTCACCACCGGCGCCAGGACCGGCTCCTCCTCGGCCACGTCGGCCCAGCTGCGACCCTGCAGGTCACCCGCCGCCGCCCAGCTGTGACCGGTTGTCGCGGAACTGGTTTTTTGCACATATCTAATTTGCCTTAAATATAATTATGCCAGAGCTTGACCCTACTGTTTCCTTTATAGAACATCTAAAGTCTCTCTGCTCGGAGCAACTGAGCAAGCAGACTATAGATGCCTTAATCTTAATTTAACAGTATGGTATGAACTGTTGTAAGCTAGCTTACTCAGATTATTAGTATTATATTAATCTGTATCACGTGCTGCCTTACTTACGATATCAGTAACATGAATTGACATGTTAATGTTTGAATTAGTTGTCCTTCTGCAGTTACAGACAAGGATGGTGTATGCTTCTCTGTTGCTTAATTTTCATATTTTGCTTTGTCGTGATTTTTTTACACAGTATCTGTTTTTCTTCTCCTAAAATTAATCTGTCATTTCTTGAAAAAACAAAATATCAGCAGTTAGTGGACCATACTATTCTACCGTAATATGTACCTTTTTTGTTGGGTCTATGGTTGCGTCATAAGTAAAAAATCTTAATATAAATTCATGATCTTTCACTTTTTTTACGTCAAGAGATAATTACTTTGTCTTCTTTATTCTGTATGAACCAGAAAATACTATTGGAGCCCAAGCTCACAAGAGCCCTTTATTTCAAAAATTCGAAAATGATATTTTGGTTTCGAAAAATTCTGTAAAAATATTTACATGCAGGTAATAATGTATACTTCAGGTGTGCAATATCTCAACCTAAAATACAAGGTTTGGAGATGTGTTGTTCACTACCAGGTCTATAATTTTATCTTTTTGTGTAGCGTAGTACTCCACGACAAGAATTATGGAACCGAGGAAGTATACAACTTACTTTGGATTGAGACTTTGCACACCTGAAGTATATGTCATTGCCTATATATACATATTTCTTCGGAACTTCTTGAAACTTTAAAAATATGTTTTCGAATGTTCAAAATAAAGGCCTCTAGTAAGCCCGGGAGTCAAATTGACGCACTCGTCTACACCATTCATTCATGAATCATATGCTTATTAATTTGCAACACATTATCTAATAGGGCCATTGATTATATATCACACATTCACACCATTTCATTTATTCACTATTGCGAGCCAAACATGATAGTTATAAGAGTATGTTTGGTTTTGAGCCAAAGCTAGCCTTATCAAATACTAGTTGGCAAGCCCATGAACTACAGCTGCTGTTTGGTTGGCCACAGTTTTTTTGTCTAGCCGAGTCCAGACCGTGTACTTTTTAGCCCATTTCTGGGCGACCTGCCTAGGCGGGCAAAATACTAGTTCGCCAAAAAACTGGTAATGCTAGGAACTGGGCAGCCTGCGTCAAGGCGTAAAGCAAACATATCCTAAATTTGTTTTGTCATTTGTCATAGGTCTCTGAGTTAAGATGTTGTATGCTACCAAGTAAATATACATAATGCTGAAAATAATCGTCAGAAGCCCGTATAGCTCAGTGGTAGAGCGTCAGTCTTGTAAACTGAAGGTCCGTAGTTCGATCCTGCGTGTGGGCATTTCAATTGCAATTTTATTTTTTATTTTGTTCTTTTATTTTACTTGTATTTTTCACTAGTTTTTACTTTACTTGCACTTTTCACTAGTTTTCGTTTGGAGTTTTATATTTAACCTACCCCAACTTGATTAGAATAAAAGGCTTGGTTGTTGTTGTTGCTGCAGTCAATCGTGACCATTACTCAGTCTAGATGTAACCTCTTGCTGCACAACTGGATCATCAACATGATACACATTCCAGGTACATTATATCATACTTTGGTCATCTTGGAAAGTATCTCAAGGTCCTTTAATAAATCACATTTTCTTTAGTGAGCCTTCTTCACGAAGATAAAAGAGCATCTTCTTTATTGTTGATCAGATGCCTTACGGCAGACATGTGGTCGTGTATCAGCTCATTAGCCAATTTCTAGGTGAAATATTCCTGCTTTATAGGAATAGTACTAGAGAGCATCATAATGTCAATTATTTGTCAATTTAGTGGTAGGCAAGTGGCACAATGGATTTTGTATTAGAAACAAATTTTGCATGTTTGATGTGGACATGATATTCTGAGAAAAGCATAATTCGTGAGCTTTGCTGGCACGGAAGCCTGTTAGCAAGGAAGGTTTGAGAGCAAGATCTGTGATTCCCTTCTAGGTTGATATTTCTTTTCATGCGGGTTCCTCGTTCTTTCTTCTTTCTTGCACATGTCCAGATAGCAAATCCCTTAAATTGATCAGCGACAATATTCCTATTTTTGGCATGAATTTAATGACATTTGACGAAGGTTCTGCCTGTTTGTCCTTGATAAAGTTTTCTAGGGTATATTCAGGCTCAATTAGCATGTGATAAAGCTAGTGTTTATGCAGAGCATGCATCTAGTATTGTCAGCTTGAGGTAAATAGGTTAAAGCTTTTGTCTATAGCTTGGACTGAACTTCGTGCGCAGATACCAGGTAAACTCATAAGGCGAGTGGTTCTCTTAGACATCAATTGATAAGAAGTGCATCTAATTTGACTTCCGCCGTCTCAGCTCACAATTTATTTTTTGCTGATCGAGGTGTAATCCTGTCACCAACTTGAGCTAGGATTTTTGGACTTGGGGCATATTTTTACTTGTGCATTCCAAAAAATAACTTCAGTTGATACACACCTTTGTGGGCATTTAATTATTCTTAGCAATGAAGGTTTTGAGGGAAAGATCTTTGATTCCCTTGTAGGCTGATGATTTTTTGTCATGTTCGTTCCTGGTTCTTTCTTCTTTCTTGCACATGTCAAGATAGTGAGTCCCTTATTAAACTGATCAGCGGCAATGTTCCTGTTTTCGTGTGACATTTAATGAAGGTTCTACCCGTTTTCCCTTGATAAAGTTTTCTAGGATATATTCAAGTTTAATCAGCACATGGTAAAGCTAGTGTTTATGCAGAGCATGCATCTAATATTGTGAGCTTGAGGTAAAAAAGGTTAAGGATTTGTCTACGGCCTGGATTGAACTTCGTCACGCGGATTACCAGCTAACCTGTCAAGGCGGGTGGTTTTTTCAGACATCAATTGGAAAGAAAGCATTGCATCTAATTTTACACTCACGCCGTTTCAGCTCACACAAACAAATTTTCGCTGATAGAGCGGTAGTCCTGTGACCAACTTGAGCCAGGATTTTTACACTTAGGTTTTGTACTTTTGGCATATCTCTGCTTATGCTTTTTCTGAAAATAACTTGAGTGGATGCAAATCTTGAGCATAAACATGGAATCTGCAGTTGACCCAAAAGACCAACCAGACAACACTGAGCAATGCTGTCATTGTTTATGCCCTTGCCCCATAGGCCATAGGTGTTTCTTCAGATGGATGACATTGCCTTATGGCGCACTTCCATCACTACCAAAGAACTGATTCGTGATGTCTTGTGTAATACTTTAAAAGATGGATTACAATGACTCGACTTTTGTCAGGAAGCAGGATGGTGAGTTGGTGACCAATACAAATTGGTGGTTTATCCTTTTTTTTCTTTTCTTCACGTTATGCTAGTACTAGCACAAATCGAAGCAGTTTCCCCTTTTCACCCCTTGTGCGGTTAAGAAACTGCTTGCACTAGCTGTTATGGAGAGAGAATATAGGAGATTGGTGAAGGGAAGTGAAAACATGTGCTTCCATTTTACAGTCAATTTATGATCCTTGTAATTAAAACAAAGCTCCCAGTGCTAAGTTGTAGATCCTTTCCATGAAAATAGACTACTGACTGAAAATTCAAAATTTTTGTATCTTCCCAGTTTTCTAATTTTCCACGTTTTGATTCCTTTGAGGTAGTGGCTGTTAGTCATCACTTAGCCTGTAGGAAAATCAGAGAGCACGCAGGAGGGAGCTTGCTGGCAGGAGGAAAACTCACGTAGATGCATGCATCATTGTGTCCATTCTTTCCTACTCGTAGAGTACTTTTCTCAGATCAAAAGCAGACCAAAAAACTACCGTTCTTTCCTGGCCACCTCCTTTGCCGCCCGCTTCCCCTCGCCTACGAGGCTACAACACACAGCAGGCTCAACTCATTGCCCCATTGGCGTCGCACGTACGGATGATAATGCTAGTCTAGGACTAGCCGCGTCCGGGGGCTTAACAGCCCTACACCATCTTTTCCCCATGATCACAAACACTATCTTTCTTAGGGGCCAAAAGATGGCGCAAAGGCTGGCTGGCCATTGCGGCATGCATGCATGGTGCTACTAGCAGCATGTGTGTGTTGCGAGCGTGGCTGGCACCGAATCCCACTCTCCAAGGCAGCAGCAGCGGCGGCTTCACCATGACACTTTCGTCGCTCGCTCGCTCGCTCCTCCACCCCCCACTTGTCTTTCTTCCTTTCTGGCTCTCGAAAGTTGCGTATCCGTAGAGCTCTTTCCGAGGGAGTGTATAGTGTGGTGGTGGTGCTGCTACTACGAGTCTAGTAGTAGTAGTAGTAGTACGAACTTGTCACTCGCCGTTTCCTGTTCGGTTGCCAAAATGAAATCTGAACCTGCCTGAATTGAGATCTGCGGCTTCCGATTCGATCGACGTCTTTCTGCGGTTGATTCGCGGCGGCGCTTTAACGGGTTTTTGTTGGAGGTGTGAAACCGAGCTGGGACTTGATTGTTTAGTTGTTCTCCTTTTTTATTTAAGAAACTATATATTGCCGTACTTATTGTTTTGGATGCTGGAGGTGGCGGGGAATAAAGCGCGCTCTTGTCTTTGGCACTCGTACATCACATTTCTATCATCTTTTTGTTTGTCTGCCTGGCTAAGGAACGATTCACGGAATTCACCGTCGTGTCTAAGGACATCTTTACTGGACCGATCCATTTTAAACATAAAAGATGTTCGAATCTGTTCGTTTTGGTTGACCCGCAGATTCGAAATCAGGCTATTTTCCTCTGTCGGTTTGGGTTTGAGGTGCCCAGCAACGAAGATCCATTCTGGCCGGACGGCCTAGACTCACCTGTTTTTGACATAATTCAACAAATTTTAATAATAATTACAGGAATTTAAATATTTCACAACCAAATACATAATACAGTTTCGAAGAAAAAATAATTCACGGTTAAACATAGCAAACAACAAGAGAAAATCTGTGAGACCATGCCTAGCGGTTGCTGATGTGTGTCCCCGTTTTTTTTTTCTAAATGGGGAATAGTCCCGGCCTCTGCATCAAATGATGCACACAGCCTGATTTATTGCATAATTTCAAAGTCTCCAAACAGAGTATGAGAGTATAAGAATATTACAATCATGGATCACCCAAAGTGGCTACAAAGATTAGCCATCGAAACACAGAAAACAAAGTTTGCTTAAGCAACATCTAGCCTTCTAGTATATCGCCGCCAGCCTGGCTCTAGAAAGCATACGCGACTGTTTCCAATCCGGGTACACCCGACATCCATAGCCCCCCGCTGGTCCTCTGGGAGGAGATAGGACCACGTTTGGATCCAGTGGATAGCTCTGCGGATAACCTGCAAAAAGTTGATAGTACCGGACGTGTTAAAGACCAAGTCATTTCTAGAGTCAGGGGCGGAGCCAAGGGGGGCTAGCAGGGGATAGACCCCCCCTAACCATCAACCCCCCTTAATAGATAGGTGCAGATTTTAGTACTAAATTAATGGCCTCATAGACTTAATTAACACTAAGCTTAAATTTAATCGATTTGTCGTGCTTCTCTATACCGAAAGCCAAATGTAGTCCATGAATTCGTTTTATTAAGTCAACCATAGTAACATGTTCCAACATTCTTCATTTGTGTAACTAGACCTAATAGCTAGCATTATATGCAATTGTTCAGATCAACTGACTGGATGTCTTCCACCATCGGTCGCTCCTACTCAGTAGCCATACGCCACGCGATGTCGCGGCCATGGCGCCATACTAGCCAGCCATGTTGTTTGCCAGTTTCTACCTTTGTTAATCATGCCACAATGCCAACAATAAGCATGTTGTGTCATCGAGTGTAGGAATCAATCTTCCTCACTTTGATTGAAGGTATCAAATCATTAGTATTTTGTCGATAGATTGTATAATCTACAGTCTAATTGATTAATTTACAAAAAAAATATGCGTCTTTTGTTTGATGTTTGCTCGGTGATGACGACAACTTATTGCAAAATAATAATAGGAAGGTCACTTGCAATAGAATTATCAGGCTTTATACTCGTAGAGATAAAGTTGATCCAATGTAAACTAATCTTTTGTTTTCTATTGTCTAAGATTTAGTGATACTTATTAATATCAGTTATATGCTGATACTTTAATATACTGTTATGTTTTTTATCCAAACAGTTTTTCCAACACAAAATGATAGCTTGTTGTTGTCTTCATGAGAAAAAAATCTTATATATGATCAATAGTATCTTCGGCCCTCTCAATGTCAAATCCTGGCTCCGCCCCTGTCTAGAGTTCCAAATAGACCATAATAAAGCTGAAACCCCCACACGAATTTTAGCTTTATCATCTTTTCCCACCCTATTTAGCCAATTGCCAAACATATTTGTCACATTAGCCGGAGATGGTAAATTAAAAGTGAACTCTATAATCCTCCAAACAAGACGAGTAAAGGGACAAGCAATAAATGAATGGTGTATTGATTCTGGTGAATCACAGAAACAACATTTCTTACAACCACTCCATTTACGCTTAGCTAAATTATCTTTCGTTAAAAGTACCTTGCGGTATAAGAACCACATGAAGATCTTGATCTTAAGTGGCACTTTAAGTTTCCAAAGGTAACGACGTGAAAATCTAGTGCTATTATCTAGAAGGTCTTCGTACATAGACTTAACGGTGAATTCCCCCGAGGTTGTTAACTTCCAAACAAAAGAGTCTGTGCTCTCCGATAAGTTAACATTCATCAAAAGCTGAACCAGATGCAACCATCTAATCCATCTATTGTCGGAAAGATTCCTCCTAAACTCAATATTCAAAGGATTATTTGCCAAAACTTGTCCAACCGTCACGTTTTTACGGCGAACAATAGCAAATAGACAAGGATATTGTTCAGCTAGAGACTTATCTCCTAGCCAAATGTCTTCCCAAAACCTTGTTTTGAGACCATCCACCACACAAAAGGATCCTCTAGAGAAAAACTCATCTTTAACCCCCATCAGTCCCTTCCAAAAGAGAGAATCAGTTGGTTTTGCAGTAACTTGGAAAAGTGTTTTATTCCTAAGATACTTATTGCATAAAATCTCTTGCCACATGCCTTCCTCATTCAGAAGTTTAAACAACCACTTGCTTAATAAGCATTTGTTTTTAAGTTCAAGCACTGCGACGCCTAGACCACCTTGGTCTTTTGGACGGCAGATGATATTCCATTTGGTTAACCGATATTTCTTTTTATGATCATCGCTCTGCCAGAAGAAACGAGATCTATAATAGTCTAGTCTTTTACTAACCTCTTTAGGTATCTCAAGAAAAGATAGCATAAACATCGGTAGACTCGTGAGAACGGAGTTAATAAGGATAAGTCTATCCCCGTGTGAGAGCAACTTTCCTTGCTAGCACCCAAGCTTTCCTTCAAAGCGGTTTTCTAGTGGCCTCCATTCAGAATTTAACAAGCGTCTGTAATGGTGCCCCCGTATCCTCGATAAAATCCTTTGTAGTCGGGTGTGTAGCGTGATCACATATCTCATGGTGCATATGGAGGAACTCATCAAAGGTTGTTGGTACTAGCGCCATATCGACCAGGTCACCCTCGAAATCCCATCCTTGGTCATGGAGTGCATCATCATGCTCGTCCTCAACGATTGTGGCATCCCGCAAAACCACTACTAGAAAATCGCGTTGAATTTGTGCATTGCATCGTCATCATCATATGTTGTTTGTCAAAACTATTTTCGCAAAGCCGTTTTGTTTTCTAAAACGCCCCGACTTTTATTCAAACGCCAAACCCCGGTTGTTCCGGATATTTTGTTTGTCTAAAACTAGTCACAAAAGATAATTGAAGTAAATAAAATATTTATTTATTTTAGCGGGGGCAGTCGAACGGGCCGTTTCGACCCGAACGACCACCCCCAGATTTTACAATCGGTCCAACTGCACCTGCCCCTCTAAATCCTAAGCTACCCACTATCCTACCCAAACCATCCCTCCACCTCACTCCCTCCTATAGCAGCATGCCACCTCACTTTCATCTCCCCTCTACCCAATCCCCACCTGCCATGTGGCCTAGCCCCTCAACAACACACACCACCCTGGACCCAGCACACACGCAAGCACCCACCCCCATCGCCTTAGTCTCTGCCGCTGGGCCCCACCCGCGCTGGCCACGCGCTGGCCACGCGCCAGCACGCGCCAGCCGTGGGCCCGCTTGCCAGCCACACTCCCCACCTGGCCCGCGCCCTGCCCCCGGCCCCACCCGGTCCCACCACCCCGCGCGTGCCCCGCACCTCTCTCCTCCTCCCCAGCTCTCTCTCGCGTCCCTCCGCAGCGCGCGCGCAGGCTCGCCGCCTCGCCGGCCGAACCCCGCCGCCGGCGCTCCCTCGTCTTCCTCCCGCAGGCGCCTCACCCGCATCCACCGCCGCCGCCAGTGCCTCCGCCCGGCAGCCGCGCTCCGCCTCCGGCGAGCCTCCCCGCCTCCCGCTCAGGTCGTCGCCGCCCTCGCTACCTACTCCCGCCGCCGCCGCCCCAGGTTCCACCGCTCCGCGCGCCGCCGCCCAGGCGAGCTCGCCGCCTCCCTCTTCCACCGCCGCCGGCCTCCCTCTCGCCTCCGCGCCGCTCGCCCTCCCCCTCTGCACCACCCGCGTCCGCCGCCTGCGGCCCTTCCGCGCCCCTCCCCCTCTCGCCGGAGCCTCCGTGGCCCCTGCCGTCCGCGCGCACGGCCGCCCCGAGCCGCGCCGCCTGCGGGTCCCCGTCCCGCCGCCGCTCCGCCTCTCCAGCTCTCCGGCAACCGCGCCTCGCCGTCCCTCCGTCTCCGGCCAGCCCCCGCCTGCACCGAGCCCCGCCCCGCCCTTCAGGCCAGCAAGCCTCCGGCCGCCGCTCGTCGCCAGAGCAGCCGGCCCGCTGCTCGTCGCCGGCGCCTTCCGCCTCGCCCACCTCCGGCTACGGCCGCCGCTGCGCCCTTCGTCGCCCCGCGTGGCCCTGGCCGGTCTTGGCTGCGTCCCCATCGCCAGTCGTCGCCTCTGATGCCCGGGCATGGTCGCCGCCCGGTGCTCGTCCTCGGCCAGCATGCCGTTCGCGGCCGCCTCGCGGTTCCCTAATGACCACCCCGCGCGTCTCCAAACCAGCAGCACCCGCGCAACCTCGTTCTCACTCCCGAAGCACAAGACCGTCGCGAGCCCCGACGCCTTTTGTCGCCAAGATCTGCGTTGATGCGAGTTTCGACGACCATGCGGGATGGAACTCGATGACACCGGTATCCAAGACCTACCACCCGGACGCATCACCGACTCGGAGAAAAACCCTCGGAACTACAAGATCGCCACACGGACTTGGGTACTCTGATGCCCCGTTCACGGAGTCCGAGGACCGACCGCCGAACCCGGAACGCCAAGGTCGCCGCCACGGATACGACAAGTGCTCCCTCGAGAACGCCGAGTACTCTGACCCGGACACCAAGTGCTGCATCCCGAACGCCAAGACCGACCGGCAGACGGTACCGACAAGATCTGCTTGCGACAAGAACGGCACCGACCCGGAAGAAGCCGATGCGCCCCGACACCGCCCCAAGTTCTGCTCCCCGGACATCGAGACCCCGATGCGACAAGATCTGTCCCGATATCGAGAACGACCCCAGAGTACGAAAACGCATCCGTCGGACCCCGAACCCCAGACCGTCGAACCCTGGACCCTAAGACCGACCCCGAACCCAGGAACCCCAAGTTCGTCGAACCCTAACAAGATCGCCGAACCCTAAATGTGTGAACCTTTCTCCCAAACCCTATTTTATAACATAATACAACTTGTCGCATATTAAATTGTTCATGCATGCATCCTTGCCTGTGGTTTGGGGGCCTTATGCCGATTCACCTAATAATTAAATATGGGGCCCATATGCGGGCAGATCTAGTCCCATATCGGCCTCGTTTAAACATGTGTAGCGAACCGGTTCCATCTGTTGCACGTTAAAACAACATTTAAATTTGCGGGGTAGCTAAACAACTCGAACCAACTAATTAATTGTCGGGACCCCGGTTCCACTTAACATGACCTAAGTTCATCGCACCTTTGCCTTGTCATCCATCATACATGCATCATGCCGATCTTCTGCCGTTTTATTAAATAGTGCATCCGGTGTTTCTTCTAGTGTTTTGCTTCTTCGCGGATAAGGCCGTTGAGTTGATGTGAGCTTCGCCCCGATCTTCGGTTGAACCCTTCGACAATGTTTTCAGGCGAGCATCTCCCCCTTTCTACCTATCTTGCTTTTATAGAATTTATTCCCTCCTGTTGATCTATTGCTATCTGTGTTGCGATGCTTTGGTTTTCCGTACCTGTGATATACCTTGCAGCCCTATATTGCCTCGGACACATCCTATTACCTATTGTTTGGTAGATAGTTGGACTTGCGCGTCGTAGGCGCTTGCTCAAGTGCTGTTGCGTGTCGTCAAGTGCCACAGTTGTTGATGTATTGCCGCATGTTGATGTTGGAGATGATCATAGTTTTACTTATTGTTCACTTTAATTTCTGTTTAACAACTAAAATTGAATAAGCAGAGGCATCGGTGGGTGATAGATAATATTTGGTTTCCGAACGCCCACTTGTGTCCCGTAAGACCCCGAGTACTTGATACCTGTTCCTTGATTTATCGCGCTATCCACATCCGGGAGGTATATGGGACCCCCCTGAGCCAGAGCTTGATTCCGTCTTATTTCTTGGGGCCACGAACTAGTTTGGGGCTTTATTACTATCCTGTACTTATGCCATGCTTTACTGCTTTATTTACGATTGTGCGAGGTACTGCACACTGTACTGTTTTGGAAGCGGGATGTTTTCGCGGTATCGACAGTCCCCGATTGGGGATCTGCTGTCGTTTACAGCCATCGACGCAGACCTTGAGTCCGTCTCGGAGCTAGCTTACTTCGTTGCGGGTAGCTTAATGGGGTGGCCCCCTGAAATATTTCTGAATCCTGTGATTGCTTTGTCGTGAAGGCCTCGTTGAGTTTTGATTTGGTTTTTCCGAGGTTGATCGAGTGTGTGTTGCTATTGGTGCACCCCGGCCGGGTAAAACTTTCTGAAAGCCGTGTCCGCGGATATGGACGACTTGGAGCACAGTTTCTCGATCATAGACAAGCATAACTAAAGTTTACTGCTATAAATTTGACTTATAATGACTAGTAATCAGCTCCACTATAATGGAATGGCTAATTAATACTGCCCACAATTGCTTGTTTGGCTGTCGCTTGCGACAATTGTACCTGACTAGTAATTATTGCAACTACAACGGAATGGCTGAATAAAAGTACCAACAACTGCTGGGTTTTGGGTTATCTCATGCTAATTGTATCTGACTAGTAAGTGTTGCCACTATAACGGAATGATTAACTAAAAGTGCCCACTGCTTATTTTATCAGGATGATTATCTATACCTGACTAGTAAAATGCCGCAACTATAACCGAATAAGTAAAAATGACAACTGTGTGAGTTCCTCGGTTGACTTCCTCGATCGGTGTCGAGGGGGAAACGCCAGGATGGGTTTGATTGGTGATAGTATCAGCTTGTTTCCGAGTAGGTCATTCTTACCCCTCTCTGATTGACGCCAGTTGTATCGAGTCTCTATAGGTTGTTCAGTGCATGCTGCCGCTGCCGCTTCAGTCCACCATACCTATGTAGGCGAGGACCGCCGAATTCTAGCCTCGCCGTGTACTGGCCTCAGTACTGACGCTCCTCTTTTTCCTTTGCCCTTTGTCGGCACCCCTTTTGTTTAAGCAGGTTTTGAGATCGACGTCGTTAGCAAGGTTACCCTTCCGGCTTGGCCTGGGCAGGGTTATGGACGCCATTGGTTATTCTTCAGGGCTCTTAGCCCCATTTGCATCTTGTCCGTAGCTGGAAGCTATATCGTTTCAAGGTGATTTGGATCTTGTATATTATATCTGTATTCTTGACTCTTTGAGTCGCTGTTATATATCTGTTCTGTGGGTCCCATCGAGGACTGTTGTGTAATGTTATTACTTCGTTTTCCACCCGCACGAAAGTGCCTGGTGGGCACCTTTGAATCGTTTCTATGCGGGTTTGGTGAATTTTGCCCAAACTTGCATAGTTCCGATTCTGAGGGTGTTACAACGATCATGCTATGCATGGTCACGCAAGCTATCATCATCTTCCACATAGTCTCGGCGCTCCAAATTAAATTAGGGTGCCGAACAATTGCCCACCTAGATTGAAGCACATCAAAGACCCGCTCCACATCCTTTCTAGCAGCCTCTTGCTCCTTGGCAAACCTTGCACATTTCCATCCTTCGGCTCACGAATGGTCTTCACAATAGTTGCCCAATCTAGATAGATGCCATTAGCTAGATAGTACCCTTTGTCATATGCATGACCTCCGATCTCATTGTGAGTCTATAGAGCATTGCCTTGAATCATCAAACTCTAATCATCAAAATTAGGGTTAACAAAAACTTTTCTAAATAAAATTATGGAAGCACGCATGTGAGTATGCATTTCATTTTGAATTCTTTTGAACCACCTTGTTTGTGTGTTTCTTTACTTGTAAAATGTTTCTTAGGTGAAATAAACATCATCTAAACAATTCCCAAACTTTTCTCAAAGACAAATAAATCAAAACAAAGCTAAATGAGGGAATGGTCATTTTGACCAATTTAACTCCCATGCCTACTTAGGTTGTCTAAAACTTTCAGAACCTAACAGAAATTTTCTGGATCTTTGCACACCTTGATTGTACTCATAACAAAGTATCAAGGCCCACTTTGTGATCATCCAGAAACTTTAAAAATGCATAGTTTAAATGGCAATTCAAAATTGAATCTTTATCATATGAGAAGATCCCACTTTTTCAAAAACCACTCAAACAAGCTCAACTTTCAAAACCCAAGCATCTGCAGACTCACCAGCACCAACCTAGCACACCCACCAAAAATCTTTTCAAAATTCAAAACTTGAATTCTTGCGGCCATTTCATCAAACACATTGCAGACACAAATCAAACAAAATCCAAACACTGTTTTGAGCAGTGAATTGAGCCTAACTTGTTCCCTCTCTGCGCACCACTAGCCTTAGTAGATCATCTAACAATCTTAACTAATCACTAGCACCACTGAGCTTGGCATTGCCATCAATGGTGAACAGCCGAAGCCACCCTTTCCACCCCCATGTCGACAGCAAGCTAGGAATAGAAACAAGCCTAGCCAGCATGTCTGGGAGGCAGCCCACCGTCCACCGCCACTCCCTGTCCAGCGCTCGAACGTTGCCAGCCACTGGACCACACGCACGGACCGCGCCAGCCCGCCAGCAACCATGCCGAGCATGCGCCAGAGCGCCACCCTCAACCGAAGCCCATAGACCGCGCGCCGCCCTCGCCGCATGCATACATGATTGCCACCGGCCCAGGAGACCGCCAGACATGCTCGTTCGCCGCCCCATGCCTCACAGCCACCGCTCGCCGTCGAAGACGCCGCCTCTGCCGCGCAGAGCGTCACGTGTTCCAGACCAAACCGCACCGTCCCTACGCGCGCATTAAAGCCGTAGAGCATCGCCAGGAGACCACCAAGCGATGGCCACCACCGGCCATGCCTCTAGCAGCCCATAGCCGTGTCGCCACCGTCGCCTGCCCATGCCGTTCGGTCTCACCGTTGCGACTATAAATAGAGGCCTTCCCCGCTCGAATTCTTCACACCATTCCACTCCTCTCTCACCCAGAACCATCCCACCTCATTCCCGGAGCAAGGCGAGCAGCGCATCGCCGGAATTGCGCCGGAGAAGGCCGCCTCTGGAGGAGAAGGGCGCCGTCGATTTCGTCCACCCCAGGAGCTGCCGCGACCACCCCTGAGTTCGCCGTCGTCGACTTCGTCGTTCGCCCACCTCGCCGGAGCCCCGGTGAGCCCCTAACGACCCCCACTAGCCGCGCTAGGTTTCTGTCTCGTCGGCGTTGCCCAACGTCGACGATGACTCTCAGCCATTGGATTAGAACCAGATCGAACGCACCACGTTGCCCCGTACCGCTTCGCACCCCCTGTCTCACTAACGCGTGGGGACATCCACTTAAACAGCCCGCGGAAGCGCTGCGCTTAGCAGGCCGGCCCAGTATCGTTTCCCGCGCAGCCCAGCTATTTGAATTTAACCTTTTTCATTTTATTTCAGACACACTTATGTACCTAGTTTCAAAAATCAACCCAGGTCGATTCAGTGCACCAAATTGAATGAAACCAATTTTGTTAGAAAGGTCTGGAAGTGTTGAATCCAAGCCCGTTGGATTCAAGTCATTTGGATCTATAGGTCATCCATAGTAAAAATAACAAGGCAGAAGCTTTTCTGCATTCAAACATTTTTCAATTTAAACCATAATAGCTTTTGAGTTGATTCCAACTCTCAAAAATCACATTTAATATATAAAAATATATAGGTTTACTTACAGAAATCATGTTCAAGTAATAAAAGAATGCCCCATAGGCATTTCTAGTCACTTTATGTAATTAAAATAAAAGGGTAAAACCTTATTAAATTGTGACACCACTTTAAATCATATTCCCATGGACTAAAATATGTGGTGATGACATGTGTCAACATGATCGCATGTTTGGTTTGGAGAATATTAAATCTTAAGTAGTTTTCCATGAGTAGAAATTACTTTGCTAAAAATAAAAGGAATTAAACCAAGCTTTAATCTTGTAATATTAGTGATGATGCTAGATCATCTATATGACCCTTTTGTGTGATGATTGCAAGTAGTTAAGTATTGGTTGGTGATTGTGTACATCGTATTAATTTATAGACGCTAGTACCAATCAAGGATACGAGGAGGAAGGAGGATACTACGAAGAAGAAGCCGAGGAGAACTTCAACCACTCCTCTGCACAAGCCAAGCCTAATACTACCAGTTGAATGTGCAAGCTAACACTTGCAAGATACCCTACTAATGCAAGCTTATACTGATACTTATGCAAGCTAATACTTGCTTGTTACTATGACCACTATATGCCTTAAGCATGTGTGATCATATCCACTTGATAAACCAATCCTAGTTTTACTTACAAGCTTTATACTTTATTTCTTTATCAAAGCTAGTACTTAGAGCTTACTTAAGTAAATTGTAGATATTAGAAATATAATTGAAGGTTGCATAAATAGCATAAAATTTGACCTAAGCTAGATAATCTTGATGTCATCCTAAGGCATAAGATTAAACTTAGTTAAACTCCACTTGTTTACCACACCTCATTAGTGCTTACCCCTACTTGTAGAGGCTAGTGATAAGCATAAAACTTGATCAACTTTAGATGGGAATACTTGGTGGAAAAATGGTTATGAAAACCTTGGAATGATGGATCATTCTATTGAAATGTTTTGGACATGTGTTTCCGAACACCTGATGATTTTGGTGATGAAAATGTTGAGGCATGAGCCTTAGCCCTTTATAAAACTGATGGTTGTCTGGATACGATACCATTCCAATTTTATCGTACAACCACAATACCCGAGAATTGGGTAGGGCTTGACTGGAAACTTATATACCTTAGTATTAGTTCCCTCATAGCCAAGGTCTGAGCTGAGGCTACCTTGTGAAGATTGTCCACCTGTGCAGTACCCAAGATGACAGTTGGTCATGGTTGGGAGGCCAAACTCACAGGAGAGGTGCTTATACTAGGGCGTGTAATTGAAAGGTTAGGATTGATTATCCGCATACTGAGTATGGTGAATTCAGGATTTGTTCCTGACGGATGTATCGAATGTTGTGGTGAAAGTGTACAATCTCTGCAGAGTGTCAAACTATTCGAATAGCTGCGTTCGCGGTTATGGACAGTTGGAGTGGCCATACTGTTCCCCCGTCAGACTTTTCAAAATGACTTGTGAAATGAACTGAAACTTTGAATTGACCACAACAGGGTTGTGGCATGAGATACAAGTTCCCACTTAGGTGTTATAAACTTCACTTAGCTCTCTTACTTCTGAACTTAGTAGAGATAAATATGGCTTCTTGCAAAACAACCCTAGAGCCTAGTGTCCTATTATCAAAAACCTCTTTCACTTGTTAGTATTAGTTTGCGAGTACTTAAAGAGTACTCATGGCTTTGTCCCTGGCTATTCCCGTGGCCAGACTATGAAGAGGAGTACCTGGAGGATGTACCCCAGGAAGATTATGACAACTAGGATCATCTCCCATCGTCAGCATTGCCTGTGACCCCGAAGATGGAGCCCGCCTACGCTACCGTTATTATTACGTATTCCGCTGCTTGAAGTTATATTAAGAACTGGATCAATGAGATCCCTATTTGTGTAAGAACTTATGTACGGTTTGTAATTGATGATGTACTGTGGTATCCAATTCTGTTATGTCTCACAAAAATGGTAATCCTGGGATTGCGATGTATGGCATAACAGGCATCTGGGATTAAAAATCCGGGTGTTGACATGTTGGTATCAGAGCCATCTTGACCATAGGAGACCCTAGTTAGACTGGACGTTTGAATCAAAAACTTAGTTTCAAAACCAAAGAAAAACAAATATTTACAAAAACTTATTCTCATTCTTATCCCTTTGATTCTTTCATGAAAATTCATGTTCCTCAAAAAATCTTGCAAAATACATAAAATTTTGACACACTTAATCACTCTACTAACTTACTCATCCTATATTCTTATAGATGGACGTGAAGTACAACAAGTTTTATCAGTTGGGGAATGGAGGACACCTTATCTTTGAGAGGGATTTGGACCAGCTTTCGGAACTTCTGGAGCGTCCGCACCCCGAGTTCTTTGGAGCTCAGCTCAATGCTCAAGGAGGAGAAGATCTGCAGTGGCTAATTGTTGCAAGTCTCCGAGGAAAGATTGAACCTCCCACTGCGGAAGGAATTCAATTTACCTTAAGAGAGAACAACTGGCTCGATGGACTTGCCAGGGCCATGCAGGAAGCTCTTTCCCGTCTGTGTGGTCAGAGCATCAATCAGATCAAGGGAACCCGCTTTGAGTTTTGCCCAAGGCGTGATGCTAATGGACAACCACTGGAAGCCCCATACCACCCCGAGCTGAAGACTCAATTGGACCACCTCAGCTTCATGATGTACGATCGTCAGCAGGAGTTGGACAACTGCCGTGACTACTCCAACCACAAGTCTGCCATCATCAAGACGAAGGATCAGACCATCGCCATGTTAGCAAAGGATCGCAAGTCTCGCCGCCGTCAGCTCGACAAGAAGGAGCGCATCATTGCCCGTCTTCGCCATCGTATCTCATCTTTGGAAGAGACCATCCACGAGAGAGACATGCAGTTGGAAGAAAGGGAGAATGCCGGAGAGGATCTTCATGGAGACCCCTACTCCTATCTCAGCGATGACGATGATTTTCTGGAGGATCAGGCTATGAAATTCTTCACCGATGAGGATGATTTCGCCTTCATCGATGATGATGAGGATGATGAAGCCACAGATTCCAAGGAGTAGTAGCACTTGAGCACTAGCGTAGTGAGTAGTATTCGGTCCCACTGTATCGCAGTTTCCAGAATGGTTCTTAAAACCATCTGTTTTTCTTTGTTGTGGTGTGTGTTGTACTGTGTGCTATGAATGAATGAATGAAAAGCAAGTTGCTAGAAAATCCGAGTCAAACTTTAAAAACTTTTCAAAGACCCAAGACCTTAGAAATTTCCCTCTTTTCTCATGATCTATCTCAATCTTCAGATGCCACGTGGAGGAAGTGGTTCATCCCCGGACCTGATGTTGCAGATTCTGCAAATGTTGACTTCCGACCGCGAAGCTAAAAGAGCGGAACGTCAAGCCAACCTAGCCACCCTACAGCAGATAGCTCAGCTTGCCCACAACATCCAAGGCCACGGAAATCAGGACAACCATGGATCTAAGCTCAAGAATTTCCAGAATACCAACCCACCTGTCACTAAATCAGAAGAGCCCCTAGACGCCGATGATTGGTTGCAAACCATGGAAAATAACCTAGAAGTCGTCGGAGTGGAAGCCAACGAGAAAGTTCTGTTCGCCACCCACTATCTAGCCGGAGATGCCAGGGCATGGTGGAACAGTGTTCGCTCAATGACCGGAGGCCAGATGATGACCTGGGAGGAATTCAAGGTCAAGTTTAGCAGAACCCATGTGCCACCAGGTTTGATCAAGAGGATGAGAGACGAGTTCAGAGAACTGAAGCAAGGACGGATGACTGTAGTGGAATACCGTGACAAATTCTTGTCATTAGCTAGGTATGCCCCGGATGAGATCGACACCGAAGCCAAGAAGAAAGAAAGATTCCTGAATGGTCTGCACGATGAGATGCAGACGGTGTTAGTCAATATCCCCTTTGCTGATATTGAAGCCCTTGTCGACTCTGCTATCCAGATGGAAGGAAAGATCAACCAAGCCAATGAGAACCGCAAGCGTCGTATGATGCATCAGCCAGGAACCCATCAGACCCTAAAGTATCGCCCTAACCCATCTCCCGAATTTGCCCCAAGAACCAACAGACCCCCGACGAACCGTTCGACCTATCCCAACCGTGGAAACCCTAGGCCCGGAGTAAATCACCACAATCCCGGCAACTCTAGCAATTTCAACCGTGCCCCACCCAAGTTCAACAACAACAATGTTACCGCCAACACCAACACTGCCCCGAGAACTGGAAGCAATGTTGTGCCTGTAGCAGCAAAGAACAAGTCGGAAGTGACTTGTTATGACTGTGGAAATAAAGGCCACTATTCCAACGAGTGCCCCAACAATAAGAATGTCGCAACACCCAATGCCAATGTCCCAGCAAGCGTCGTGTTCAGCCCGGAATAAGATTTGCCCCAGGGAATTCGCTCAACCGCAATGGCCGTCTTTTTCTCATGCATGCTGAAGAAGCTCAGGAAGCGCCAGACGTCGTGATGGGTATGTTTTCTGTTAATTCAGTACTTGCACGAGTGTTGTTTGATTCTGGTGCATCGCACTCATTTGTCACTGAAGAATTTGCATGCACTAGTAAAATTTAACCAACCAAACTGAAGCATGTTATGATTGTTCAAATTCCCGGATCAACCACCAAGGCTAGGCAAATTTGCAAAGCCGTCCCTATCCGAATCCATGGCATAGATTTTTATGCAAATCTGATAGTACTGGAACTAAAGGTTTGGAAGTAGTAATAGGAATGGATTGGATGTACAAACATAAAGGATTGATTGACTGTTCCAAGAAAGCCATCACCATGACCAGTACAGCCGGAATATCAGTTGAGCATATATCTGAAACCTTACCTCGCCAATTCAAGTGTAACAAGAGTATATCCCAACCTACCATTGACCAAGTCCGGATAGTCTGTGAATACCACGATGTATTTCTAGATGTTTTGCTCGGTATGCCCCTAGATCGGGATATCGAGTTTATCATCGAACTAATCCCCGGAACTGGACCCATAGCCCAGAGACCTTATAGTATGAACCCGTCTGAGCTAGCAGAACTGAAGAAGCAACTGGATGTCATGCTGGAAATTGGATTGATTCAACCAAGTGCGTCACCTTGGAGGTCACCTGTCTTGTTTGTGGACAAGAAGGATGGAGGTAACCGTTTGTGTACGGATTATCGGAAATTGAATGATGTCACCATCAAGAAAAAGTACCCCTTGCCCAAGATAGAAGATTTGTTTGATCAGTTGTCCGGTGCCAACGTGTTTTCTAAGATTGATCTTAGGACTGGCTATCATCAACTCAAGATTCGTGCAGAGGATATTCCAAAGACTGCCTTTACCACCAGATATGGATTGTACGAGTATACAGTCATGTCTTTTGGATTAACCAATGCCACCGCTTATTTCATGAATCTCATTTATAAGATTTTTATGGACTTCCTGGATAAGTTTGTCGTTGTTTTCATCGATGACATTCTAATTTATTCCAAATCAGAAGAAGAACATGAGCTACACATAAGGACCATTCTTGTAACCCTTAGAGAGCATCAGCTATATGCAAAGTTTAGCAAATGTGAATTCTGGTTACAGGAGGTAGGATTCCTTGGTCACATTGTATCAGCCGGAGGAATTTCCGTTGACCCTCCCAAAGTGAAAGATGTAGAGGATTGGCAAGCCCCAACCACTCAAACCCAAGTTCGTGCATTTCTCGGATTGGCGGGATATTACCGCAAATTCGTAGAAGGATTCTCGAGTATCGCCCGACCCATGACCCAATTGCTGAAGAAGGACAAGAAGTTTGAATGGACCGACAAATGTGAAGCGAGTTTTCAAGAACTCAAAAGGAGATTGATTTCAGCCCCAATCTTGATCATGCCAGATATCACGAAGCCCTTCGATGTGTATTGTGATGCATCCAAGATCGGTCTCGGATGTGTGCTAATGCAAGAAGGAAAAGTTATATCTTATTTATCTCGACAACTGAAGCAACATGAGCAAAATTACCCAACCCATGACCTCGAACTCGCAGCCGTAGTTCTAGCCCTGAAGACATGGAGGCATTACCTGATGGGAAACCGTTGTGAGATCTATACGGATCACAAGAGTCTGAAGTATATATTCACTCAGAAAGAGCTGAATATGAGACAGAGAAGGTGGATTGAACTAATCAAGGATTACGATCTGGACATTCACTATCACCCTGGTAAAGCCAATGTGGTAGAAGATGCCCTTAGCATATTGCCGTGCCGCTTGAACTCCATGATTTTAAAGGAGCAACCAAGCCTGCACCAAGAGATGGAAGATTTTCGAATAGAATTAGTGAGTGAAGGATTTTTGGCTAGCATAGAACTCCAGCCCACTTTGATCAGTCAGATTAAAGAGGCGCAGAAGGGAAATGCTAGTATCGACAGAATCAAGTGTCGTATCGGTACCAGCAAAGTACCCGGATTCACCGAAGACGAAGAAGGAGTTCTGTGGTACAAAGGACGCCTTTGTGTACCAGCAGATTCTAAGTTGAAAGAAGTTATTTTGAAGGAAGCTCATGATACTCATTATTCTATCCATCCCGGAGGAACTAAGATGTATCAAGATTTAAAAGAGAGGTTTTGGTGGCATAAGATGAAGAGAGAAATCGGAAGCTATATCGCCAAGTGTGATATATGTCAGCGAGTCAAGGTCGGACATCAAAGACCCGCTGGATTGTTGCAACCCTTACAGATTCTGGAATGGAAATGGGATTCCGTTGGAATGGACTTTATCACTGGACTGCCTACCTCTAGTAGGGGAAATGACTCTATCTGGGTCATAGTGGACAGATTGTCCAAAGTCGCCCATTTCTTGCCCGTCAAGACCACATATCAGAGTTCGAAGCTAGCGGAGTTGTACATCGCTAGGATAGTTAGTTTGCATGGAGTCCCCAAGAATATCGTATCGGATCGAGGAACTCAGTTTACCTCGAGATTCTGGAAGAAAGTCCAAGAAGATTTAGGAACCCGCCTAGATTTCAGCACCGCGTATCACCCTCAGACCGATGGACAAACGAAGCGAGTAAACCAAATACTCGAAGATATGCTGAGAGCATGTGTGTTAGAATATGGATCCAAGTGGGAAGACTGTCTGCCATTTGCAGAATTTTCATACAACAACAGTTATCAAGCCAGTTTGCAAATGGCCCCATTTGAATTCATGTACGGAAGGAAGTGTCGCACCCCTTTGAACTGGTCGGAAGTAGGAGAGAGTCAGATTTTTGGACTCGATATCCTACGAGAGGCAGAAGAGAAGGTTCACAAGATTCGTGAGCACCTCAAGACCGCCCAGTCCAGACAGAAGAGTTACGCCGACAAGAAACGTAGAGACCTCGCCTTCAACATAGGAGATTTTGTTTATCTGAAAGTGTCGCCATTGAAGGGAATGCAGCGTTTCCAACTCAAATGAAAGTTAGCCCCCAGATATATCGGCCCCTTCAAGATTCTGAACTGTCGAGGAGAAGTGTCGTATCAATTGGAACTACTCGAGGAGATGTCAGCCATGCACAATGTGCTCCATATCTCATTACTTCGCAAGTGTCTCGAAGTCCCCGAGAAGACCGAAGTGTTCAAAAATATCGATCACCAGACCATAGAGATCAACGATGACCTGACCTATCCCGAAGTACCCATACGTATTTTGGAAGAAGCCTTCAGAACTACCCGAACCCGAAGCATCAAATTTCTCAAGATTCAGTGGAGCAACCGCATAGAAGAGGAAGCTACCTGGGAGCGCGAAGATCACATCAGGACGGAGTTTCCCGATCTCTTCAAATCCTAGGTAATGTTTTTTGTCCTTTTTAAATCTCGGGACGAGATTTTGTTTAAGTGGGGAAGGTTTGTAACATCCCAAAAATACTAAACTTGAATCATCAAACTCTAATCATCAAAATTAGGGTTAACAAAAACTTTTCTAAATAAAATTATGGAAGCATGCATGTGAGTATGCATTTCATTTTGAATTCTTTTGAACCACCTTTTTTGTGTGTTTCTTTGCTTGTAAAACGTTTCTTAGGTGAAATAAACATCATCTAAACAATTCCCAAACTTTTCTCAAAGACAAATAAATCAAAACAAAGCTAAATGAGGGAATGGTCATTTTGACCAATTTAACTCCCATGCCTACTTAGGCTGTCTAAAACTTTCAGAATCTAACAGAAACTTTTCTGGATCTTTGCACCCCTTGATTGTACTCATAACAAAGTATCAATGCCCACTTTGTGATCATCCAGAAACTTTCAATTGCATAGTTTAAATGGCAATTCAAAATTTAATCTTTATCATATGAGAAGATCCCACTTTTTCAAAGACCACTCAAACAAGCTCAACTTTCAAAACCCAAGCATCTGCAGACTCACCAGCACCAACCTAGCACACCCACCAAAAATCTTTTCAAAATTCAAAACTTGAATTTTTGCGGCCATTTCCTCAAACACATTGCAGACACAAATCAAACAAAATCCAAACACTGTTTTGAGCAGTGAATTGAGCCTAACTTGTTCCCTCTCTGGGCACCACTAGCCTTAGTAGATCATCTAACAATCTTAACTAATCACTAGCACCACTGTGAGCTTGGCATTGCCATCAATGGTGAACAACCGAAGCCACCCTTTCCACCCCCATGTCGACAGCAAGCTAGGAAGAGAAACAAGCCTAGCCAGCATGTCTGGGAGGCAGCCCACCGTCCACCGCCACTCCCTGTCCAGCGCTCGAACGTTGCCAGCCACTGGATCACACGCACGGACCGCGCCCAGCCCGCCAGCAACCATGCCGAGCATGCGCCAGAGCGCCACCCTCGACCGAAGCCCATAGACCGCGCGCCGCCCTCGCCGCGTGCATACATGATCGCCATCGACCCAGGAGACCGCCAGACATCCTCGTTCGCCGGCCCATGCCTTACAGCCACCGCTCGCCATCGAAGACGCCGCCTCTGCCGCGCAGAGCGTCGCGTGTTCCATACCAAACCGCACCGCCCCTACGCGCGCATTAAAGCCGTAGAGCATCGCCAGGAGACCCCCAAGCGATCGCCACCACCGGCCATGCCTCTAGCAGCCCATAGCCGTGTCGCCACCGTCGCCTGCCCATGCCGTTCGGTCTCACCGTTGCGACTATAAATAGAGGCCTTCCCCGCTCGAATTCTTCACACCATTCCACTCCTCTCTCACCCAGAACCATCCCACCTCAGTCCCGGAGCAAGGCGAGCAGCGCATCGGCGGAATTGCGCCGGAGCAGGCCGCCTCTGGAGGAGAAGGGCGCCGTCGATTTCGTCCACCCCAGGAGCTGCCGCGACCACCCCTGAGTTCGCCGTCGTCGACTTCGTCGTTCGCCCGCCTCGCCGACCCTCGCCTGAGCCCCGGTGAGCCCCCAACGACCCCAACTGGCCGCGCTAGGTTTCTGTCTCGCCGGCGTTGCCCAACGTCGATGATGACTCTCAGCCGTTGGATTAGAACCAGATCGAACGCACCACGTTGCCCCGTACCGCTTCGCACCCCCTGTTTCACTGACGCGTGGGGACAGCCACTTAAATAGCCCGCGGAAGTGCTGCGCTTAGCAGGCCGGCCCAGTATCGTTTCCCGCGCATCCTAGCTATTTGAATTTAACCTTTTTCATTTTATTTCAAATACACTTCTGTACCCAGTTTCAAAAATCAACCCAGGTCGATTCAATGCACCAAATTGAATGAAACCAATTTTGTTAGAAAGGTTTGGAAGTGCTGAATCCAAGCCCGTTGGATTCAAGTCATTTGGATCTATAGATCATCTGTAGTAAAAATAACAAGGTGGAAGCTTTTATGCATTCAAACATTTTTCAAATTTAAACCATAATAGCTTTTGAGTTGATTCCAACTATCAAAAATTACATTTAACCATACCTTTCAGAATATATAAAAATATATAGGTTTACTTACAGAAATCATGTTCAAGTAATAAAATAATGCCCCATAGGCATTTCTAGTCAATTTATGTAATTAAAATAAAAGGGTAAAACCTTATTAAACTGTGACATCACTTTAAATCATATTCCCATGGACTAAAATATGTGGTGTTGACATGTGTCAACATGATCCCATGTTTGGTTTGGAGAATATTAAATCTTAAGTAGTTTTTCAATGAGTAGAAATTACTTTGCTAAAAATAAAAGGAATTAAACCAAGCTTTAATCTTGTAATGTTAGTGATGATGCTAGATCATCTAAAGGACCCTTTTGTGTGATGATTGCAAGTAGTTAAGTATTGGTTGGTGATTGTGTACATCGTATTTATTTATAGACGCTAGTACCGACCAAGGTTACGAGGAGGAAGGAGGATACTACGAAGAAGAAGCCGAGGAGAACTTCAACCACTGCTCTGCACAAGGCAAGCCTAATACTACCAGTTGAATGTGCAAGCTAACACTTGCAAGATACTCTACTAATGCAAGCTTATACTGATACTTATGCAAGCTAATACTTGCTTGTTACTATGACCACTATATGCCTTAAGCATATGTGATCATATCCACTTGATAAACCAATCCTAGTTTTACTTACAAGATTTATACTTTATTTCTTTATCAAAGCTAGTACTTAGAGCTTACTTAAGTAAATTTTAGATATTAGAAATATAATTGAAGGTTGCATAAAGAGCATAAAATTTGGCCTAAGCTAGATAACCTTGATGTCATCCTAAGGCATAAGATTAAACTTAGTTAAACTCCACTTGTTTACCACACCTCATTAGTGCTTACCCCCACTTGTAGAGGCTAGTGATAAGCATAAAACTTGATCAACTTTAGATGGGAATACTTGGTGGAAAAATGGTTATGAAAACCTTGGAATGATGGATCATTCTATTGAAATGTTTTGGACATGTTTTCCGAACACCTGATGATTTTGGTGATGAAAATGTTGAGGCATGAGCCTTAGCCCTTTATAAAACTGATGGTTGTCTGGATACGATACCATTCCAATTTTATCGTACAACCACAATACCCGAGAATTGGGTAGGGCTTGACTGGAAACTTATATACCTTAGTATTAGTTCCCTCACGACCAAGGTCTGAGCTAAGGCTACCTTGTGAAGATTGTCCACCTGTGCAGTACCCAAGATGACAGTTGGTCATGGTTGGGAGGCTAAACTCACAGGAGAGGTGCTTATACTAGGGCGTGTAATTGAAAGGTTAGGATTGATTATCCGCATACTGAGTATGGTGAATTCAGGATTTGTTCCTGACGGATGTATCGAATGTTGTGGTGAAAGTGTACAATCTCTGCAGAGTGTCAAACTATTCGAATAGCCATGTCGTGGTTGTGGCACGGCAGATGCCATGGGTAGGCTAAAGTATGGGGCCAATGGATGCTAGTGGGATCTGGGGAGGGAAGATGCAACTGTCTTTACACTCAAGCTGCCAAAGTGATGAACTTTATTTCTCTCTTGATGGATTACAAGTGCTCCTTGAGCTGTTTACGGGGGGACAATGTGAATCTCCCCAGCCTAACGGTGCTCCTTGAATCGATCCCGCCCTCAGGGTCCAAACTTCCCCTTATAAAGGGGTACCTTGGGTGCCCTTAGGGCTGACGAGGCAAGCATATTCGTGGAATATGCTTGTCTCAAAATAGTAGTTCGGCGCGCCGCTTTCCCTGTCCCCCTTCTTACTGTGGTAAGTTTCCAGAGGGCCCCTCCTGCGTGCCTCGGGCTTCTGGATCGTCACCTCCGTGACCTCCCTCTGCCCCTCTGACGCTCTGCACATTTGTCTTTAGTCTTTGGCTCTGCCCAGATTCCAAGACTGGGGTTTGACTTTGGGCTTCTCCTTCTCCTGCAAGCTTCGTATGATTCGGCCCTTCCTCGTATAACTCGGCCTGTCCTTCACCTGCATCAGAATCATAGGAGCCGACCCTGCCGAGTTACTACTTACCTCGGCCCGGTAGTGTTTTGTCGTTATTGTTGCGGTCGTGCCTCTTCCTATCTTGGCCGACCTTTACAAGACTCGGCCGGCCTGAAATATAACTCGGAGACCTAACGGGGGATAATCTCTTCGTCTTTCCCCGTCCTTACCCTATCCGGGGTTACCTCCCCAACAAGCCACGTCCGCGGTTATGGACAGTTGGAGTGGTCATACTGTTCTCCCGTCAGACTTTTCAAAATGACTTGTGAAATGAACTGAAACTTTGAATTGACCACAACAGGGTTGTGGCATGAGATACAAGTTCCCACTTAGGTGTTATAAACTTCACTTAGCTCTCTTACTTCTGAACTTAGTAGAGATAAATCTGGCTTCTTGCAAAACAACCCTAGAGCCTAGTGTCCTATTATCAAAAACCTCTTTCACTTATTAGTATTAGTTTGCGAGTACTTAAAGAGTACTCATGGATTTGTCCCTGGCTATTCCCGTGGCCAGACTATGAAGAGGAGTACCTGGAGGATGGACCCCAGGAAGGTTATGACAACTAGGATTATCTCCCATCGTCAGCATTGCCTGTGACCCCGAAGATGGAGCTCGCCTACGCTACCGTTATTATTACATATTCCGCTGCTTGAAGTTGTATTAAGAACTGGATCAATGAGATCCCTATTTGTGTAAGAACTTATGTACGGTTTGTAATGGATGATGTACTGTGGTATCCAATTCTGTTATGTCTCGCAAAAATGGTAATCCTGGGATTGCGATGTATGGCATAACAGGCATCTGGGATTAAAAATCCGGGTGTTGACAATACCTAGGATCGCTGGAGCATATTTATGTCATTGTTTTAACATGTCATACCAAAAAAAAGAGTGACATATCCATAGATCTTGAGATGCAGCTGCCTCAAGAATCACTGTGCAGCCATCCACATGTCCACTAAACTTCTCCTGTCAATCCAAAGGGCAGTTCTTCCATTCCTAATACATGCAATCTATGTTTCCTATCATCCCTGAAAATCCCTTCTTCTCATTGATGGACAACAGACAGACAATGTCTTTGAGATTTGGTTCTCTTAGGTAAACATCACCAAAAACTGCAATCACCGCTTTACGGAACTTGTACGTTGCCTCAAGGCAGGTTCTCTTGCTCATGCACATGTACTCATCAACAAGATCACCGACCACTATATATGCAAGCATTCGAATAGCAGAGTAATATTTCTGGTAAGAACTAAAGCCAATCTTACCAGTGCAGTCGTTTTTACATTCGAAGTAGTTGCCGTAGTCTCTAAAGCCATCAACAATGGTCTCAAACAAATTCCTTGACACGCGAAACTGGTGCCAAAATATGTGCTCTGAGAAGAGCGGGTTCGTCCGATGGAAGGAGTCCTTGAACAGCCGGTCATGGCCACCTTCTAGATCACGCGGGAAGTTCGCCGCGCGCCCGTTTACTGAGCCCCCGGTGGACGGGCTGCATGCTCTCGGCATGGTCGGCGATGGGGGTCATCGTCACCACCATAAACTCGGTATTGTCGCCAGATTCGTCGTTGGACGGCATGTCGACGAAATTGTCATAGAAGAACTTGATGGAGCTAGAGCTAGTTGCCATCGCCATTCGGTAATGTAAATGGCCGAACATGTCGTGGGTGCTGCTGATCGGGTAAGGTTCGTAGCCAAGGGCTGGCGTGGATGGCTCTCCGGTACGAAGCCAGTGCAACACAATAAACCGGAGACGTACTTGTCTGTGGCGCACCAGAGACTCGGATGGACGTTGTGGATGTCAAGCTACTCCGGTGATGCCGACGCATACCAACACTGGGCACGAGGCTTTCTGTGGAGTTGGAGAAGTACTGTGAGCTCAACAGGTGCTAGGTGGATGGCAAGCCAGCGGCGGAGGCCGACCACGGTGTTGCGGCAGAGTTGCGGCGCAAGCTAGGGCGGGGGTTGATTTCGGGAGAGAATGGGGGTTTGACCCACTGTATAGCGGGCCAGGGGAGGACAAGGACACGACGCGCGCGGTCGAGTGCTCTGTCAGGGTCAACGCAAAACCAGCGCAAATTTATGCTGAAATAGGTCACCGCGGGCCGGTCCTTGCCACGACGGTCGAATGGGTCTCCCGGCTGAGCCGACTCCCCTCTCCACGCGGACAGATTCGGACACCGAATGGTCGAATGTGTATAGTTCAGATATACAGATCAATCTACATCAAAGATTGACTAAAACTATGTCTTTTAAACAACTATGTACACCCCTTATTTCCCTGCTCCCTCCGCCCATGCCCCATGGGCATGGTGGAGAAGTCCTAAGTGTCTTGTTTTTGTTATGAGAAAAGAAGATGCAGCATATTTCAAGGAGCCTCCATTGATTCGCAGGAATTTCACAGTAAACGGTTGGAAACTGGCAATAGCGGGAATTACCAATGGAAGTCGAAAGAGGCGCTCGGGTAGTTTGAAGTTGATCTGCAGTGTGGCAAACCGTGAAGTAGGGTGCAGGCCACTTGGAAGGAGGCAGCGTAGCTACAAGAGGACGGCTGCAGAGTGACAGCGTGCACGCGGTCCCGGCCTGGTGTGTCGCAGCACAGAAATACAGAATGTCAGTTAGGGGCACAGGTTTTCATTGGAAGCACGCTGCCGGCCTCGCCGCCCCCTGTGGCCTTGTTGTGTCACGGACACCCGCGTCCGTCGCCGTCGCCGGCAGTGGTCGGCCTGTGCCTCGCTGGCGCGCCGGGGCCCGGCGGCCAGACCTTGATGTTAACCTGACCTCCTTCATTCCCGTCGTCGCAGCAGCTGCTGTGCCTGTGCTCTGCTGCGGTGCAGTACATGCACTGTGTCTCTCCAGGGAATAAAATTGAATGGCCTGCAATCTCGATCTCCTTCCCCGTTCTGGGAGCTCGTCGCAGGTAAAATCCACGGGCCCATCCAACCCAATAATCCAAATCCAACGCTGCTGCTGCTGCTGCTATTCCTGACTCGGCCAGTCGACCTGCCCTGATACATCACAGATTTCAGTCCAGTCCAGGCCCCGTTGTTCAGGACTCCAGCACAGCACCCCAGGATCTTCCATGCCTCTAACTCCGCGGCCATTTCCAGCGCCGGCAATAAGTTAATAGCATAAAACTTTTACATTACAGCGCAAATTTACAAAATGCTATACCACTTTTACAATTTAGATTCAAAATCTACCACTCTATAGCATCCTTTCGTAATCCGTGGAAACGACACGCCGATAGGGAATTGACACAGTTGAGGACGACAGACCACACCTATAGAATGCTTTCGCAATTCGTGGAAACGACGAGCCGATAGGAAATTGACACGGTTTAGGACGGCAGACCCCACCTGTCAAGCTGACGTGGCACTATTGACATGGGAATTGACACTATTGACCGTTGTCGTGCCCCTGCTCGAGTCTGAGCGGCGACACCCCATATTGTTGACATGTGGCTAAGGTCGTGGTCGGCGTTGTGGCGCCCTCGCTCATGGACGCCGTCGTGCCCTCCTGCTCGCCCCTGGTCGGCGTTCCTAGCAATGGCGTCGTCGCTCGTGTTCCCTCCTTCCACTTCCTAGAAATGGCGGTGCCGTCCCAACACACGCTAGTGCCCCCGTCGCTACAGCCGACACGTTCCGTTCGGGTTTGTCGGCGCCAGGAACCTGACCAAGAGCATCGCTTGGGACGTGGCGGCCTCAGGGCGTCCTTCTGGCCTCCGTCATTCGCACTGTGCCCCACCGTCGACACAGATGCATGCCGATTTGAAGGCCGAAATGTCCTACCGAGCAGGGGCGCAACGACGCTCGGCGGGCACGCCGCCGATGACCATGACTTCAACACGATCGGGAGAGGTGATGTGCTCGACGATGAGAGCCTAGGACGGCAGCGACGGGAGACAGTCCAACGGGGACCGACGTCGATGGAGGGCTAGGAAGAAGACGACCATGTGGTCGATGGTGGGATTTTCTTTAAATGTGGATGCCTTATCAATATCACTAGTGCCACATCATCCCGACAGGTGGGGACATCGTCCTAAAGCGTGTCAATCCCCTCTTAACGCGTAGTTTGCGCGAAGAGATATTAGACTGGAATGTGAGGGGGCTAAATGATCCTGCTAAGAGAAACGCAGTGAGGGAGTTTGTAGCCGCTCTTAGGGTGAATTTAGTGTGTTTCCAGGAGAATAGAGTGGATGTAATTGACATTTTATTTGTTATGCAATGCCTTCCTCCATCGTTTGACGACTTTGCCTACCTTCCGGCAATTGAGACGAGGGGAGGGATCCTTCTGGCATGGGAATCTTCGATCATGGAGGTGATTGATGACCCACAAGTATAGGCGATGTATCGTAGTACTTTCGTTAAATAGGAGTGTCGATCCCAACGAGGAGCAGAAGGTTCTGAACAGTGGTATGGAGCAGGAAATCCCTGTGAATACTTAGCAAACGGATTTTTAGTGGTTTTCTGACAAGGCAACAAAACAAAGAGCAAGTAACAGAAGTAACGAACAAACGGAGCAAGTGGTCCAATCCTTTCTTAGCAAAGGACAAGCCGGTGGAAATACTTATAAGGGCCAAACATTCTCGAGGACACATGGGAATCTGTCAAGTGCTTTCGCTTCCAATAGCTGAGTACTCTTATCTGGTGTTTGTAAGTGTTGTGTGGGTGAACCTGTGCTAACAAACCGCCCTTCCTATGACTAATACATACTTGTAATTAAAATATAAATCTAACCACAGCCTTAAGCTCTGAGATCCTACGCTCCCTTGTGCAAAGGTGTCCTAACGGGGGTTCATGTTTCTGTAAATCCGGCAACCCCACGATTAGTAGCCAAATACACAATGCATTCCCCTAGGCCCGTAAATGGTGAAGTATCATGTAGTCGACGTTCACATGACACCACTAGAAGAATAGCACCACAACTTAAATACTAAACCATTGAATAATAACTCATCACAGATTCACTACTAACAACATGACTTCTCCCATGTCCTCAAGAACTAAACGAACTACTCACAAGGCATCATATGGATCAAGATCAAAGATGCTATGATAATGGATAACAATCTGAACATAAAAAATAATGCAATGGTTCCACTCACAAGCATGAACTACATTAGTAATTAACACCGGGAAAGTTTCCCCTAAGAACTAAAGCAATATCCAACACAATTGTTACAGCGGGACGGAGTGGTGGTGATGGTGCTGGTGGAGATGATGGTGTGGATGATGATGATGATGGTGGTGATCCCGATGAAGCCTAGCTTGATGACGGTGTTGATGGCGACGGTCTCCCCTCTCGGGAAGGAATTCCCTCGACAGAAATATGTCTGTCGGAGAGATCTTTCTGTCTGTCGGCAGAGGCGATGGAAATCTATCTATGGTCGCCCTCCTCGGATTAGGGTTCCGTAGGGAAGATATAGGCGAAGGGGCGGAGTCGGAGGCCGGGCAGGTGGGCCACATCTGCCCAAAGGCGCGGGGTCAGGTGGGCTCGCACCTAGGGGGTGTGGGCCCCCTGAGGCCCATCTCCGTCCCTCCTTCTGGCTTCCTTCGTCTTCTGGTAAAATAATATGTTTCCATATTTTTCTGGTATTTTTCTGATCTTCGCGAAATTGCACCAAAACGCCTTCTTTTCCATCAGAATCCAGACTCCGGCAGTCCATCCTCCAAGAATTATTCAACATGCATAAACAGATGAAAAGCCATAAGTAATACCTCATAATAAGACAAATACCAATGAATAGAGGTAAATTATGATATAGAATGGTGATGAAAATTGGGCGTATCAACTCCCCCAAGCTTAGACTTCGCTTGTCCCCAAGCGAATACTGAGCTCAGTAAACATGTCCACAGGTTTATGGAGTGAAGTGTCGATAAAAGAATACAAACAAGAAGCATCACACTTACCATTGCACAACTCATAGAAGAAAGCATCTCACCATTATATAACTTAGCTTGCAACCAAGTACAACAGTCACAATAGAGATGCATAAAGATAAATCGTAATTGGAATTGGCAAACTTTTTCTTGGTCAGAGAACACCTGGCAAACAGTTTCTCAAAAAGATTTTTGTAGAAGTTTTTCAATAGGAGCACTCTTTGGTCAAAAAGGTTTTTCACAAGTGGAGGCTTTCAAAGTAATACTCAATAAATAAGAGTCTTGTGCAAACAAGGAAGATAAATAACATGATCGAATAAATCAGCATATGAATGCTTGAAACACAACAAGTCAAATGCTTGCTGGAGAAAGAGAGGAAGTAGGTTTACTGAATCAACTGGTAACTAGGAGAAAGGTCCCTTCTTAGAGGGTAGCAGGGATTACAAGTCATAAAGAGTTTCCAAAAGATTATGGTACTTACTAGCTTTGAGCCATCATTGCCCCTACCATAAGCATCTTGAGATGATTAAGGTTAAAGTGAACAAGGATGGAGTATATGATTGATGAAATATAAGTTGGCAATCTCATGTCCCTTGAATATGAGGGCCACTCCTCATGCATACTCAACTTTGGGTCCAGGTAAGTTCTTGTCATTGTAAGTATTTTCATATCATTGAGAACCGCCAACGGGTACCCCTTGCACATGGTACAGGAGCTTTCCCACAACCAAAATGACAAGGCAAGCAGACAATGATCATCTCAGCAATCTTTTTATTTACCATATGCATAGCTTTTTATTTAGGATGCTTCATAGATGACTCACTATGGTGATGCTGCAAGTTTCCACCATGATTAAGCATGGCTTAGGCTAGCGGCACAGGCGTTTCTCTAACACAGAATACAAACTCCATGGACTTACAAGTTCCCTCTTTATTTCACACCGGTGACATCCATAGACAAAAGAGCATGATATCAACTGAGTACAACAAGGTACAAGTTCAATGTTGAAAATGTTCCCCGTGACAGCACGGTTCTGCTAATTCCAACATATAGATGCAAGCATATACAACTTCGATGTTCACAATGGTTCAAGTTTATTAGGGGCAAGTAAATAAGGTGTGCCATCAAGTTCATGAGAGCTTTACTAACTAGTTTTCACATAACAAAATACTTTTTAATTTGAAAGGTAGATGAAGCTTGAGAATTTGCTTGGAATAGCAGAAGCTACTAGGTAGATATGATGGACACAAGTGGCAAAAAGTTTTGGTTCAAAGGATTTTGGAAACATGAGAAGCGTGCCTTCTCAAAACAGGTTTTTGGCTAGCAAGGCTGGGTAGCAAGCAAGAGAGTTGAAAGAAACAAGCAAACATACAAGTAATAAATCCAAACATGCAATCTTTCTTGAAGACACAAAAGGATCTTAAATAAAGAATACTAAGCTTATGAGCCAACAAGAAATAAAACAAATGATACCAAATACCTGTAAGCTTTTTCTTTCTTTCTTTTTCTTTCAAACTAATGCCACTGACCAAAAATCGGTTTGCCAAAACCAATTTAGATCCACTTGATGATCCCAAAGTGGTGCCAATACTGAACAACAAGATCCGTCATATAATAGAGATTGCAAACTAAAAATAAGAAGTGCAAAAAGTAAAAGATGAGACTTCTCATTAATATTCCAATAAAGGCACTCACACCAAGGGTTACATAGATAATCAACTAAAGGAGTGATACTTCCACATGCAAACCAAACTATAAGATAACCTCTCTACCACAGATATGAATCCACTAAAAAGGTAAAAGATAAAAGATAATGGTGGTGATACCATGACACTCCCCCAAGCTTGGAACAAGCCAAGGGGATGCCAAACCTGATGACGAATTACTCCTTCGGTGGTGGTGGTGTTCTCTTGATAAGATCCTCAATAAGTTTCTTCAACTCCTCGAACTCAAAAGTAAGAGTACGGATTAGCTCCGAATTTTGCTCCATATGATTTATGATCATGTCAGTCCGATAATCCCAGTTCTTGTTATTCTTTCCCCACTCTTCATCCTTAACGTGATCTTTCTCTGCACTGTTAGAACAAGGCAAATCCCAAACCGAGGGCAAATTCCCTTTGGGCACATGTTGATATTGATATTCATGTATAAGTGTATGGAAGGGTCTCTTGTTACGTGGAGGAGATGATTGTGGGGAAAGAGTATGACGTCGAGATTTCCATCCAGTAGACATCCGTGCTGTCTTCTTAAACTTGGTAGATCGTGCCACCAAGCCAATGCTCGCGTCGGTACCGCGGGTGTCCAGTTGCTTGTCCTCCTCCATGTCACCTTCATAACCTACCAAAATCTCCTCCTCCTTGGGGACTTGAGGTTCTTCTTCCTCGGGCTTCTTGCCTTTGTCGTTGGCGGAGGCCATGGTGCTCTAAACTTGAGAACATTTCCCGATAGAAACAGATCGAAACGAAAACATGACGAGAACACGATGCACGAACCTCGGGGGATCCGGGGGGTTATACATTACGAAGTTTCAATGCATAAGGAAAGTTTTAACACGGAAACGAAGCGGAGATGGAGTTCGAGGGTGGCAAACCCCTTCCAGGCGCGACCAGGATGGGGCCGCGTGTGAGACCCTGGCACATGGCTCAATAGGATTGACAGGAAACCCATACCAACAAGTTGCAACTTCTTTTCCGAAAGCTCATTCGAAAAGAACTCTAAGGTTAAGCGTGCTTGGCCTAGAGCAATTCTAGGATGGGTGACCGACCGGGAAGTGGGTACCGGGTGCGCACGAGTGAGGACAAAGTGCGCAGAAAATACTAGTGTTGGTCTGTGGGGTTAGTCTAGATATCCTATTGAGCTGCCAGAAGTGACAGCCGTCGGTCTGGAGTGACCGGGGGTGTTACAAGTTGGTATCAGAGCCGACCCTCGCGGTTACATGGGAGTGTGAGGGTCGGTGGCGGACATGTGTAGCATGGCGCATGTGGCCCGGAGAGGACACGACATGGCAACGTGCCGTCACTGGATGCACAGACATGTACCAAGAGGGGACGTTCCTGGCTTGTGGTTGATCGACGAGGATGTCGATCTTCTAAGGGTGGGTGTATGTGAGACCCTGACACATGGCTCAATAGGATTGATAGGAAACCCATACCAACAAGTTACAACTTCTTTTCCGGAAGCTCATTCGAAAAGAACTCTAAGATTAAGCGTGCTTGGCCTAGAGAAATTCTAGGATGGGTGACCGACCGGGAAGTGGGTACCGGGTGCGCACGAGTGAGGACAAAGTGCGCAGAAAATACTAGTGTTGGTCCGTGGGGTTAGTCTAGAGATCCTATTTAGCTGCCAGAAGTGACAGCCGTCGGTCTGGAGTGACCGGGGGTGTTACACCGCGCCTAGGCTGGGTTTGTCCACCCCGGGCTCCGTTTCCTCTTCAGTTATGTCTCGTAGCTTCCCTTATGTATTAAAAACACCAAAAATATAAAAATATTGGAGTTTCATGAACCTTCTGTTTTCACCACTTTTACCTATTCAAAGACGAACTCTATAGCTTCCTTTTCTCTTTCTCCTGAAAATTTCCTTCTTGCAAAAATTCTTGCACAAACTCAATGACAACATTAGTGTAAGAAAAAACAACAAACCATTGGTACACACTTCAACCGAAAACTCATCAAAACAAAATCTTCTCCAAGAGGCAAATGCAAATGATGGCAGAAATCTATCAAAACAGACCAGCAGGTAAAGATTGATTTTTTTGAAGACCTTCTGTTGCTCAAATAAAAAAGTGCAGAACTGATTAAAGTTGGGTAACAACTTGGAGAACAAGCACGGAAAAATGCAGCTCCATCCGAAGTACTGAGCTTCCTCGCGAATTTTTACAATACAACACAAAAATCTGTCCCAGGACAGCCACTTTTCACAACTCGTCTACTTCACAAAAGTAGTTGAACTTGACACAAAAACCAAAACAAAAAGTATAAGGAGCAGTTATTACAGAGGTAATAACTTCCAAGACTCGACAAAACTCCTGGGTTATCTTCCAACAAGTACTTTTCTTTATTGCCTTTAAGTTAGGCCTGAAACTTCCAAAGATGCTCACAAAGGAGATATATATTTGAACTGATAAAGAGCATCAAGAAGCAAATAACCAACACACTTGAGTCTAACCCACTTCCTATGCATGGGGGTATCATAAGAAAACTAATTGTTGAAACAAAAGGCCACAAGCATAGGAAGGCAAAACAGATGCAACTTTAAAGCTTTCAACATAAAACGGGGAAACTTAACATCATTGAGATGCATAAAACCGTGTTTCCCTCTCTCATAATAACTTTCAGTAGCACTTTGAATAAATTTGACAATATAACTGTCACTGGCAACAACTTTATCATCAGAATAAGCATACTTACAGTCACCAAAAAGAGGTCCAAGGTCATAGACTGGATCAATAGAAGCAAGTTGTTCCATCCTGAAATCTTTATTAGGCAAGCTATTTTCACAAGGAGCTTTAGCAAATTTGGAAAAGTTAAACTCATAAGAATCTCCATCAAACTTAGTTAAAACTTTTTCCTTCTTACAATCAATAATAGCTCCACAAGTGTTCAAGAAAGGCCTACCAAAGATGATAGGACACGTTTTGCTAGCTGTTGTATTAAGCACTAGAAAATCAGCAAGATACTTAATATTACCACAAAGAACCTCCACATCTCTTACAATACCAATGGGGCAAATGGTCTCCTTTTTAACAAGGTGAATAACCACATCAATGTCCTCAAGCCCACAAGGACCAATCTCATGCATAATTTCCCTGTAAAGCTCATAAGGAATAACACTAAAACTAGCACCAATATCACATAAACCATAGTAGCAATGATCACCAATTTTAACAAAAAGCACAGGAACACTAGTTTTTCTAGCCTTACTAGGATGAGAGATAATATTAGAAGCGTCTTCAAAGAAGACAATGTGCTCATCCTCTATATTTATAGTGACAGTGTCTTTCATAATGGCTACCACAGGTTCATCACTCAAATGCTTACCAGGCTCCACAGTTTTCATTGTACCTTTGTTATTTGCACTAATAATCATAGAATACTCCTTCACCTTAGTTGGGAAAGGCATTTTCTCAACATGAGGTTCAGGCACAATATGATTATTAGTACAAACTTGAGTACTCCTAACTGTAACATGACTAACAACATCTTTATAAGGAGCATGGTACTTATTCCACTTCGTTTTGGGAATTTAAATATAAGAGGCAAAGGCATTAAATTTTTTTACAAGAACTTGAGGATCAAGACCAAACTCATTGCTGATATCACGGAAGTTGTCAGTTCCCATAAAAGATTTAATGCAATCATAATCATAGTTTATACCTGACTTTCTTCCTTTGTCATTCTCCCAAGCTTTAGTGTTCTCTTGAATACGGTCTAAGAGATCCCATTTGGCTTCTTCCTCCATACGTGTGAATGATCCAGCACAAGAAGCATCTAGAAAATCCATATTATGAAGAGAAAGCCTAGCATAAAAGTTATTGAGAATAATATTCTTAGGGAGTTCATGAAGACATTTAAGCATTAGTAACTTCAATATCCCCCAAGCTTGAGCTGTACTTTATCCATAAAGAGGCCAAAAGTTATATATAAGATTTATATCCTTATGAATCTCACTGGGAGGATAAAATTTAGAGTAAAAGAGAGATGACATCTCCTCCCATTCCATGGATTGTCTATTCTTCAGCAGCTTATACCATTCTTCAGCTCTCCCTTTCAAGGATATGGAGAGTAAATTCTTCTTCCCCTGTTCAGTTGTGACACCTACATACTTAAACAACCCTCATAATTCATGGATAAAAAGCAAGTGATCACCAGGATGGACAGTTCCATCCCCAAAATAATAATTATCCATAACACGATTAACAATACTTATAGGTATCTTAAAAGGATCTATCTCAACAGGAGGTGGTTCGTCTACTACCCTAGCAGTGGTAGTAGTTTTCCCAAACAGAAAACCAAGTGGGTTATCCATATTAGAAACAAAGTAACAAGCAGTAACAAGAGAAATACTCATAGTAGAAAGTTTCCCTTTATCAGTTCCACTCTTAAATAGCGCTTCACTCCCCGGCAACAGCGCCAGAAAATAGTCTTGATGACCCACAAGTATAGGGGGGGTATCGTAGTACTTTCGATAAATAGGAGTGTCGATCCCAACGAGGAGTAGAAGGTGCCGAACAGTGGTATGGAGAAGGAAATCCCTGTGAATACTTAGCAAACAGATTTTTAGTGGTTTCCTGACAAGGCAACAAAACAAAGAGCAAGTAATAGAAGTAACGAACAAACGGATAAAGTGGCCCAATCCTTTCTTAGCAAAGGACAAGCCGGTGGAAATACTTATAAGGACCAAACGTTCTCGAGGACACATGGGAATTCTGTCAAGTGCTTTCGCTTCAAATAATTGAACCTGTGCTAACATACCGCCCTTCCTAGGACTAATACATACTTGTGATTAAACCCCCTGTAAACATCCATAACTACAGGAAAGTAATTAAGATATAAACCTAACCACAACCTTAAACTCTGAGATCCTATGCTCCCTTGTGCAAAGGTGTCCTAACGGGGGTTCAGGTTTCTGTCACCCCGGCAACCCCACGATTAGTAGCCAAATACACAATGCATTCCCCTAGGCCCATAAATGGTGAAGTATCATGTAGTCGACGTTCACATGACACCACAAGAAGAATAGCACCACAACTTAAATACTAAACCATTGAATAATAACTCATCACAGATTCACTACTAACAACATGACTTCTCTCATGTCCTCAAGAACTAAACGAACTACTCACAAGACATCATATGGATCAAGATCAAAGATGATATGATAATGGATAACAATCTGAACATAAACAATAATCCAATGGTTCCACTCACAAGCATCAACTACAATAGTAATTAACACCGGGAAAGTTTCCCCTAAGAACTAAAGCAATATCCAACACAATTGTTACAGCGGGACGGAGTGGTGGTGATGGTGCTGGTGGAGATGATGGTGTGGATGATGATGACGATGATCCTGATAAAGCCTAGCTTGATGACGGTGTTGATGGCGATAGTCTCCCCTCTCCAGGAAGGAATTCCCCCGGCAGAAATCTATCTACTGGAAAGATCTTTCTCTCTCGGTGTTTTCCACCCCCCAGAGGCAGCGGAAATCTATCTATGGTCGCCCCCTCGGATTAGGGTTCCATAGGGAAGATATAGGCGAAGGGGCGGAGTCGGAGGTCGGGCAGGTGGGCCACACCTGCCCTAGGCGCGGGGTAAGGTGGGGCCGCGCCTAGGGGGGTGTGAGCCCCCTGAGGCCCATCTCCTTCCCTCCTTCTGGCTTCCTTCGTCTTATGGTAAAATAATATGTTTCCATATTTTTCTGATCTTCGCGAAATTGCAGAGAAACGCCTTCTTTTCCATCAGAATCCAGACTCCGGCGGTCCATCCTCCAAGAATCATCCAACATGCATAAACAGATGAAAATCCATAAGTAATACCTCATAATAAGACAAATACCAATGAATATAGGTAAATTATGATATAGAATGGTGATGCAAATTGGGCGTATCAGTGATGAGTCTGAGTCTTGACTCGTATGCAATAACGAGAGAGGTTATCACCAAGGATAACCGTCGCTGGTGGCTGACCTCGGTTTACGGGCCCCAATATACGGAGGATAAGGTTGATTTACTCACTCAACTTGCGAAGCGGAGATCCCTCTGTCCGGGGCCATGGCTGGTCATCAGAGACTTTAACATGATCATCAACGCGGCGGACAAGAATAACGGCAATCTGGATAGAAGTATGATGGCGAGATTTAGGAGTTTTGTCTAGCAGTTTGAACTAAAGGATGTGTATCTGCACGGGAGGCTGTACACATGGATCAATGGACGGGCCGAGCCGACGCAGACTCAAATCGATCGTGCCTTGGTTTCAGTCGATTGGGATATCTTGAACTCCGATGCAGTTCTGTAGGCGTTGTCCTCGTCCATATCTGACCATGCTCCACTGCATATGGCGCTCAATGCGGCCTTCAAGCCCAAGCAAAGGTTCAAGTTTGAAGCATTCTGGCTGAAACTGGAGGGGTTTGAGGAGGCAGTTAAGGAGGCGTGGGTTTGTGACCCTGCGATCGTGGACCCGTTCCAGAGATTGGACATGCTTTTCCGGAATGCTGCACGACACCTTCATGCGTGGGGACAAAGGAAGGTAGGAAACGTGAAGCTGCAGATCGCGATTTCCAATACAATCATCTTCCGGTTGGATGTGGCCCAGGAGGGAAGGAGGTTGTCCGAGGGAGAGCCGTGGCTAAGAAGAACATTGAACCTTGTTGTGCTTGGCTTGGCATCGCTAGAGAGTACGATCGCGAGACATAGGTCTCATTTAAGGTGGTTAAGAGAGGGAGACGCGAATACTAAGCTCTTCCATGCAGTAGCAAGAGGTAGGAAAACAAAGAACTTCATTTCGTTGGTTAGGGTTGGGGAGGAAATCATCACAGACCAAGACGGTAAGGTACGTGCATTCACAGAGGCATACCAAGCGCTGATTGGGAAGTTTCGGAGTAGGGAGGTCACTTTGGATCTCGATGCGCTGGGATTACCAACACATGAGCTACAAGATTTGGAAGGGATTTTCATGGAGGAGGAGGTTTGGGGAGTCATCAAGGAACTCCCTGGGGACCCTGCTCCGGGGCCTAACGGTTTCACAAGAGCTTTCTATCAGAGGGCGTGGCAGATCATCAAGGGGGATATTATGGCTGGCTTGCTCAAGTTAGCCGTGGGAGATGGCCGAGGTTTCGGCAAATTGAATAAGGCACTAATCACGTTGATACCTAAGAAGTTGGATGCCAAGGAGGTCGGTGACTATCGGCCTATAAGTCTGGTGCACAGCTTCGCTAAGCTGTTTTCCAAGATCTTAGCCAACATACTGAGGCCGAGGCTGGGTGAGCTCATAAGCACCAACCAGTCAGCTTTCGTTCGAGGGAGGAGCTTGCACGACAATTTCATGCTAGTGCGCCAAGTGGCTAGGAGGATCAACCAGAGGAGGAAGGTAGCCGTGCTTCTCAAGTTGGACATTTCTAGGGCGTTCGACTCGATCTCCTGGGTTTTTTTGTTTGAGATGCTGAGACACATGGGGTTCGGAGTAGTGTTTTTGCAGAGGATCTCGCTACTTCTGTGCATTGCGACCACGAGGGTCATAGTGAATGGAGTTCTAGGGGACCAGATTCAGTTCATGAGAGGATTGCGTCAGGGAGATCCCACCTCTCCGATGCTTTTTGTGCTAGGCATGGAGGTGTTGACCAGGGCGGTGCCTACGGCGGCGAGGGAGAGTCTGTTCCATAACATGGCTGGTATTTCGCCTGCTTAGAGGATATCAGTGTATGCGGAAGATGTGGTGCTCTTTGCCAGTATTGAGGACCGTGAGCTTGTGGCAATCAGGGAGATTCTAAGGATGTTTGGAGAGGCCTCTGGTCTATAGGTTAATTACAGCAAGACGACGACCACTGTGATCAGAGGTTCCGCGGAGGACGAGGAGCGGGTTCATTTGGCTTTGGCTGCAGGATGGCCAAGTTCCCGATCAAGTACCTGGGTTTACAGCTTGCGCTGGGACCGGTGACGAGGGCTGAGTGGCAGCCCATGTTGGACATGGTGACCCATTCCATGCCAGGATGGCAACCTGGGCAAATTGCTAGAGCTGGGAGACTTGTGCTGGTTAAAGTTGTGGTTCTGGCTAGGCCTATCCACCACTTTCTGGTGCTGGATGCCCCAGTATGGGTATTGGAAAGAGATTGTCAAGTGGATGAGGGACTTATTCTGGGCTGGTAAGGAGGAGGCACATGGTGGCCAGTGCTTAGTCGCCTAGGACCAGGTTTGCAAGCCAGTGGAGATGGGTGGCCTGGGAGTCAAGGATCTGAGGCTCTTGGGGTTGGCGCTGCGGGTCCGTTGGGAGTGGCTCTTGAGGACCGACCCTTCTAGGCCTTGGCAGGGGCTCAAATTGGTTCACGACTCGAAGGCTTTGCAGGTCTTCAGAAGCCTCACTAGGATTAGTGTGGGAAGCGGGAGTGAGATCCTTTTCTGGAGGGACCGATGGTTGAATGCGAGAACCCTGGAGGAGGTTGTCCCAGCTGTGGTCGAGATGGTCTCCACCAGGCGTAAGAACATAAGGAGGGTGGCCCGGTCAACAATGCCTGGTTGTGTGATCTAGAGGGAGTGCTTTCCGACAGAGCCAGGGAGGAGTGCATCAGACTCTGGGCGATGCTGAACAATATCACTTGCGATGACCAGACCCAGGACAAGTTCACTTGGGTTGGATCTGTTGGAGATATGACCTAGAGGCAATAATAAATGTAGTTATTATTATATGTTTGTGTTTATGATAAATGTTTACATTCATGCTATAATAGTATTAACAAGGAAACATTAATACTTGTGTGATTTGTAAACTTAAATTAAAGTCCCTAGTAAAGCCTCTATACATCACTAGCTTGTTGGTTAATAGATGATTGTGGTTTCCCTATCATGAACATTGAGATGTTATTAACAACAAGATCATATCGTTAGGAGAATGATATGGTGGACATACTCCTATAGATAAGCATAGCATAAAGATCAAGTCATTTTAATAGTTCAATTTCTATATGCTTTCTAATACATAGTAACCTAATTCCTTCGACCATGAGATCATGCATATCACCTTTACCGAATGGATGCTTTGATGACATCAAACACCACACCGTAACTGGTTGGCTATAAAGGTGGCATTGAGTGTTCGGAAAGTATTGGTTGAGACACATGGATCAAGAGTGGGATTTGTCCATCCATATGACGGATAGATATACTCCGGGCCCTCTTGGTGAAATGTCATCCAATTAGCTTGCAAGCATGTGACTGGCTCACAAGGGATCACATATCACGGGAACGAGAAAAGAGTACTTATCGGTAACGAGGTTGAACTAGGTATGCGGAGATACCGACGATCATAACCTCGGATAAGTAAACTATCGTGAGACAAAGGGAAATTGGTATCGTATGTAAGTGGTTCATTCGATCGCAAAGTAATCGTAGAAATATGTGGGAGCCATATGAATTTCCAGATTCCTCTATTGGTTATTGTTCGGAGAAGTGTCTCGATCATGTCCGCATAATTCACGAACCGTAGGGAGACACACTTAAGGATTCGACGTTGTTTGAGTAGTTATGGAATGATGAGAAAGAGACCGAATGTTGTTCGGAGTCTCGAATGGGATTCGGGATATCACGAGGAGATCCGGAATGGTCCGGAGAATAAGATTCATATAAGGAAAGTCTTGTTTCGGAGGTGGAGAATGGTTCCGGTGTTTTCATCGGGAATGTTCTAGAAGGTTCCGGAATGTCCGGCACTCCAGAGGGGAAGGGTACATGAATGTGTTATATCAAGTTGATATGATTGCATCATGTACTAGGTGTCATCGCTGAACAAAATAGAGGGTTTATTCAAATCCTAGTTTGAAAAGTCAAACGGCTAATTTTGGGAAGTGGAGAAGGAGGTGGAAACTGACTTGGGGGAGGAGTTCCTCCTCCCACCGCCGGCGCACCACCAAGCCGAGTTGGGAAGGGACTCCCCTCCCCTTGGTCGTCCCCCTCCACCTATATAAGGAGGGGCAGGGCTCCCCTCCTAGACACACAAGATCCTCACCTCCAAACCCTAAGCCGCCGACGCCGCCACCTGCTGCCGCCGCCGCCGCCCTAGGGCAAACCGCCGCCGCCTAGCAACCCTAGCCGCCGGCCTAGCCCCCTCCTCAGCGTGTCTAAACCCTAGATCGTCGAGGGACTCTCTCATACTCCACCATACTCGCTCCGGCTTAAGGCGAAGCCCTGCGAGATCTCCCCTCTACTTCCGGTACCACGTCGTTGTGCTGCCGGAATCGCGAGGAGAGTGCTACAACCTCCGCTGCCTGCTGGAACAAGGGAGAGGAAGGTCTTCGTCGAGTACCGAACGTGTGACCGACTGCGGGAGCACTGCCAGAACGCAGCGCCAGAAGGATCGTCCACGCGATCTTGAGATGGGGAAGAGTACGACTACATCACCCACGAGAATCCGCTCTCGTTAAACACTTTGGAATCTTCGAGGGTGAGTTATTCCATCGACTCGTTGCTACAATCTAGTAGATAGATCTTGGCTTGTTTGTTTGTATGCGATAGAAATTTTTTGTTTTCCATGCTACGAAACCCTACAGTGGTATCAGAGCCGTGTCTATATGTAGATCTGTTGCACGAGTAGAACACAATGGTCATTGTGGGCGTTGATGCTTTTATTGTCGATTGCTTCTTGTGTACTTTGCATCTTGCGGGATGTTGGGATGAAGTGGCCCGGGCTAACCTTACATGACATCGTTCATGAGACTTGCTCCACGCTTGACATGCAACTTGTATTGCATAAGTGGCTTTGCGGGTGCCTGTTTCTCCTCGCATAGTTAAGATTCAATTTACAACGGGTGATTAACAATGCTAGTATCAATGTTGTGGTTCTTGTTCGTAAGTTAGAACGACACTTATTGAAAGCCCCAAACCACGTAAAACATGCAAAGGAAGTAGAGGCGTCTAACTTTGTTTTGCAGGGGTGTGCAGTGATGTGATATGGCCATGATTGTGATTATATTTGATGTATGCAATGTTCCTTATTGTAAGTTGGCAACCGGCAGGAGCCATATGGTTGTCTTTAATTTATGCTAAGACTCGCGTGTCTATTCAAAGTAGTTGTAATAGTTGAAGCCGGTGGACGACAACCATGGAGAAGCGTCATTGACCTTGATGCAATGCCGGTGATGATGGAGATCATATTCCTGCTAGAAGATGGAGATCGGAAGCACAATGGAGAAAGGCCATATCATATCACATATTATGAATTGCATGTGATGTTAATCCTTTATGCATCTTGTATTGCTTAGTAGACGACGGTAGCATTATAAGATGATCCCTCATGCACATGAATTTCAAGTCATAAAGTGTTCACCCTCAGTTAGCACCGCTGCTAAAGCTTGTTGTTTCGAAGCACCACGTGATGATCGGGTGTGTTAGATTCCGCAAGTGTATACAACGTGAGCAAGCCAGATTTGCTCATGCGGAAACTAAGGTTTGATCTTGACGAGCCTAGCATGTACAGACATGGTCTCGGAACACGGATCACCGAAAGGTAAAGCATGAATCATATAGTAGATATGATGAACATGTCGATTGTTCGCCATTGAAACTATATCAACTCTCGTGATGATCGGTGTTGATGTAGTGGATTTGGTTCGTGTGATCACTAAAACAATGTGAGGGATATTGTTTTGAGTGGGAGTTCACCTAGTTTAATTTTATTATTAATTTGAACTCAATTTGTCATAAACTTAGTCTAAACTATTGCAAATATGTTGTAGATCAATGGCAGCCCCTACCATCAATTTTAATGCGTTCCTAGAGAAAGAAAAGTTGAAAAACAATGGAAGCAACTTCGCGGATTGGTTCCGCAATTTGAGGATTGTCCTCACAGCTAGTAATTTGACCTATGTGCTGGATGCACCGCTGGGTGACCCACCTGCAGCTGATGCTTCCGATGAAGTAAAGAATGTTTACCTCGCTCGGAAGAATCAGTACTCCATAGTTCAGTGTGCTATCTTGTATGGTTTAGAATCAGAGCTTCAGAAAAGGTTTGAGAATTCAGACCCATATGATATTGTCGAGGATCTCAAATTGATTTTTGAGACTCATGCGGCAATTGAAAGCTATGAGGCTTCTGAAAAGTTCTTTAACTGCAAGATGGAAGAGGGCAGATCCGTCAGTGAGCATGTGCTTAAGATGTCTGGGCACGCAAACAAACTTCAAAGCTTGGGTATAGTGATTCCTAATGCTTTGGGGATTTACCGTGTCCTCCAATAACTACCACCAAGTTACAAGAACTTTGTGATGAACTACAACATGCAGAACATGAACAAGACGTTGCCAGAACTCTTTGCCATGTTGAAATCTGCAGAAGTGGAGATCAAGAAAGAGCACCAAGTGTTGTTGGTCAATAAGACCACCAAATTCAAGAAAGGCAAGTCAAAGCAAAAGGGACACTTCAAGAAGGGTGGTAAGAAAGTTGCCACGCCAACGAAGAAGACCAAGGCTGGACCTAAGCCTGATACTGAGTGCTTTTACTGCAAGGGAGAAGGTCACTGGAAGCGGAATTGCCCAAAGTACTTGGCGGATTTGAAGAACGACAACATCAAGAAGAAAGGTATATCTGATATACATGTTATTGATGTGTATCTCACTAGTACTCGTAGTAGTGCCTGGGTATTTGATACTGGTTCGGTTGCTCATATTTGTAACTCGAAACAGGTGCTGCAGAATAAACGGAAGCTAGCGAATAAAGAGGTGACGATGTGCGTGGGAAAAGGATCAAAGGTTGATGTGATCGCGGTCGGCACGCTACCCCTTCATCTACCATCGGGATTAGTTTTATACTTAAATAATTGTTATCTGGTGCCTGCGTTAAGCATGAACATTATATCGGGATCTTGTTTATTGCAAAAGGGTTACTTGTTTAAATCCGAGAATAATGGTTGTTCGATTTATATGAGTAATATGTTTTATGCACATGCACCTTTGATAGATGGTCTATTCTTATTGAATCTCGATAGTAGAAATACACATATTAATAACATTGAAGCTAAACGTTTGAAATCGAGCGATAACTCGACCTATACGTGGCACTGTCGTCTTTGTCATATTGGAGTGAAGAGTATGAAGAAACTCCATTCCGATGGAATTCTTGAATCACTTGAAAGATGCGAAGCATGTCTGATGGGTAAAATGACTAAGACTCCATTTTCTGGTATGATGGAGCGAGCTACGGACTTATTGGAAATCATACATACCGATGTGTGTGGTCCAATGAGTGTAGCATCGCGCGGTGGTTATCGTTATGTTCTTACCTTCACGGATGACTTGAGTAGATATAGGTATATCTATTTCATGAAACATAAGTCTGAAACTTTCGAGAAGTTTAAAGAATTTCAAAGTGAGGTAGAGAATCAACGTAACAAGAAGATTAAATTTCTACGTTTTGATCGTGGGGGTGAATATCTAAGTTACGAGTTTGGCGAGCATTTGAAGAAATGCGGAATACTTTCACAATTGACACCGCCGGGAACACCACAGCGTAATGGTGTGTGCGAACGTCGTAATCGAACTCTCTTAGATATGGTTCGTTCTATGATGTCACTTACAAATTTACCGCTATCATTTTGGGGTTATGCATTAGAAAAAGCCGCATTCACTTTAAATAGGGCACCATCTAAATCCGTTGAAACGACACCATATGAATTATGGTTTGGGAAGAAACCTAGATTGTCGTTCCTTAAAGTTTGGGGTTGCGAAGCCTATGTAAAGAAGTTATAGCCGGACAAGCTTGAACCCAAAGCGGAAAAATGCGTCTTCATAGGATACCCGAAGGAAATTATTGGGTATACCTTCTATCATAGATCCGAAGGCAAAATCTCCGTTGCCAAGAATGGATCCTTTCTAGAGAAGGAATTTCTCTCGAAAGAAGTGACTGGAAGGAAAGTAGAACTCGACGAGGTTGTCGAACCTTCTCTCGAAATTGCGAGTAGCGCAGCACCGGAAGAAGTTCCTGTGGTGCCTGCACCAATAAGAGAGGAAGCTAATGATGATGATCATGAAACTTCGGTTGAAGTTGCTACAGAGCCTCGCAGGTCAACGAGAACTCGTACCACTCCAGATTGGTATGATCCCTTTATGAGTGTCATGTTGGTGGATAACACCGATGACCCTGAGACATATGAGGAAGCGATGATGAGCCCATATTCCAATAAATGGCAAGAAGCCATGAAATCCGAGATTGGATCCATGTACGAAAACCAAGTATGGACTTTGGTGGACTTACCGGATGGCCGGAAGGCTGTCGAGAACAAATGGATTTGCAAGAAGAAAACAGATGCTGATGGTAATGTTACTGTCTATAAAGCTAGACTTGTCGCAAAGGGGTTTCGACAAATTCAAGGAGTTGACTATGATGAGACTTTCTCACCAGTAGCGAAGCTAAAGTCTATGAGGATTATGTTAGCAATCGCTGCATATTATGATTATGAGATATGGCAGATGGATGTCAAAACAACATTCCTCAATGGAGACATTGATGAAGGGTTGTATATGATGCAACCCAAAGGTTTTGTCGATCCTAAAGATGCTAACAAGGTATGCAAACTTCAACGGTCCATCTATGGATTGAAGCAAGCATCCCGAAGTTGGAATCAACGTTTTGATAAGGTGATCAAAAGTTTTGGTTTTATACAAACTTATGGAGAAGCTTGTATTTACAAGAAAGTTAGTGGGAGCTCTGTAGCATTCTTAATACTGTAAGTAGATGACATATTGTTGATTGGGAATGATGTAGACCTTCTTAATAGTGTCAAGGAATATTTGAATAATAGTTTTTCAATGAAAGATCTTGGCGAAGCAGCTTACATATTAGGCATAAAGATTTATAGAGATAGATCGAGACGCCAAATATCATTGTCACAAAGTACATATTTGGACAAAGTTCTAAAGAGGTTTGGAATGGAAGATAGCAAGAAAGGGTTCTTGCCCATGTTGCCCAATACGACCTTGAGTAAAACTCAAAGTCCGACATCGGCAGAAGATAGAGAAAGGATGAGTAAGACTCCCTATGCCTCAGCCATAGGATCTCTAATGTATGCCATGCTATGTACTAGACCCGACATTGCATATGCTGTTAGTTTAACTAGCAGATATCAAAGTGATCCAGGAGTGGATCATTGGACAGCGGTCAAAAACATCATTAAGTACTTGAGAAGAACTAAGGATATGGTTCTTTCTTATGGAGGTGATGAACAACTCGTTGTTAATGGTTACACCGATGCTAGTTGGAACACCGATCCGGATGATTCTAAATCACAATCTGGATACGTATTTATTTTGAATGGTGCAGCAGTTAGCTGGAGGAGTGCAAAGCAAAGCGTTGTGGTGAGATCTTCAACTGAATCGGAATACATGGCTGCTTCGGAGGCTTCACAAGAAGCGATATGGATGACAGAGTTCATTACAGAGCTGGGTGTGGTTCCTAGTGCGCTGGACCCAATGTCTATCTACTGTGATAACATGGGCGCCATAGCCAATGCGCAAGAACCAAGGTCACACAAGAAGCTGAAGCACATCAAGCTACGTTTTCACGCTATTCGAGACATGTCCAAGATGGGGACATAAATATTTGCAAAGTACACACAGATCTGAATGTTGCGGATCCGTTGACTAAACCTCTCCCGAGGGCAAAACATGACCAGCACCAAACTGCCATGGGTGTTCGGTATATTACCATGTAATCTAGATTAGTTGACTCTAGTGCAAGTGGGAGACTGTTGGAGATATTCCCTAGAGGCAATAATAAATGTAGTTATTATTATATCTTTGTGTTTATGATAAATGTTTACATTCATGCTATAATAGTATTAACAAGGAAACATTAATACTTGTGTGATTTGTAAACTTAAATTAAAGTCCCTAGTAAAGCCTCTATAGATCACTAGCTTGTTGGTTAATAGATGATTGTGGTTTCCCTATCATGAACATTGAGATGTTATTAACAACAAGATCATATCGTTAGGAGAATGATATGGTGGACATACTCCTATAGATAAGCATAGCATAAAGATCAAGTCATTTTAATAGTTCAATTGCTATATGCTTTCTGATACATAGTAACCTAATTCCTTCGACCATGAGATCATGCATATCGCCTTTACCGGATGGATGCTTTGATGACATCAAACACCACACCGTAACTGGTTGGCTATAAAGGTGGCATTGAGTGTTCGGAAAGTATTGGTTGAGACACATGGATCAAGAGTGGGATTTGTCCATCCATATGACAGATAGATATACTCTGGGCCCTCTCGGTGAAATGTCATCCAATTAGCTTGCAAGCATGTGACTGGATCACAAGGGATCACATATCACGGGAACAAGAAAAGAGTACTTATCGGTAACGAGGTTGAACTAGGTATGCAGAGATACCGACGATCATAACCTCGGATAAGTAAACTAGCGTGAGACAAAGGGAAATTGGTATCGTATGTAAGTGGTTCATTCGATCGCAAAGTAATCGTAGAAATATGTGGGAGCCATATGAATTTCCAGATTCCTCTATTGGTTATTGTTCGGAGAAGTGTCTCGATCATGTCCGCATAATTCACGAACCGTAGGGAGACAAACTTAAGGATTCGACGTTGTTTGAGTATTTATGGAATGATGAGAAAGAGACCGAATGTTGTTCGGAGTCTCGAATGGGATTCGGGATATCACGAGGAGATCCGGAATGGTCCGGAGAATAAGATTCATATAAGGAAAGTCTTGTTTCGGAGTTGGAGAATGGTTCCGGTGTTTTCACCGGGAATGTTCTAGAAGGTTCCGGAATGTCCGGCACTCCGGAGGGGAAGGGCACATGAATGTGTTATATCAAGTTGATATGATTGCATCATGTACTAGGTGTCATCGCTGAACAAAATAGAGGGTTTATTCAAATCCTAGTTTAAAAAGTCAAACGCCAAGTTTGAAAGTCAAACGGCTAATTTTGGGAAGTGGAGAGGGAGGTGGAAACCGACTTGGGGGAGGAGTTCCTCCTCCCACCGCCGGCGCACCACCAAGCCGAGTTGGGGAGGGACTCCCCTCCCCTTGGCCGAGCCCCTCCACCTATATAAGGAGGGGCAGGGCTCCCCTCCTAGACACACAAGATCCTCACCTCCAAACCCTAAGCCGTCGGCGCCGCCACCTGCTGCCGCCGCCGCCCTAGGGCAAACCGCCGCCGCCGGCCTAGCCCCCTCCTCGGCGTGTCTAAACCCTAGATCGTCGAGGAACTCTCTCATACTCCACCATACTCGCTCCGGCTTAAGGCGAAGCCCTGTGAGATCTCCCCACTACTTCCGGTACCACGCCGTTGTGCTGCCGGAATCGCGAGGAGAGTGCTACAACCTCCGCTGCCTGCTGGAACAAGGGAGAGGACGGTCTTCATCGAGTACCGAACGTGTGACCGACTGCGGGAGCACTGCCGGAACGCAGCGCCGGAAGGATCGTCTACGCGATCTTGAGATCGGGAAGAGTACGACTACATCACCCACGAGAATCCGCTCTCGTTAAACACTTTGGAATCTTCGAGGGTGAGTTATTCCATCGACTCGTTGCTACAATCTAGTAGATAGATCTTGGCTTGTTTGTTTGTATGCGATAGAAATTTTTTGTTTTCCATGCTACGAAACCCTACAGGATCGCCGTCAGGAGAGTATACAGCTAAGGACACCTACAGGCTGTTGTGTCAAGGGTATGAGCGATTCAGTCTAGCGTCGGCGATCTAGGAATCGTTTGCACCCCTGAAATGCAAGATTTTCTGCTAGCTCGCGGTGAACTACAGGCTGTGGACTTCGGACAGAAGGGCGCATCATGGGCTCCAGGAGGCGGCTATCCCTTGCTTCTTCTGTCTGCAGGAGGAGGATAATGTGGACCATATCCTCATGCATTGCGTGTTCGCCAAGCAAGTTTGGCTACGGGTTTTCAAAAGGTCGACCTGCGTTTGGAGGAGCCACAGGGTAACAGGAGGTTGGAGGATTGGTGGCTAGAGAGTACGGCCAGGCTCAGGGATGAGCATTTTAGACGTTTCGACTCCTTGGTGATTGCAACTGCCTGGCTACTCTGGAAGCAGCGCAATGCTCGGGTGTTTGGAAATAGGAGGGATCAGTGTGACACGCTCAGACTCATCGATAGGCGCATGATGAATTCCTTCTCTAGGAGCGAGCACGGTTCCCTGGTGGCAGGGGAGCCGGAGCCAGAGGGGTTTCGGAAGGGAGTCATCACCCGACAGGAGAGTAGGCTTGTGAGGTTTGGGTGTGAGTAGGGAGTGTGTGCAGCGTCTAACCAATTGTCTGCGGTTGGTTTTGAGTCTTTTTTATAAACTTTGTTGCTCTCCTTTTATAAAAATATGGCACGCTTTCCGCGTGCTCGGAAAAAAAAAAGAGTGACAGATTTTGGTAACCAAATTGTAAAATGATACTAAGTTTTTTGTAAATTTGCACTGTAAAATGGTACAGCTTTACGCCCATTAATTCGCCGCCGAAGGCTACACAATCATTCATCTAGATATCTATTCGGCAAACCGGAGTGAGGAGCAGGAGGTGACTGTGTCTGCGCGTGAGGGAGAGATCACATCAATCGCACACACGGGACAAGACAAAACCCGGGGGGAGACCAGGAAGCAGCGCGCCATGATCGATCGATCGGGTGCGCCGCTGGCTGATGCAAGCCATGTGCTGCGTGTGTGCGCGCTCGGGGCTCGGCGACAGCGGCTCGACAGAACGGTGGTACGCTACACGGATACACCACGCCGCGAACGAACACGGAGTCATCATTTGTTTACTCGCCGTGCACCGCCCACTTGCGCCGACCGGCGGCCTTGAGCTTTTGTTTAAACGGGAAAGACGAGGGAAAAATCAAAACCAGATCTAGCAGCACATGCTGCTCCTACGTGACTAGACGATGGTACGTACTACTACAATACGGAGCCATGGTTCATCATCGGGTACAGAATCTTGGTGTGATCCACACCGTCCACCTGTTGGGGCGAGACGGGGTGGTCGGAGCAGGGTGGGGGCGGGACCCACGTGCCGGTCGGTGGGGCCGCACCGCCGATCGACGAGACCGATGCCTGCAGGGGTGGCAGGGCCCCTGGGCCCGGAGGTCAACAGGTTCACCCGCCAGTGACTGAGCCGAGGGACAACGCAGGGATGTGCAGCTAGTAGTTTTAGTAATTTTTTATTTGCCTCATGCTAATGGCCTACATGTCCACGCTAACATGTCTGCAAGGCTGCAATCGCAGGGCGTGGTTTGGTAGATGGATCTCCTGCGTCTGCTCGAGCGTATGGTTCCTCCTGGGGGCGCTTGTTGTCTAAATCGTGCAGGCTACAAATGCAGTGCCCTGATTCGGTAGTTTTTTCCACACAACCCGCAGACCGGGTTCCACACTTCCACTGTACTATCACGATAGAAGAACAAAAAATCATGGTGCGTGCGTGTCCCTAAAATCTCCATAAATATATATCTCTCTCCATATATATATAATCTCCATATATATATATAATAATGACTAGTGCATTTTGGTGCCCAGGCACCATACACAATACACGTATGTTTTGCTTTGAACCACACATATCCGAGGGTATACGTGTATATATATATATATATATATATATATATATATATATATATATATATATATATATATATATATATATATATATATATTTCTGTTTTTTAAAAAAAGGTTCGTTTTAGAAATAAAACGTCCCGCCGAAGACCATGCAGCAAAAAAATGCTAATGTAGCAAAATCGACTTAGTCGGAGACATTGTCGGAAAAAACTCGCCGGTGACTCTCGTTGGAGACCTTGTAGCAAATAGTTGACACTGTTGTAGCAAAACCACAAGACGGTTATACCAACAAAGTTCTTCTAATGTAATAAAAAACCTATTTTGTTGGAGACATCGCTGGAGAATCTAGCCGGAAGACCTTGTCGGAGACCTTGTAGCAAAAGCTTTATGGTATTGTAGCAAAACACATAAACGGATATAACAAAAAAATGTATCAATGTAGCAAAATCAAAGGCCTTCCTTTGTAGCATCGGTCGTGAGAACTTGCAGGAGCGGCGGCCATGGCATCCAAGGTAGCAGCAGATGTGGCTGTCTCCTGTAGCAGTGTCGGCCTGCCTCTATAGCAAAGTAAGGCACTCATTTGTAGCGAAAAGGAAGGAGCGGCGGCCATGGCATCCATCTCTGTCGCCAGCGAGCAAGCCCAGACGATACCTTCGTCGGCGAGCTCGTGGGGACAAGGAGGGAAGCCGTGAGCTCCGGTGGCGATATCCCCAATGCGAGCGGCAAGATCCCCACGACGATCTCCGTCAGCGAGATCCCCACGGAGAGCTGGGGCCGGCGAGCTCCGACAGCGAGATCTCCACCGGCGAGCTCCGACAGCGAGATCCCCACCGGCGTGATGATGCGGTGATGGGGAAGAGATGAAGCCACCAGCCGCACGAAGCGGGTAGGTGGGGGTCGAAGAGAGGTGGGCCCATCGTGGTGTACGTGCCAAGCGCTCAGCATGCGGCTTGCGGTATCGTGACGACCCGGACGATCATCGTCTAGGGGATCATCATCATTTGCCAAAATCATCCAAACAAGTCTATGACATGAGCTTAGACCCAAACGTCATATGAAATCCTACAAGGAAATATAAACGTAGAAATCTGCATCCAGTAGTTGTTTGGTTGTATCACAGGAAATAACATAGATTTTTTTTTTGAAGAAATAAGTACATGCCATAATTTTTGTTCAGATAAGTGATCTTTTCTTATGGGATTGCATACAAAGTAGCCCATAGGGCGGCACGGGGGCAACCGTGCCACCTGCTACTGTCCCCCTCCCAAACCTTCCTCCTCCCCTAGGCGCTGCCTGGAGTCATGGCAGGGCAAAGCCCATGCCTTTGATGATGACGGGGGTGGGGTGGGGGTGGGGGTGGGGTGTCTCGTCTGGCAGTTTCATCAATCCCTAACAATGGCAGTGACAACTTCGCAGGACGGCAACGGTGTGGTACCGTGGAGGTGGCGATCCATCCTGGAGGTTGTGCCCCCATGACATGACCTTCATATCCTGATCCGCCCCCTAGGCCTTGTTGGAATTTGAGGTATATTTGCATGTTGGACTTTGCGCCCATAACAAATACAAAATTTGAAATTCTCTTTGGCCCATTATTGTGGCGGCTCATGTGTGTGATAGTGGAGCTAAAGTTTAGTCCCACATTGCTAGTGGAAGGGGAGTTGGACCATCTTATATAGTAGAGTGTTGCACCACTCACCAAGGTGTGAGAAGAACAGAAGCTCTCGCGCACTCCTCCTCTGACGCCGTCCGCCTCGCCATGACGCGGGCGGGCGCCGCAGGTTGCGGGAATCTCTCCGAGCTGAGCTCATGTTTTGCATGTAGTTTATATTTGTTGTTTGGGAAAATTAATTATGTATTAATTACGAGTCATTAATAGGCGCGTTAATCAACTGGCCGTTTCCACATCGTGGGATGTTGTCGACTCGGTCGTGGGCTGCCCACGTCCTACCCGACCTGCATTATATCAATAGGTAGATGCGAACTCTAGCCGTCACAAGCAATTAGATTGCATATGCCTACCTGGGCATCGCCGTTCCATGTCTATGTGCTGCCCTCTCCTGCTCCATCCCATCAGCTGCGTGCACGGCCGTCCGGAAGAGCAGACCTCCGGAATCCCGTCTCTCTGATCATGCACCAGGAGAGAGGCGATAAGGTTTTTGGGGAGCATCTAGGCGCGAATGCTCAAGTTCTTCTCTGTCCTCTATATCCGGCTTCCTCGACTCCATCACCATGTCGGATGATGCCGTCAAGAAGGCTGCTGATGCCGTAGCTGCTGCCGCCGGTGGCGGATCTACTCCTGTTGCGCTGCTGGTCATACCGTCGACGAACTGGTACGTGTTCTTTACCCTTATGATATTTCCTATGTTTATAACTAGTATTGCAGAATGCGTAGATGTGCTAGATTTTCACTTGCATGTATGGTGCATGTCTTATGCTCGTTAATCTTAGAAATTATTCTATCATGATTTATACTTGGATTAAATTAATGCAAAAAACTGCTAATTATTTCAACAATCCAAAAACCTTATTTTAGGTTGTTTTTGCGTCAAGGCTCTGCCGCTTGTCTGACACCAAACATGTTTATGGGTGCGCACTTTAAGCGCTGGCAAACCAAGTGTATCCTCTGGTTGATGGCTATGGATGCTTTCTAGGTATCGACTGGTAATCCAGAAGAAACGATTATTCTTGATTAGGAGAATGCCAGGAGACCGCCATATGCTTTGTGGTCTGTGTCATAAGCATCATTGTGGACAAACTAGTTGATACATATTTACATATGTGCAATGCCAAAGAACTGTGAGATGCACTCGAAGAAAAATTCGGTGCTACTGATGTTGGCAGTAAACTGTATGCCATGGAGTAGTTTCATGACTACAGGATGGTTAAAAACCATTCTGTTGTTGAACATGCTCATGAGATTCAGTGTATTGCAAAAGAATTTGAACTCCTGAAGTGTCTATTGTCCGACAAATTTGTTGCGGGATGCATTATTGTAAAGCTTTCTCAATCCTGGAGGAGTGTTTCCACTAACCTCAAACACTAGAGGCAAGAGATGTCTGTTGAGAATCTCATTGAGTTTCTAGACCTTGAGGAAAGACAAAAGCAAAAGACGCACACCCAAAGGGAGCTAAGGCACCCCAGTCAAGCGCCAATATGGTGCATAAGAACTTCCGCAACAATTTCATCAGGAAGAACAAGGTCGTTCATACTACCAACTTCAAAAAGAATAAGAAGAACAAGTCACAGGATCCCTGCTTTGTGCGCGACGAGGTTGGACATTGGGCTCCAAACTATAAGCAACGCAAAGGAAGGAAGAATCAGAATGGACAGAACTCTAAGTCTATCAACATGGCCATGAGCAACAATGATAATGGTGCATCCGGGTATGGTAATTTACCTAGTGTTTTATCAATTTGTCAGTCTACAGATTGATGGATCTACATCGGTGCTAATATTCATGTGTGTGCTGATATATCTTTGATTTCTTATTATCAGGTCACAAGAGATATCTCCGTCTTGGTGGGAAATAGATCACATGCTTCTGTTCATGGTGTTGGCATGATGGATCTGAATTTTACTTAGAAAAAGATTGTGCAGTTGAAGAACGTGCAGCATGTGCCTTTAATAAATAATAATCTCATTAGTGATTCCCTTCTTTGCAAATAAGGTTTTAAGTTAGTATTTAAGTCCAATAAAGTAGTCATTTCTAAGTATGGAAAATTTATTGGTAAAGTTTATGAGTGTGGCGGTTTGTTCCGTCTTTCCCTATCAGATTTTTGTAATAAGGTTGTGAACCATATTTGTGCTCCTGGCAATGATGCCGATGTTAGGCATTCACGACTCTATCACATTAATTTTGGTTGTATGACGCGGCTAGCTAAGATGAATTTAATTATGAGTTTCACTTTATCCAAAGGCTCTAAATGTCAAGCATGTGTTCAAGCTAAGAAACCGCGCAAGCCTCACAAGCCTGTGTAGGAAGTAAGAAACTTGGCACCGCTGGAGCTTATACATTTGGATATATGTGAGATGAATGGTATGTTGACTAAAGGTGGAAAGAAATACTTCATGACGTTGATAAATGATTTTACTAGATTTTGCTATGTATATCTTGTGAAAACTAAAGATGAGGATCTACACCACTTTAAAATTTGTAAGGCCGAAGTTGAAAATCAACTTGAGAGAAAGATTAAGAGAGTTTGGTCAGATCTTGGTAGAGAGTATTTCTCTAATGAGTTTGATTTATTTTGTGTGGAACATGGCATTATTCATGAGAGGACGCCTCCCCATTCTCCCCAATCTAACGGGGTTGCCGAAAGGAAAAAACCATACTCTAACAGACTTGGTTAACGCCATATTAGGTACTTTGGATTTATCCAAGGCATGATGGGGGGAGGCGATATTGATATCGTGTCATGTCCTGAATAAAGTTCCCACAAAAGACAATGAAACTACTCCCTATGAATTATGAGAGAAGAGGAAGCTAACACTCTCGTACTTGCATACTTGGGGCTATTTGGTAAAGGTAAATTTGCCAATTCCAAAAAAACATAAACTTGGACCAAAGACCGTAGACTGTGTCTTTCTTGGCTATGATCATCATAGTGTTGGATACAAATTTCTAGTGGTGAAATCTGAGGTACATGACATGAAGGTCGGTACAATTATGGAGTCTAAGGATGCTACATTCTCTGAGGATATTTTTCCGATGAAAGATATGCCTAGTACATCTGGACAGGAATCTATTGAAACTCCTGAACCTTCCATTCCCATGGAATATTATGAACGAACACATCATGAAATCCCTGAGGAGGTAGACAATGAAGTTCCTGCAAGGAACAAGAGACAGAGGATTGCAAAGTCCTTTGGTGATGACTTCATTATCCATCTCGTGGATGATACTCCCACCTCTATTTCAGAGGCTTATGCATCTTCTGTAAGAGGCTGTTCATAGCGAGATGGATTCCATCATGGCTAACGAAACTTGGGAGATCACTGATCGTCCTGATGGGTGCTGATACGTCCAAAACGTATCTACTTTCCTGAATACTTTTTCTATTGTTTCTCCTCTAATTTGTGTGATTTGGATACAACTAACATGGACTGATGCTGTTTTTAGCAGAATTTCTTTGGTGTCTCATTTTTGTGCAGGAATTCAACTTTCAAGAAAAATCCCAGAAAATATGCCGAAAATCCTATTTTCCCAGAAGACTCACGGAGCCAGAAGACGGAGGGGAGAAGAGGCCCGAGGGTCCCACACGACCCTTTGGCGCGGGCCAGGCCTGGCCGCGCCAGGGCATGGTGTGGCCGCCTCAGTCTCCGTCTCGACCTCTCCTTTCGCCTACATAAGCCCTCTGACCTAAAAACAACGGGGGGGGGGGGGGGGGGTCAACGTTTTTCCAGATAGAGTTCCGTTGCGCTGCCACCACCAGAAACCGTGATTCGGAACCAGAAACTCCGTTCTGGCACCCTGCCGGGACGGGGAATTGGAGGAGATCATCGCCATCATCATCACCAACGCCTCTCCGTCAACCATCCATGATTCCCCCATCCATGAGTGAGTAATCCCCCGCAGTAGGCTATGGATATGGTAGGGATTGGATGAGATCTCTCATGTAATTGCATAAGATTATTAGGGCATGGTGCCTAGTATCTATTATTAGTTCTTTTTGACATTGATGAAACTTGTTATGCTTAATGCTTGTAACTAGGGCCCGAGTGCCATGATCTCAGATCTGAACACGTTATTGATTCATGGTGATATTATTGTTTGTGATCTTACCTGCAAGTTGTATCCACATATCATTGTCCGGAACCCGAGGCCCCGAAGTGACAAAAATCAGGATAACCGGAGGGGATGGCTGTGATGTGAGGATCACGTGTGTTCACAGAGTGTTAATGCTTTGCTCCAGTGCTCTATTAAAGGGAGCACCTTAATTGCCAGTAGATCCCCTTGAGGCCCCTCTGCAACGGGCTGGCAGGACAAAAGATGTGTAAGTTCTCATTGCGAGCACATATGACTATATATGGAATACACGCCTATGATTACTTAGTATTTGGATGCTTTACCTTATTTATCTGCAAATGCCCTTGGTATTGATATTACATGAATTATCTTGTCCATGCAACGCCCGTCCATCCATCCCTATGGCTACCGCACTTAAATCCTGCTGTTTACTACAATTTTTACTACTACCTTTATTTTACTATTGTTGTTACTTTGCCATTGCTACTACAAAAATGTTGCTACTAATAAACTACTATGAGCAAGACTATTTCCAGGTGCAGCTGAATTGACAACTCATTTGTTAAGGCTTATAAATATCCTTTGGCTCTCCTTGTGTCGAATCAATAAATTTGGGTTATACTTCCCTCGAAGACTGTTGTGATCCCCTATACTTGTGGGTCATCAAGACTATTTTCTGGCGCCGTTGCCCGGGGAGCATAGCTTTATTTATAAAGTTCACTTGGAATTATTATTGTTCGCTGCTATCCATTCATCATGGGTAAAACACGTGATGGAAAATTTCATATATTACCATCCACTACAAGAAGAGGTATAGTTCTGAACACCTCCGTTTCTCTTGATTCACCATCTGTTATGAGTAAGCTCCTTACACCACCATCGCATACACATGTTACACATACTGCTACTTCTGTTGAATCTGAAATTGGTTCTGATACTCATGATGTTACTTCTACTATGCTTGATGAGAGTGGTTCATTAGGGACTTTCCTAGATGCTACAATTGCTAGAACTATAATGGGAAACACTAAAACTCCTAATGAAGATATCACTACACCTGTTAGCTCACCTAAGTCTAGAGAGAGTCCTAGCTATGATATTAATGACAGTTATATTGAATTGACTGATGAACTTATTGAAGAATGTCGAAACACTCATGGTGCAAGTGCTATTAAAAGTCTTCTTAAGATTCATACTATTAGACCTAAACTATTTCCTGATGCTAATCTTGCCACATCTCCCATAAACATTAAACATAAGGATTATGGTTTCTCTCTTAATTTATCCTATATAACCATTGTTGAGAAAGAACCTTTTTGTGGGACTGAAAATGAAAGTGTTGTAGCACATATGACTGAGCTTTCTACCATGAGTGGCTTATTTTCTGATGATATTAATATGCGCACCTTCTTTGTTGCTAAATTTTTCCCTTTTTCATTGAAAGGAGAAGCTAAAGCTTGGTTTAATAATTTACCTCCTGGATCCATTGATAGTCCTGATTGCTTGATTGATACTTTCTTTCAGAAATATTTTCCTCTTAGTGCTCGACATGCCATTTTGCAGGAAGATTTTAAACAAGGAGAAAAGGAGAAATTGCCTGAATCATGGGCAAGGTGTTGTGCTTTAATTCACGCACAACCTGGATGTCCAATACCAAAAAATGAGCTTCTTGATATATACTATAATGGACTAACTGATGAATCTAGGACATACCTGGATAGTTGTGTTGATTGTGTTTTCAGGAAAAGAACTCCCTAAGAAGCTGGGGAATTAATGGCTAAAATAAGAAAGAATTATGTTGATTGGACAACACTGGAGCCAACTACTCCTGAACAAACTGTGCCTAAACCAACCCCAACACCAACTCCAAAGAAGAGGGGAGTGATTGAATTAAATGATAAAGTAATGAAGGAAGCTAAGAAATATCTTAAGGAGAAGGGTATTAAATCTGAAGATGTGAAGAATTTACGTCCTATATAAGAATTATGTAAGCCAATCTCCCACTCATCCACTATTGAGGTACACTCTCTCCAACATTTTGATGAAGGTGATATTCTTTATTCTAAACCTCCTGATCAATGCTTAGAAGAATTTGATATTTTTATTGGCAAGATAATTTTTATAAGAGAGTGCAGAATCATTTAATGAAAAACTCTAGAGCTATTAATGATTTGAAATATATTGTGGAAAGAACCTCCAATGATGTTAAAATGCTTGTTAAACATTTCCAAATGGTTCAAACTCAAATTGATCAGCTTACTAAAGTACAAAAAGATTTGCCAGTTAATGCTTCTGGAGAAAAACATGCATATGAAATTAGAACTAGGAGTGGGGCTTCCACTCAGGATCCCTTATATCCTGAGGGACATCCTAAAAGAATTGAGCAGGATTCTCAACAAGCTAAAAATATTGGTACTTCTTCTAAGAGAAAAAAAAGAAACATAAAACAGTTGTGGAATCTTCTGAACCTGCTATAGATCCTAATAATATATATGTCTCTGATGCTGAAACTGAAAGTGGTAATGATAAAAATGATGCTCCTGATAAGGAAGAAATTGAAGAGGAACCTGAAAGGAACACTAAGAATACTAAGTACACTAAGGAAGATTTTGTTGCTAACAAACATGGTAGTGAAAGAGAGCCTTGGGTGCAAAAACCAATGCCTTTTCTTGATAAGAAACACAAGTCAAAGGAAGAAGAACACTCTAACAAGTTTTGTGAGCGGATGAAATCTTTATTTTTGCAAATTCCTTTGACTGATGCTATTAAATTGCCTCCTTGTTCAAAGTATATGAATGATATTGTCTCTAATAAAAGGAAGATTCCTAATGAGGAAATTTCCACTTTGCTTGCTAATTATTCCTTCAATGGTAAGGTTCCAAAGAAACTTGGAGACCCAGGGATTCCAACTATTCCTTGCTCTATTAAGAATAATTATGTTAGAACTACTTTGTGTGATTTGGGAGCAGGAGCTAGTGTTATGCTTTTTTCTCTCTACAAGAGACTTCAACTGGAAAAATTAATACGAAATGATATATCTTTGCAAATGGCTGACAAGTCTACTACTATTCCTGTTGGTATATGTGAGGATGTTCCTGTTCAAGTGGCTCATAATTGTTTGATATTAACTGACTTTGTTATGTTTGAAATGCCTCAAGATGATAATATGTCTATTATTCTTGGGAGACCTTTTCTTAATACTGCAGGTGTTGTCATTAATTGTAATCAAGGAAAAGTAACTTTAATATTAATGACAAGGAGCATACTATTTATTTCCCCAAGAAAATTGATAAGACTTATGGCCTAAATTCAATTGAAAATATTGAGGGCATCAAAGTTGGACAAATATATCGTCCCATACCACAAGAAAATTGGGAAACTATTATGATTGGGACTATTGCTATCAATACTGAGGAAACATAATCATTTAGTGAAATGCAAAGTTTTGTTTCATATAAAATTGTTTTGGTATCAAGACCTGATCAACCTTGTTAACAAAGGGATTTTGGATGAACAAAACAATGTTTTCACCATGATTATCCTTGCTCACTTTTACTTTCTCTATTCCAATCTTTGTTATTCACCTTGTTCATATTTGTATTGCTAGTTGTTTGCATATTAGAGTGTCTTAGAAATTCTGTAATTTTAGTTTCGATTTGCTTTTGCATCTTTCCAAAATCATTTTTCTGCGAGAAAATCATTTATCAATACCTGAAAATTGCTCAAAAATAAAGTTTCTCAAAAAATTCAGAAAATTCATATTAAATTTTTACATCAAAAAAGGGCAGAGAGGCACCTGGAGTGACCCAGGGGGGCCCACCAGGCGAGTACACCACCTGGTGGCGCGATTAGACCAGGGGCGCGCCTGGCCATGGTGTGGGCCACCCCTGGCCCTCCACTTATTCTCCCTCCTGCCACTTATTTCTCTCTCCCAATAAAACACCATTGCATCGACTCAAACCCGTGTTCTTTCTGTTCTTGCTCGCGATTTTCGATCTCCTCGCTCAGCCCACCTTAGCTGCTAATTTTTGGAGGGTTTGCTCTCTGGTATGTTCCTCCTCCGCTTGTCCAATTAGATTTTTGATTGGTGGACTATATCTTGAGTATTTTTCTACTATAGGTGACATGTTATGTGAGTTTGCTTGCTTGTTCTATGCTTAGATAAATCATTTTGATGCATGTTTATCCCTCTTGCAAGTCCCTATAGTAGTTCCCCGTCACTTATAAGCTTTGAAATCACTTGGTTTGTTGTTTGTCTAAAAAATTTCAGTAAAAAGAGAGATGGACAACCATACTTTTGAGAAGTGTTTGAAAGAGATACACCCAGGAGAGAAAGGTCTTCGAGATCAGCCTCCCAATTTAGGCCATCATATAATGAAGATCTTATTGCGCCACGCTTTGGCAATGATGGAGATGATGGAGATGCGCACCCATCTACCTTCCCTTGTTTTGCCTTTTTGCAAGCTACAGGGATCCTTGATGATTTCTTACTTCTTGTTTAAAGGGTTGGTCTAACCACCTACATGCAGGATGAGAGTGAGCAGTATGCTTTGCTCACCAAAACTTTTATGGAGAGTTTCACTTTCACTAACACTCCTTATAGGTCAACTATTTCATTTAAAATCTATGATAAACCTATCACCATGCCATTGGAAAGATTTTGCAGCATTATAGGTATTGGCATGACTGGGACATCGAAGAAGATCCAGGGCGACCCGCTGATTTGCTAGAGCTCTACTGAGGTGTAACAAATAATGATGACCGCGCAGCCCAGCGTGGGAAGATAAGAAATATTCAACTCCCATCTCTTAGATATTTGCTTACTATCTTGCCACTAGCATTCTTGGTAGGAAGAACACTAGTAATATTTCTAATTATCATTTAGCTTTTATCGTTGTTGCACTTAATAATAAAACCAGGTATAATCTTGGTTCTCTCATTGCTCGCCGCCTAGCTGCTAGAGGACCCATTTATGGGAGCATTATTGCTGCACACATAGTTGCTGCCTTGGACCTTTCTGTTGATCCAAATGATATAGTGCTGACCCCACAGAGGCTTGATCTAGCTGCCATAAAAGCACATCACTTTGTTACTGCTAACTCTAGCATTGAGAGTTCAGTTTACAGGATGTTGTTTATTGATGGAGAGGAGAGGGAAATTACCTTGCCACAGTCTACATTGTTTAGTATTTTCAGGAGGCCATGGTCGCGCTCCAAGGAGATGGACGAGCAACTCTACTTGCTTGGTTTCCACGGGCGACACCAGGGGGATGCGCCCTCTATGACTACTCAGCGCACTACGTCGGGGATTCCTCGAGTTCGTACCAAGGCGAAGGCACTTCTTCGTCATATTATGGAGGCGCTCCTTCTTGGCCAGGATGGGATTGATCTCCACTTAGGACAAAATCCTAAGCTTGGGGGGAGGTTGTAGGGTTCGCAGCATAGAAAACAAAAAAATTCCTACGATGGGAATAACTAAGTACCAAGATCTATCTTCTATACAAGCAACGGGTGGATATACATCCATAGAATACATACCCTCGAAGACCGAATAGCGTTAACGAGATTGTACTCGTGGATGATGTAGACGAACGCTTGCCGATCTCAAGATCGTGATGAAGTCCATCTGGTCCAGCCGGTCCAGCACGATCAAGTCTAGCACCTCAAAGCAGTGGTGCATCCGTGATCACACAAACGTACGGGTACCCTGACAACCTCCGCGCCCTCGCTCCAGCGAAGCGGCGGAAGCAACAAATCCTTCCAGAAAAATCCACCGGGAACATGTATTCCCCTATTCCGAGGCCATGGGGAAATTCTAAAGGGGGGAGAGAGATCCTTCGCGAGGAGGTGTGCTTTGAGAGGAGGAGAGGGGGGCCTTTTATAGGGGAGAGGGGGGCACCCAAGGGGCATGGCGCCCAGCCATGGGGGCTGCCCCCACCTCTTCCACATTCATGTGGGTGGAGCTCCCACTCAAAATGAAAAGCCTCCACTCAAAAATCCACTCACATGCATTAAATTTCCACCAAATTTAATGCAAGCTCTCATTTAAATAAAACTCTTTTATTTATTTATTCAGAATTTTGTTAATTACTTTAATTAACAAACATTCACATAAAACCCCTTACAACATTTCAATTTCACATGCAGAACCAGTTTCAGCAATTTCAACCGAAACAGTTCCGGTGTCTAGTGAAATAAATTCCTGCGCTTTCATTTTCTTTTTCTGGCATATCATTTGCTCCGAATGGTGTCGGCATCCCTTAAGTGTGTCACCCTACGGTTCGCGAGGATATGATCGAGACCCTTCTCCGATCAATAATCAGTAGCGGGACCTGGAGATCCATACTGACTCCCACACATTCAACGATGACTTCTGTGATCGTGTGAACCTTTTAGGTTAGTATCTTAATCCCTTTGTTTCACGATATATTACATGTACGAGATTCGATCATCGGTATATCCATACCTAGTTTGATCTCGTTACCAACATGCACTCTTTTCTCGTTCCCGTGATATAACATTCTAGTGATCAAATCACTTGCTTGCAAGCTAATCAATGTAATATCATCGAGAGGGCCCAGAGCATATCTATCTGTCATCAGGATGAAAAAATTCCACTCTCGATCCATGGGCCTCAACATAACACTTTATTAGTTTTGAATCCATCTTTATAATAACCCAGTTACGGTGTGATGTTTGATGTTATCAAGAAACTCTTCCGGTGTTAGTGATTGACATGATCTCATGGTCTAAGGATTAGGATCACTTCGTAAGTTGTTATAGCAATATAAACTCAATGACTTTGATCGTAATGCTATACTTCGGATGAATGTTCATCACATCATTACACTAATGTTGTGACCTCGTTATTAACAACATCCAATGTCCATGATCAGGAAACTTTGATCATCTTGTTAATCAACGAGCTAGTTTATAAGATAGGCATAACTAGGAACTTCCTTTTTGTTTATTAAACACACATGTATTAACGTTTCCGTATTAATACAATTATAGTATGCAAAATAAACATTTATCATAAATAAGGAATACGATAATAACCACTTTATTATTGCCTCTCGGGCATATTCCCTTCAGTCTCCCACTTGCACTAGAGACAATAATCTAGTTTGAAAACTTTGTGTATTGAACACCTATGGCTTTCTGGTGTTCCAAATACGCAATTGCAAGTGGTTAACATAATCTACGGATCTGACACTTTCAGGTCCGTGTGTATTTGCATGTCTTTGCGTCTTCACGCATCACTCATTCTCCAATGAGATGGCATTGTATAAATTTGGTCTTTTGGTGAGACCTTTAGTTCCTTGGGGTTAAAACACGTCGATACTATTGTCACACAATATATCTTTAGTGTTAGCCCGTTGCGAACCACACCTTAGTTTGATAACAAACTACTTGACACAAATTCCCTCCTTTGCCGCTACTATAGCAGTCATATACTTAGCCTTTTGTTGTAGTATTCGTCACAATGTCTTAACTTTGGAACTCTTCCAAATCCATCATGGAATCTCCTTTCCATTACATTGTGCCACCCATAGTTTAAATTGAGATAAACTTAATTTGTATCTTGTGACAAAACTAGTATCAATGTAACTCTTTACAATGAACTATTTGTAATTGTTTGTCACCTCTACACAAATATATTCTTAGTTCTTCCAAAAGATCATAAGAATATCCTTACTATCGTCCAATGATAATTTTATGATTCATTCTGGTATATGCTCATAACACTTAGAGCATAGGACATATCATGATATGATTGATCAAAACATTCTCGTGATTTCACTCATCAAGTGTCAAAGCACTTGAATCTTGTTTCACTTATCAAGTGTCGCTACACTTGAATCTTGATTCAATTCTTTTCCATGCGACAAGAACCGTTTCTTGTTGTTTCTATATTGAACTCCTTCAATATCTCATATATGTACGTTTGGCACAACCATATTAGCGTCACATTCTATCCACTATAGACATTCACGCTAAATATTCGGGCTTTGCCTAAGTATTTCATCGAAATGAAATTCTTAACCTTTGTCAATAAAATATACATCATTTCTAATCAACAAGATGTCCTCCACATAATGTATTAGAAATATGTCTTAGCGCTCCCACTTAATTTCTTGCAAATGCAAGCATCTTCATCGTCTCCTGATGAAAACTCGTTTTCATCACGGTGAAGATTCCAACTCCGCGATGCTTACTTCAACAATTGAAGTTTGCATGCCCCTTTTTAGCATCCTTTGAATTAACAAAACCCTTTGGATCGTGTCATGTACACGTCCTAGGTAACCATTCTATTAAAATAACTTTGTTTTGTTTATTCATCTACCATATACAAAAATATATGTAGTGGTTGCTACTTTAATCCGTCCAGACTAAATATCGCTATGAAAGATCAAATCTTGTCATAGTCAACTCCTTGAACATTGTCATAAAATACTTTACGACGTGTCAACTATTTCATAGATGTGAAACATCCATGTCTGTTTCTTTATAGATCCAAATATGACCGATAGGTTTATACACCTTTCCGGAGGGTCTTCCAAGTTCAAAACTTGATTTATCGTGTATGGACTTATCACAGATTTTATGGCTTCAAGCCATTTGACGGAGTCAGGGCCCATCATCGTTTCTTTGTATGTATTCGGTTCATCATTGTCAAACAATAATGATTTACTCTCAAATATTAGCATTTGATTATTTAACCGACCTACTTGGTTCAATAGGAACTTAGATCTCCGTGACCACAACCTTTGAGGCACATAAGCTATGAGCATTATGGCAGCCTTCGGAACGATTTCCGGCGTTGCGCAACTCAGCACATATAGCTAAGGTTCGTTAACCTTATCAAAGTTCTATTGTCCTCCCACTTAACTTTTACGAAAAATTCCTTCTTCAAGAAACTTCATATTTCAAGCGACAAACCCTTTTGTCGTTGGTGTTATGGAGGAATAACCAATTGTTATTCGAAATAACCTACAAATACATGCTCATCCGACTTCGGTTGTAAACATCTTACTTATGTTTAGCATACCAAAATTTAAGAAATGACAACTTGGGTTTTACCCCAAACCATAACTTCCATGGTGTCATTTCAACGGATCAAGATGGAGCTCTTTTCAGTGTAAAAGCGGTAGTCTCTAAAGCTTTAATCTTTTAAAACATAATGGCAGTTTTATGAATAACACCTTTGATCCAACCATGTCAAACAAGGTTTCATTACAAATCTCAAACACTCCATACTCCTATGGTGTTTCGGGAGATGTAAATCTAGGTGTTTTGCTAAACTTGCAACTCAAATAAATCCCTTTATGATAAAATCATAATTCATTTATTTTCTTGTTACACTTGTAACTCAAATAAATCCCTTATGATAAAATCATAAACCATTTATTTTCTTGTTACAATGATTTTCACTTCATCTTGAAAGTCTTTGAAACGTTTTCAAATATTTCATACTTCTTTCTCATTAAGTGAACATTCACTCAAATTTCTGGAGAAAGCATATGAAGTTGAAATCCATCGCTTACGACTATACATAATGGACTACATACATCGATATGTATAAATTCCAATAATTTAGTCGTTCGTTCTTCCTTGGCCTTTGAACGAAGTTTTAATTATCCCGAGGAAAGTCTCACAAGCGTCACTTGATCAAATCAAAGACTCCAAAAATCCATGAATATGGAGATTCTTCATGTTTTCTTTCCAATATAATTTAAACGGCGATGTCACTTCGTAAGTGATCTTTCAATCATTTGTCTTGCGACATTTTAGCATTAGGTTTTATGGATGTGATTTCTCCAACTAGATTTGTAAATCATCCATCTTATATGGAATACGGTAATTATTTGAACACTCTTTGTTCTCATAAAACCTGATTCAAATAACAATTATTAAAACAAATCTTGAAGTTAAGCTTTGATGTCAACGAGAAATACAAACAACGGTTTGTTTGTTTTCGATGAACATCATCACATATTCTCTTGCTAGTTACTTAGGCCATTGTGGTTCATGAATTGCGTTGTTCCGTATGAAATTTCATATCAACCAATTCGGTATCCAATACCCAAGAACCACATTGTTTAACAAGAAAATAATACAACCATAACCTGTATATCATCTATATACCTAAATTGGATATTTCCAATCTTTTCTTTTCTGCCAAATATATTTTATAGATTCTCTTTCAGCATTTCCTTTTCCTTTTTAAAAGAATCTATCAACATCAAAAATGGCGCCATATACATGACACATAGTCCAAAGAGTGTATATTCAAATAATAATACCTTTGGACTTGCACTTTGAAGTAGATCACCATCATCAAAATGATCGGTATTCTTTTAAAATCCATTCTTTAGTAATATTTTAGTGTAGTAAACACTTTACATACATCTTCTATTCATCCTTATCATGACGACTTTCATGATCAAGCTATTGTAGCTTATAAAGATGAATCGTGAATATAACGTTACTTTTCAAAACCCTTTTGGATGATTAGGATGTCTAGCATCTCCAACCTTCGTAAATTCTCATACAATATGAGAACATATATTATACTCTATCATATTGCAACCAAAGCATTGTTTCAGATATCGTTATATCTGTCACAAATGATGGTTTTTGAAACAATTCTTTCAGCTCCTATATAAACTTGATATTAAAATAATCAAGAATCATGGAGGCAAACATGATACTTAAGATACTAACACTGGAATTGTTACTCTCGATTTAATACCAATTATTAAATTTCACGGAGTAAATAGAGTTTGCTGAAAGTTTGCAATAGGACTTTAAACTTTAGATTGACACTCAACACAATACGATACCAGTTCGAAAAGTATATATCCAGAATTCTATAGTTCTATTATCTCAATTATAACTAAGCATAAGGTGGTGAACGAATGCCAATGACTACAACAAATTATGCAAATTCACTTTGATTTAATTTATGATAAATTGAGTTCTACTAATCCAAATTAGAAATGAACTCCCACTCAAAAACGACATCCCTCGTGTCTTTTTGGTGATTACATGAACCAAATCCACTACACCAAGTCCGATCATCACGTGAGTCGGTGTAGCTTCAAAGGCGAGCATCCATATGGTCATCATATCAAAACATATGACTCATGCTTAACCTTTCGGTCCGTGTTCTGAGGCCATGTCTGTACATGCTATGCTCGCCAAGTAAGAACCTTAGTATTCGCATGTGTAACTGTCTTACACCCGAGATATGCTCGTGGATTCAAGTACACCCGATCATCACATGATGTCTTGAAGCGACGAAACATTGTCGGTGCATACTTAAGGAAGAACACATTTTTATCTTGATATCTAAATGAGGGATCATCTTATTATGCTAATAAAACGCCAAACAAGCAATATAAGATGTAATCAAACATCACATGTTAATTAGTGGAATGATATGGTTCCCGCATATGATCTCTATCATGTGCATCGTGGTATGATCACTATCATACCTTTATGTGTAAATCCAAGGTCTATGGAGTTTACGCGTTATGTGTGTTGTAAGAATATCATCTCATACTTCTACTTATAACATCACCATATCATAACACTAGCCCAGCAACAATCTAAACTAGACGCCTCTAATTTATCCATTGCAAGTTTTACGTGGCTTAGGGCTTTCGAAGATAGAACCGTTCTTAACTACGAACATGAACCACAACGAGGATAACCAAATTGTTGACAACTCGTTGCAAATTAGATATTGACTATAGTAGGAGAGACTAACACCCGCTAGCCACTTATGCAAAACTAGTTGCATGTTAAGCGTGGAACATGTCTCATGTGCGAGGACATGTAAAGTTTGTCCGGGCCGCTTCATCCCACTATGCCACCAATATCCAAAGTACAACTAAGAAGCAATAAAATGATCATCATCGCCCACATACTCATATGTGTACTACCCGTGCAAAGCATCTACGCATAGATCCGGCTCTGATACCACTGTAGGGTTCGCAGCATAGAAAACAAAAAAATTCCTACGATGGGAACAACTAAGTACCAAGATCTATCTTCTAGATACAAGCAACGGGTGGATATACATCCATAGAATACATACCCTCGAAGACCGAATAGCGTTAACGATATTGTACTCGTGGATGATGTAGACGAACGCTTGCCGATCTCAAGATCGTGATGAAGTCCATCTGGTCCAGCCGGTCCAGCACGATCAAGTCTAGCACCTCAAAGAAGTGGTGCATCCGTGATCGCACACACGTACGGGTACCCCGACAACCTCCGCGCCCTCGCTCTAGCAAAGCAGCGGAAGCAACAAATCCTTCCAGAAAAAGCCACCGGGAACATGTATCTCGCTGATCCGAGACCATGGGGAAATTCTAAAGGGGGAGAGAGATCCTTCGCGAGGAGGTGTGCTTTGAGAGGAGGAGAGGGGGGCCTTTTATAGGGGAGAGGGGGGCACCCAAGGGGCATGGCGCCCAGCCATGGGGGCTGCCCCCACCTCATCCACATTCATGTGGGTGGAGCTCCCACTCAAAATGAAAAGCCTCCACTCCCATTAAAAAGCCTCCACTCAAAAATCCACTCACATGCATTAAATTTCCACCAAATTTAATGCAAGCTCTCATTTAAATAAAACTCTTTTATTTATTTATTCAGAATTTTGGTAATTACTTTAATTAACAAACATTCACATAAAACCCCTTACAACATTTCAATTTCACATGCAGAACCAGTTTCAGCAATTTCAACCGAAACAGTTCCGGTGTCTAGTGAAATAAATTCCCGCGCTTTCATTTTCTTTTTCTGGCATATCGTTTGCTCCGAATGGTGTCGGCATCCCTTAAGTGTGTCACCCTACGGTTCGCGAATAATGCGGACATGATCGAGACCCTTCTCCGATCAATAATCAGTAGCGGGACCTGGAGATCCATACTGACTCCCACACATTCAACAATGACTTCTGTGATCGTGTGAACCTTTTAGGTTAGTATCTTAATCCCTTTGTTTCACGATATATTACATGTCCGAGATTCGATCATCGGTATATCCATACCTAGTTTGATCTCGTTACCGACATGCACTCTTTTCTCGTTCCCGTGATATAACATTCTAGTGATCAAATCACTTGCTTGCAAGCTAATCAATGTGATATCACCGAGAGGGCCCAGAGTATATCTATCCGTCATCAGGATGAAAAAATTCCACTCTCGATCCATGGGCCTCAACATAACACTTTATTAGTTCTGAATCCATCTTTATAATCACCCACTTACGGTGTGATGTTTGATGTTATCAAGAAACTCTTCCGGTGTTAGTGATTGACATGATCTCATGGTCTAAGGATTAGGATCACTTCGTAAGTTGTTATAGCAATATAAACTCAATGACTTTGATCGTAATGCTATACTTCGGATGAATGTTCATCACATCATTACACTAATGTTGTGACCTCGTTATTAACAACATCCAATGTCCATGATCAGGAAACTTTGATCATCTTGTTAATCAACGAGCTAGTTTATAAGATAGGCATAACTAGGAACTTCCTTTTTGTTTATTAAACACACATGTATTAACGTTTCCGTATTAATACAATTATAGCATGCAAAATAAACATTTATCATAAATAAGGAATACGATAATAACCACTTTATTATTGCCTCTCGGGCATATTCCCTTCAGAGGTATACCGACATCACACTCATCTACATATCATGTTCTGTCGGTACTTTGTATATCCATGTTTCGCTTTCTTTTTAGTTTTTGTTTCTGCATTCCAAAACACAAAAATACCAAAAATATTTTTGTTATTTCTCTTTGTCGCTTCTTTATCTTTTAGCTTTGGTTTGTTTCACCCTTTTTAGATTTGGTTTGTTATAAGAAAAATCCAAAAAGATTTTGCTTTGTTTGCTTTTGCCTTCAGTTCTTGCTTTAAAAAAATCGAAAACCCAAAAATATTTGTTGTTCTTCTCTATTTTTGTAAAGTTCGTTGCAAGGTTCAACAGTCCTCAGTGTCTCCTTTGGAGTTTGGTTTCATATTATTATTCAAGTCACACAAGTGGAAGGCAATAATGACGATTTATGATAACTCGAGGTGTGGTAAGAGGCTGGTATGAAATCTATTTGTTTTTTGTACATATACTCATCATTATGGGCATGCTTAGTCTGTTCGTGTAGGGTGTATGTTATTTAATGGATTCTTAGTAGTCCTTGCTCTCTTATGATTAGTTTCAATCTACTAATAGTTTGTAGCATGTCATATAAATGTTTGCTTGCCTTGTTCTATTCATAACTTGGTATGACATTGTGGTATCCTCCTCTGAATGTTTTATTTGAATTAACTTGGCACATGATCACGCATGGATATGACTAAACAAAAAGTCAGTTAAGCCTTGGTGATTTATTTTGCCTTAGAGTTCTTGTGTCACTTTTAAGCCACTATTAATTTTGTTTTGTCGCAAGCATGATTATGATAGTTACTGCTCTCTCGAATGTCGCTCCCTTTCTATTGCTAGCCTTCACTTGCACTACGTATGAGCTCTACTCGTGCATCCAACTCTCCAAAACCAAAATTATCAAAAAGTGTCCACCATATCTACCTATTAGCATCATTGTTATTCCATGCATATTTATTATGCCTAGTTTTCTTCCAAATAAAATGTTTGCTTGTTATGAGAAAATTACTTAGTAAAGCTCTCACGAACTTGATGACACACTTTATTTTCTTGCACTTAATAAACCTGAACCATTGTGATGATCTATGTAGTTATATGTGTGCAAATTATAAGTTGGGAGTTAGGAGAACCATGCTGTCATGGGGAACGCTTTCAACACCTATACATATTTATCTAGTTGATATCATGCTCTTTTGTTTATGGATATAGGCGGTGTGAAATAAAATGGGGGCTTGTAAGTTCATGGAGTTATGTATATGTGTTAGAGAAATGTCTGGGTGGCTAGCCTAAGCCATGCATAATCATGGTGGAAAATTGCAACATAACCATAGTGAGCAATCTATGAAGCATCTTTAGAAAAAAATATAAAAAAAGAAGCACCATGCTCATGGTAAATAAAAAGATCGCTGAGATTCTCATTGTTTGTTGCCTAGTCATTTTGATACGTGATAGCTCCTGTGTCATGGAGCAAGGGGTACCCCGTTGGCGGTTCTCTATGATACACATATACTTAAAATAACAAGAACTTACCTCTGACTAAAGTTGAGTAGCATGAGGAACGACCCTCGTACTCAAGGGACATGAGATTTCCAGCTTATGATTTGTCAAGCATATAACTCATATTTGACCTTACTTTAACCTTAACCATTTAAATATGATTATGCTAGGGGAAACGAGAGCTCAAAGCTAATTGTAACATCCCAAAAATACTAAGCATGGATCATCAAACTCTAATCAACAAAATTAGGGTTAACAAAAACTTTTTCAATTAAAAGTATGAAAGCATTCATATGTGTGTATTGAAATTTGGATTCTTTTGAAGTGACATGATTATGTGTTTCTTTGCTTGTAAAATGATTCTTAGGTGAAATAAACATCATCTAAACAATCCCCAAACTTTTCCCAAAGACAAACAAGTCAAAACAAACAAATTAAGTGAATGGTCACTTTGGCCAATTTAACTCCCATGCCTACTTTGGCTATCCCTAACTTTTAGAACTTAACAGAAACATGTATGGATCTTTGCACCCCTTGATAGTACTCATAAGAAAGTATCAAGGCCCACTTTGTGATCATCCAGAAACATTCAAATGCCAATTTTAAATGATAGTTTAAAATTGAATCTATCTCATATGGGAAGATACCACTATTTCAAAAACCACTCAAACCACCTCAATTTTCAAAACCCAAGCATCCACAGACTCCCCAGTACATGCCTAGCACATCCACCAAAAATCTTTTCAAAATTCAAAACTTAAGTTCATGCGGCCATTTCATCAAACAGGTTGCAGATGCAAATCAAACAAAATCACAACACTATGTTGAGCAGTGTTTTGGGCCTAACTTGTTCCCTCTCTGGACACCACTAGCCTTAGTAGATCATCTAACATCCTTAACTAATCACTAGCACCACTGTAAGCTCGCCAATGTCATCAATGGTGAACAGGCCGAGAGCACCCATGTCACCCCAGTGTAGACAGCAAGCAAGGAGAAGAACTAGTCGTGCCAACCTTGTCTGGGAGGTTGCCCGTGTCTCACCGCCCCCTCTTGACCAGCCCTAGCTCGAAGACAGCAACCAGAACCGCCAGGAACGCCGCGCCCGTGCCGCTGTCAACCATGCCGACGTGCACCGCAGAGCACGCGCCGTTCCCACGCAACCCGACCACCTCGAGCCCTCGCCACCGCCAGCATGCACCCCACCATCCCAGGAGACCACCAGACATGCTTGTTTCACCGCCCGTACCCCGTAGCCACCGCTCGCCGCAGAGTTCGCCGCCTCTGCCTTGCAGAGCACCGTGCGTTCCCGACCGTTTGCCACCGCCCCTACACGCGCATTTAAACCATAGAGCATCGCCAGGAGACCACCGATCGATCGCCACCCTCAGCCATGCCTCTAGCCACCCGTAGCCGTGTCGCCACCGTCGCCTGCCCATCCCTCTCGGTCTCGCCGTCGAACCTATAAAAGGAGGCAACCCCCAGCCGATTGAAGCACACCATTTCATTCCCCTCACCTCACTGATCGTTCCACCCCTTAGCCGTAGCAAGGCGAGCAGCGCATCGCCGGAATTCGGCCGGGGCTCGCCGCTGTCGAGGAGAAGAGGAGCCGTTGATTTCGTCCACCCCTGCAGCTGCCGTGACCACCCCTGAGTTCGCCGTCGTCGACTTTGTCGTTTTCCCGCCTCGCCGTCGTCACTAGAGCCCCGGTATGCCTCCTATGGACCCCCACCGAGCCGCTAGGGTTCAAGCTCGCCGGTGACTTGTTCATCGTCGACGACGACCCTCAGTCGTCGATCTTCATTCTAATCCAACACACCACATAGCCCCGTACCGCTTCGCTTTTAAAGAGCCACTGACCGGTAGACCCCCCTGTCAGCTGAACCCCGCGCTGCGGAGTGACACTGGGCCAGCCCGTTAACCTTTCCCGCACAGCCCATTCGTTTGAATTTAGCTTTTTACATTTTAATTAAAACATAGTTCTGAACCTAGTTTCAAAAATCAACCCAGCTCAATTCAGTGAACCAAATTGAATGAAACCAATTTTGTTAGAGAGATATTGAAATGCTTAATCCAAACCCATTGGATTCAAGTCATTTGAATCTATAGATCAACCTTGGTAAAAATAACAAGTCAGAAGCTTTTCCGCATTCATTTTTTTTTCAAAATTCAACCATAATAGCTTTTGAGTTGATTCCAACTCTCAAAAATCACATTTGATCATACCTTTCAGAACATATAAAAACATATGAGTTTACTTACAGAAATAATGTTCAAGTAATAAAAGAATGCCACATAGGCATTTCTAGTCACTTTATTTAATTGAAATAAAAGGTTAAACCTTATTAAATTGTGACACCAATTTAAATCACATTCCCATGTACTGAAATATGTGGTGATGACATGTGTCAACATTATCCCATATTTGAGTTGGAGAATATTAAATCTTAAGTAGTTTTTCAATTAGTAGAAATTACTTTTCTAAACAAATGAATAAATAAGACAAATGCTTTATTCTTGTGATATTAGTGATGATGCTACATCATCTATAGAACACTTTTGTGTGATGATTGAAAGTATTTAAGTATTGTTTGGTGATTGTGTACCTCGTATTTATTCATAGACGCTAGTACCGACCAAGGATACGAGGAGGAAGGAGGATACTACGAAGAAGAAGCCGAGGAGAACTTCAACCACTGCTCTGCACAAGGCAAGCCTAATACTACTAGTTGATTGAGCAAGCTAACACTTGCAAGATACCCTACTTTAGCAAGCTTATACTTGCAATTATGCAAGCAAATACTTGCTTGTTACCATGCCAACTATATGCCTTAAGCATATGTGATCATACCCACTTGATAACCCAATCCTAGTTTTACTTGCAAGCTTTATACTTTATTTCTTTATCAAAGCTTTCCCTTAGAGTTTACTTAAGTGACTTATATATTCTAGGAAGATAATTGAAGGTTGCATAAAGAGCATAAAATTTGGCCTAAGCTAGATAATCTTTATGTCATCCTAAGGCATGAGATTGAACTTACTTAAACTCCACTTGTGTACCACCCCTCATTAGTACTCACCCCCACTTATAGATGATAGTGCTAAGCATAAAACTTGATCAACATTATATGGGAATACTTGGTGGAAAAATGGTTATGAAAACCTTAGAATGATGGATCATTCTACTGAAATGTTTGACATGTGTTTCTGAACACCAGATGATTTGGATGATGAAAAAGTTAAGGCATGAGCCTTAGCCCTTTATACCATTCCAATTTTACCGTACAACTACAATACCCGAGAATTGGGTAGGGCTTAACTGAAAACTTATATACCTTAGTATGGGTTCCCTCACGGCCAAGGTCTGAGCTGAGGCTACCTTGTGAAGATTGTCCACCTATGCAGTACCCAAGATGATAGTTGGTCATGGTTGGGAGGCCAAACTCACAGGAGAGGTGCCTATACTAGGGCGTGTAATCAAAAGGTTAGGATTGATTATCCGCATACTGAGTATGGTGAATTCAGGATTTGTTCCTGACGGATGTATCGAATGTTGTGGTGAAAGTGTACAATCTCTGCAGAGTGTCAAACTATTCGAATAGCCGCGTCCGCGATTATGGACAGTTGGAGTGGCCATATTGTTCCCCCGTCAAATGTTTTCAAAATAAATTGTGAAATGAATTGAGACTTTGAGTTGACCACAACAGAGTTGTGATATGAAATTCAAGTTCCCACTTAGGTGTTATAAAACTTCAACTAGCTTTTCTTTGCTTCTGAACTTAGTAGAGGTAAATCTGGCTTTTTGCAAAACAACCCTGGAGCTTAGTGTCCTACTACAAAAACCCCTTCACTGTTAGTATTAGTTTGCGAGTACTTAAAGAGTACTCATGGCTTTGTCCCTGGCTATTCCCGTGGCCGGACTATGAAGAGGAGTACCAGGATGATGGACCCCAGGAAGGTTAAGACAACTAGGATCATCTCCCATCGTCAGCATTGCCTGTGACCCCGAAGATGGAGCTTCGCCTACGCTACCTTTATTATTACGTATTTCCGCTGCTTGAATTGTATTAAGAACTGGATCATGAGATCCTTATTCGTGTAATACCTTATGTATGGTTTGTAATGGATGATGTACCGTGGTATCCAAATATGTTATGTCTCGCCAAAATGGTAATCCTGGGATTGCGATGTATGGCATAACAGGCATCTAGGATTAAAAATCCGGGTGTTGACACTAATGAGTACCATACTTTCAGGCATTAGAGCATTACAATCTTGCATATGCTTATGTTTCGTGTTGCTTATTATTATTGTGTTGGAACCTCTTCATAGATTGCATAACTATTGGGTAGACTTATTTGTATACTCCCTATTATGAATTGTCTAAGTATTTGATCATATGCCGGGAATATATATATCTTATGAAGAAAATGTGTTCGTGAAAGTTTCTTCTATCGCACTCAGTTTTCAACTGAATTGCTTGAGAACAAGCAATAAGCTAAGCTTGGGGGAGTTGATACGTCCAAAACGTATCTACTTTCTCGAACACTTTTCCTATTGTTTCTCCTCTAATTTGTGTGATTTGGATACAACTAACACGGACTGATACTGTTTCCAGTAGAATTGCTATGGTGTCTCGTTTTTGTGCAGGAAATTAACTTTTAGGAAACATTCCCAAAAATATGCCAAAAATCCTATTTTCCCAGAAGACTCACGGAGCCTGAAGACAGAGGGGAGAAGAGGCCTGAGGGGACCACACCACCCCCTGGAGTGGTCCAGGCCTGGCTGTGCCAGGGCATGGTGTGGCCTCCTCGGTCTCCGCCTCGACCTCTCCTTTCGCCTACATAAGCCCTTTGACCTAAAAACAACAGGGGGGAGGGGAGGGGGTCAACGTTTTTCCAGATAGAGTTCCGCTGCATCGCCACCACCAAAAACCGTGATTCGGAACCAGAAACTCCATTCTGGCACCCTGTCAGGACGGGGAATTGGAGAAGATCATCGCCATCATCATCACCAACGCCTCTCCACCAACCATCCATGATTCTCCCATCCATGAGTGAGTAATCCCCCACAGTAGGCTATGGGGATGGTAGGGATTGGAAGAGATCTCTCATGTAATTGCATAAGATTGTTAGGGCATGGTGCCTAGTATCTATTGTTAGTGCTTTTTTACATTGTTGCAACTTGTTATGCTTAATGCTTGTCACTAGGGCCCGAGTGCCATGATCTCAGATCTGAACATGTTACTGATTCATGATGATATTATTGTTTGTGATCTTACCTGCAAGTTGTATACACATATCATTGTCCGGAACCCGAGGCCCCGAAGTGACAGAAATCGGGATAACCGGAGGGGATGGCTGTGATGTGAGGATCACATGTGTTCACGGAGTGTTAATTCTTTGCTCTAGTGCTCTATTAAAAGGAGCACCTTAATTGCCAGTAGATTCCCTTGAGGCCCCGCTGCAACGGGTTGGCAGGACAAAAGATGTTGTGCAAGTTATCATTGTGAGCGCGTATTACTATATATGGAATACACGCATATGATTACTTAGTACTTGGATTCTTTACCTTATTTATCTGCAAATGCCCTTGGTTTTGATATTACATGAATTGTCTTGTCCATGCAACGCCCGTCCATCCATCCCTATGCCTACCGCACTTAAATCCTGCCGTTTACTACAATTGTTACTACTGCCCTTATTTCACTACTATTGTTACTTTTCCATTTCTACTACAAAATTGTTGCTACTGATAAACTATTGTGAGCAAGAATATTTCTAGGTGCAGCTGAATTGACAACTCAGTTGTTAAGGCTTATAAATATTTTTTTGGCTCCCCTTGTGTCGAATCAATAAATTTGGGTTATACTTCCCTCGAAGACTGTTGCGATCCCTATACTTGTTGGTCATCAGTGCAAACCTGTAGGACGTAAATGGGTGTTCAAGAAAAATCTTAGGCCTGATGGTATGATTGAAAAGTACAAGGCTTGGCTTGTTCCCAAGGGTTATACCTAAAAGGAAGGCGAAGATTTCTTTGATACTTATTCTCCTGTGGCTATATTGACCACAATTAGAGTTCTACTCTCATTGGCTACCTCACATGGTCTTATCGTTGATCAAATGGACGTCAAGACAACTTTCCTTAATGGAGAGTTGGATGAGGAAATTTATATGGATCAGCCAGATGGTTTTGTAGTAGATGGTCAAGAAGTCAAGGTGTGCAAGCTACTGAAATCTTTGTATGGCCTAAAACAAGCACCTAAGCAATGGCACAAGAAGTTTGATCAAACTTTAACATCTACTGGCTTTTTTCATAAATGAAGCCAACAAGTGTGTATAATATCGTCATGGAGGGGCGAAGGAGTTATACTTTGCGTGTATGTTGATGACATACCGATTTTCAGGACAAATATGATTGTCATCGAACAGGTCAAGAGTTTCTTGTCTCAAAGTTTTGACATGAAAGACCTTGGAGAAGCTGATGTTATTCTGAACATCAAGCTGTTGAGAGATGAGAATGGCGGAATTACACTTCTGCAATGTCACTATGTGGAGAAGGTTTTGAGTCACTTTGGATACTCAGATTATACCCTTTCGCCAACACCATATGATCCTAGTAAGATGCTTTGAAAGAACAGAAGAATAACTAGAGATCAGCTGAGATACTCTCAAATTATTGGTTCATTAATGTATTTAGCTAGCGCAACCAGGCCCGAGATTGCGTTTGCTATGAGCAAAGTTATCCGTTTTGTTTCCAATCCAGGAGATGATCATTGGTATGCTCTTGAGAGAGTAATGCACTATCTAAAGGGTCATCGAGTTATGGTATTTATTATAACGAAGACCCTGTGGTACTTGAAGGGTATACTGACTCAAACTGGATTTCTGATGTTGATGAGTTGAAGGCCACAAGTGGATATGTCTTCACTCATGGTGGTGGCGTTGTTTCATGGAAGTCTTGTAACGAGGTTAACAATAGAAGCAGAACTCACAGCACTGGATACAACTACTGTCGAAGCAGATGGACTTTGTCAACTATTGATTGACTTGTCGGTTATTGATAAACCTATGCCGGCTATCCTTATGAATTGCGACAATTAAACTGTGATCGTCAAAGTGAGTAGTTCAAAGGATAATATGAAGTCATCAATACATATAAAGAGAAGATTGACATCTGTTAGGAAAATGAGAAACTCCAAAGTAATAGCATTGGATTAGATCCAAATAAATAAGAATCTAGCAGATCCTTTCACAAAAGGTCTATCAAAAAATGTGATAGATATTGCATCAAAGGAGATGGGTTTGAGACCCACATGAGTTACCGTGGTAGTAACCCAATCTATGTGATCGGAGATCCCGTGAATTAGGATCCGGGAAAACAAGCTAGTGGCTAACTGGAGGAGAGTAACTTTTACTAACCCACTCCACTGAAGATGCATTACTCTCATGATCTGTATGTCAGGTTGAATTAGTCTTAGTGTGTTCATAGGCTTATATAAGCCAATGTGCTATCCTAAAGAGCAGTCTTGAAAGAACGCACCTAGTGAGCCCGACTGCCGGTCACAGCCTATAAGACAGGATAATCTCTAGGAAGCTCATAAATAGGCCAAGAATGTGACTTATATGCTCCACCCGAGGGGTACCTTTGGCATCCTTGTATTAGTATAATATTAGGTGAAACTCATTTACACAAAACTGACAAATTCAAGGCTTAGTCTATTGTCTGTTGTTGATGAACATAATCTAGTGCTCTAGGTGGAAGTTCAACTTAATAGTCTCCACTGAAAAACGCTGGTATATCAAAACAGTGATTTGGAACAAAGTGATGTGATGTGTCAATGAGACTTTGTGGGAGATTGTTAGAATTTGAGGTATATTTGCATGTTGGGATTTTGTCCCATAACATATATAAATTCTGAAATTCTCTTTGGCCCATTATTTGTGACAGCTCATGTGTGTGATAGTGGAGCAAAAATTTAGTCCCACATTGCTAGTGGAAGGAGAGTTGGACCATATTATATAGTAGAGTGTTCCACCACTCACTAAGGTGTGAGAAGAAGAGAAGCCCTTGCGCACTCCTCCTCCGACGCCGCCCGCCTCGGCTTGCCTCGTCTCGTTACGACATGCGCGCGCCACGGGTTGCGGGAATCTCACAGAGCCGAGCTCATATTTTGCTATTCGGGAAAATTAATTGTATATTAATTACGAATCATTGACAAACACGTTAATCAACCAGACGTTTCCACATCCTAGATCGTGGGCTGCTGCCCACGTTCTTCCCCGACCCGCACAGGCAGACGTGAACCCTAGCCGTCACAAGCAATTAGATTGCATCCGCCTACCTATGCATCACCGTTCCACCTCTATGTGCTGCCCTCTGCTATTCCATCCCGCCAGCTGTGTGCACAACCGTCCGGGAGAGCAGGCATCCGGAACCCCGTCTCTCTAATCCCGCACCAGGAGAGAGACGATAAGGTTTTTGGGGAGCGTCTAGGCGCGACTGCTCAAGTTCTTCCCCATCATCTACCTTCGGCTTCCTCGACTCCACCACCATGTCGGACGATGCCGCCAAAAAGGCTACCGATGTCGTAGCTGCTGACGCCGGTGGCAGATCTACTCCTGTTGCGTCACTGGTCATACCATCGACGAACTCGTACGTGTTTTTTACCCTTCTGATATTTTCTATGTTGATTACTAGTATTGCAGTATCTGTAGATGTGCTAGATTTTCACTCGCTTGTATGGTGCATGTCTGCTATGCGTATGCTAGTTAATCTTGGAAATTGCTCTGTCGTGATTTATATTAGGATTAAATTAATATAAAAATTGCTAATTATTTCAATAAGTCTACCGTTGTGGGCGGCATGGCGGAGACGGAATATAATAAAATGAAATATATTGACTCTCGAACATATGATAGGCACAAGTAGAATTATTGGAAATCAAAGAAGAGTTACCTGCGACATGGTAGAATTATATGATTGTGCCATTAGTCTCTAGTAATGAATACCCACGATCTTAGAAAATCATACAAACCATGTACTCGTGTGCTCTTTCAAGATTGTGAGTACTCATTAGTGAAGACTAATGGCACAATCATATGATTCTATCAAGCCATAATTTCTTCCTATGCCACGATTTCTGTCCGGCCTTCCTAAATATGAATGTGTCTAGGAAGGTTAGAGAGATATCATGGCATTTAGAAATGTTGGAGTATATTCTTTAGGGTAAAAGTAGTCAAAGTAGTAACATGGTAGGCTGCAGCTTGGGTCATCTGTATTTTTTAAAATTATTCTAAAATATTCAGCCTTAGTAGTACAAGTGTACTAATGTGGATACGTAAACGAGTCTTGTATCGTCCGCCTACTTACTAGAGTTCCGGCTGCCTACTGTGAAATCGAATTGCGACAATGATAGTGCAGGTGGTGAATTGGATGACGCTCCGATTCAGGATGCGTTTGGTAGCCTACGACACCCTAGAATGACCCGTTTCCGACGAAATCGATTTATTCGGTTGTCTATAGGACTCTCATATTTTGTCCAACAAACTTCTAAAAAAAGTGCAGAGCCAGGCTAAGGGACGACACCCGAATCGAGCGTTTCCTTCAAGCGTGGACTTTAAGGCAGAATGGACGAAAATAACCCAAAAAATAACGATTTCACGAAATGAACTCCGGCCAGAAGAAATTCACAGGACTAACCCTTTTTGCAACGCCATACGGCGTGGCGCCGCACCTTGAAGAGCGGCGCCATTACGCCTGGCGCCGCGCACCTGCCAGCGTGGAGCCCCGCGGGCCCGGTCCCGATAGTGCGGCGCCTTGTAGCGTGGCGCCACACTGTGTAGTGCGGCGCCGTTGCGCCTGGCGCCGCACTTTAGGTCTTGTAACAGCGCGGTGCCAGCCCTCCTCAGACCCTTCTCATTCCTCTCCCAGGACCGAACACACATGGCGGCTAGGGTTTGTCGCCGTTGGTGATTCTCCTCTCAAGAAATCGACAGATTTGAGCAATTTGGCCAAGGATCTTCCTCCTGATCCCTCCCCCAGGTATCTCCTCTCATTCCCATCCGAAAATCCTTTGCAATTTGTCTCCTTTTAGTCAAATTTCGGTGGAACACTAGTTTCAATTGGATTTGTGTGGCATCCCGCAAAAACCACTACTAGAAAATCGCTTGGTATTTTTTTGTTTTGTGCATCATCATGACATCATCATGCATCTCTTTGACTAAAACTATTTTGTTAAAACCTACTTTTGCTTTCTACAAAGATCCCTCTCCATTTCAAAATAATCCCCGGACCCTTCCGGATATTTTATTTGTCTAAAAATAAATTGCACAAGTCTTTTAAACAACACAAAAATTTATATTATTTTTAGGGGGCAGCCGAACCGGGCCGATCCGACCCAGTCGGCCACCCCCAGTTCAAAACGGTCCACCTAAACCTTTTTTCTACCTAGTCCTAATCTACCCATCCCCAGCCACCTCACCCCAGCCACTCACGGCTCGCCACATCCCCCTAGCCCAAACCCCACCCAATCAGAGCCTGACACCTCACCCCCACTCCCTCACCCACCACACACACAACACACCCACGCCACCACTCCCTGGAACCGGCCCCACCACCTGGCCCGACCCCCCACCGCTACCTGCACCCGATCCCACCTCCCCCGCACGCGCCCACCTCGGGATTCCCCTGCCCCCCCGCTCCACTCACACCACCCACGACCCCGCCCCCTTCTTCCTTCCCTCCGGCCTCCCCTCCCCCTGCCGGGCGCCCTCCTCTCCTTCCTCTCCCCACCTGGCCCCAACCGCGGCGCCCCCCTCGAGCTTCACCGCCACCAGGCCACCGGTCCCCGCCGCCAGAACCCCCTCGCCCTGGCGCCCTGCTCAACCCTCTCCACGATGCCGGACCGCCACCTCGCCCGGTGACCCCGCGCCGGCCTCGCGTCCTTCCTCCCCTCTGGCAACCGCCGCCACCAGTCGCCTCCCTCGCCGCGCTCCCTCCCCCGTGCTCGGCCCGGCCGTTGGCCTCTTCCACCGACCACCGGCGAGCTTCTCCGTCCGCCCCCACCAGCGCCCGCGGCCACCGCCTCTCCCCTTCGTCTCCTAGCCGTCGGGCCCTCCCCATCGCCCGCCCGAGCCCGAGCTCCGCTGTGGCATCCCGCAAAACCACTACTAGAAAATCGCGTTGATTTTGTGCATTGCATTATCATGACCTCAGCATGCATCTGTTTGCCTAAAAGAATTTGCTAAAAGCCTAGTTTTGCTTTGTACAAATACCCCTCTTTATTTCAAATGCAAAACCCCGATCGTATCGGATATTTTATTTACCTATAGACTAATTGCAAAGTAGTCTTGTTTTAAAATAAACAAAACAAAACAAACAAACATTTTACAAAATAATCAAACTAAAACCTAAACCCTAATTTACCCAATCCTAGTCTATCCACCAACCCCAGCTCTCCACCTCACCGTCCCTCCACCTCACCCTTAGCCCAGCCACCTCACCAATCCACAGCCCCCACCTACACCCCTCTCTCTCTCACCTAGCCCCCACCTACCCCCCCTCCCTGGAACCCGGGCCCACCCCGCGGGTCCCACCTGCCGCGCCCCACCTGGCCCCACTCGCAGCAGCACACGACACAACCCACCACACAGCCGTTCCCCCACCCTCTGGCCCCACCTCCAGCGTGGACCCCACCCGCAGCCCCACAGCCCCACTCCCTCCACCCACCGAGCCAGCTCCACCCACCACTCACCCTCGCCTGGACCCACTCCCTGGACCCCACCACCGCGCCCACCTCTCTCTCTCTCTCTCCCCACGCGCTGCCCCCGTCTCTCCTCCCCCGACCCCTCTCTCCTTCCTCAACCACCCCGCCGGACCCCATCTTCCATCGCCCCCCTGGACCTCTCCTCCACTCCTCCTCCCTCTCCCGCCGCGGTCGCCTTGTCGGCCTCGCCTCCGTCGAGCCGTGCTCGCCCCGCCCCTCTTCCTCGCCGGCGCCGGCCACCGCCACCCGAGCCCGCGTCCTCTGCTCCCCGCCGCCGGCGCGCCACCCGGTCGCCTCCTCACCGGCCTCCCCCTCCTCCCTCGAGGCCCATCCCCGCCGCCAGGACGAGCCACGGCGCCCCTCGCTGGTCGCCGCCGCCGCAGACTCCCCTCTCCTCCGCGTCAAGCTCGCTCCGCCTCCACCACCGACGGACGCCGGCCTCCCCACCTCCGCTACTAGTAGCGGCGTCGCCTCCGACATCTGCGCGCCGGTCACGCCCTGGCTCCGCCTAGGACCTCGATCTCCCCCGCTTTCACCTCCGTGCTGGATGCCACCGCCCAGCGAGCTCCCTCGACCTCGCCGCTGCATCTCCTGCCGTCCGCGTCCGCCTGCAGCCCCGCCCGGCCTCCCTCAACCTCGCTGCTAGGGCCTGGGCCCGTGGCCGACGCTACCGAGTGCTTCGGCGTCGCCGCTTCCTTTCCAGGCCGCTGCAACACCACCCGTCGCTGCCCTGCGCGCCCGGCCACCGGCGCCTCCTCTGCTACAAGGTCGCCGCCCCAAATCCCCGCAGTAACTGTCGCTGAGAGCTTCCTTGCCATCGAACCTGTCCACCGACCCCTGTTGCTTGCCTCGTTTACGCCTTGTGGTGCTGAGATGGCCTTCAGTATGTGCTTGTGGCATCGTTTGTTTGCAAAGCGGGGATCCGCGTGTACCTGGTGATGCCCAACAAGTCCTGTTGTGGCGTTGATACGCCCCAAGATGCATCGACGTATGCAGGACAACCTGAAGGATCGAAGAGGAAAAACCCGATGAATTACATCAGGTAACCAAGGCCAACACGGGACGTCGAGATCTCCTTCCCGGATTCAAGACCGATCCATCGGCATGCCAAGTACTTCCCTCGGACGCCAAAACCCGAACCTGAAGAACGCCAAGATCGCCACGAGGACGACAAGTCTTCTTCCCGAACGCCAAGACCGACTTGATGGCGAGGTCCCGACAAGATCTTCGTGACGACAAGATCGGCACCGACCCGGGGCGGATCCGATGTGTCCCGACGTCGAACCAAGCCTTCTTCGCGGAACGCCAAGATCTACCCCGTTATCCGAGAACGACCCCGCCGAGACCGATCCCGTCGAACCCTGAACCCTGAGACCGAACCCCGAACCCCGGACCAAGATCTTCGACCCCTAATGTGTGACCCTTATCCGAGAACCCTATTTTATAAATTGTCAACTATATAAACTGTTGCATTAAATCATTCATTTTGCATACTTATTGTCATGTGGTTCGGGGGCCTTATGTCGATTCACCAGATAATTAAATATGGGGCCCATATGCGGGCAAATCTAGTCTAATATTGGCCCCATCTAAATTTGTGCATCGAACCGGTGATATAATTTGCCTTGTTAAGACAACATTTAAAATGCGGGGTATCTAAATAACTTGAACCATTTAATTAAATGTCGGGACCCCGGTTCCGTTTAATATGGCCTAATCGCATCACATATTTGCCATGTCATACATCATTCATGCATCATGCCCGATCTTTTGCCGTAGTATTAAATAGTGCATCCGGTGTTTATTCTAGTGTTTTGGTTCTTCGCGAATAAGGCCGTTGAGTTGGTGCGAGTGTCGACCCGATCTTGGATGAACCTTCGGCAATGTTTTCAGGCGAGCATCTCCCCCTTTGTACCTATCTTACTTTTATAGTATTTATTCCCTCCTGTTGATCTATTGCTATCTGTGTTGCGATGCTCTAGTTTTCGTACCCGTGATATCCCTTGCAGCCTTATATTGCCTTGGACACCTCCTATTACCTGTTGTTTGGTAGATAGTTGGACCTGCGCGTCGTAGTCGCTTGCTCAAGTGTTGTTGCGTGACGTCAAGTACCACAGTTGTTGGAGTATTGCCGTGTGTTTATTGTTGGAGATGATCAAGACTTTAATTACTGTTTAACAACTAAAATTGTAGTAGGTAAGCAGAGGCACAGGTGGGCAATAGATGTTATTTGGTTGTTAACCGTCCACTTGTGTCCCGTAGGACCCCGAGTTCTTGACACCTGTTCCGATATCGAGCGCGCTAACCACAGGTGGGGAGATATGGGCCCCCCATCGATTAGTACCTGATTTCAAAGTACTGTACTGGGGGCCACAAGTAGTTTGGGGCTTTATTACTATTCTGTACTTATGCCATGCTTTACTGCTTTATTTAAATTGTGCGATGGATAGCACCTGTACTGTTTAGGATCGGGACACGATTTCGCGGTGTAGACAAGCCCAGTTTTGGGTTCCCAGTCGTTCACAGCCGTCTACCCAAACCCTAAGTCCGTCTCGGAGACCGGCCGACTTCGTTGCGGGTTCGACTTAATGGGGTGGCCCCCCGTGCTTGCTTTGGGTCTGGAAACGTCGTGACTTAGGCCCCGCCGACATACCGATGGGTGTATGTTAACTGATCTGGCAAAAAGGGTCGAAGTGCTTGTGGATACTTTGGTGCACCCCTGCAGGGTTAAATCTTTTCGAGAAGCCGTGTCTGCGGTTATGGACGACTTGGAGCACAGTGCTTGATCATAGACAACTATAACTAAAGTTTACTGTTATAAATTGACTTGTATCCGATATGACTAGTAATCAGCTTCACTGCAACGGAATGGCTAACTAAAAGTACCAACAACTGCTGGGTTTTGGGATATCTCATGCTAATCGTATATTTGACTAGTAAGTGTTGCAACTACAACGGAATGGTTAACTAAAACTGCCCACTGCTTATTATATCAGAAAGACTCATGCTATTTACATTTGACTAGTAATTGTCGCAACTATAATGGAATGAGTAAAAATGCCAACGGTGTGAGTTCCTCGGTTGACTTCCTCGTTTGGTCTCGAGGGGGAAACACCAGGATGGGTTTGTCTGATGGTAGAATCAGGTTGGTTCCGAATAGGTCTTTCTTATCCCTCTCCGATAGCCGCCAGTTGTATCGAGTCTCTATAGGTTGTTTAGTGCATGCTGCCGCTGCCGCTTCAGTCCACCATACCTATGTAGGCGAGGACCGCCGAATTCTAGCCTCGCCGTGTACTGGCCTCAGTACTGACGCTCCTCTTTTTCCTTTGCCCTTTGTCGGCACCCCTTTTGTTTAAGCAGGTTTTGAGATCGACGTCGTTAGCAGGGTTACCCTTCCGGCTTGGCCTGGGCAGGGTTATGGACGCCATTGGTTATTCTTCAGGGCTCTTAGCCCCATTTGCATCTTGTCCGTACTCGGACGCCGTATTGTTTTCAAGGTGATTTGGATCTTTGTACTGTATGTCTGTACTCTTGACTCTTTGAGTCGCTGTTATATATATATCTGTTCTGTGGGTCCCATCGAGGACTGTTGTGTAATGTTATTACTTCGTTTTCCACCCGCACGCAAGTGCCTGGTGGGCACCTTTGAATCGTTTTTATGCGGGTTTTGGCGGAAAGCGCTAAAACTTGCATAGGGTCGATTCTGAGGGTGTTACAGAGTGGTATCAGAGCCCAGCAGTTGCGATACCCCACAAGTCCAGCCTGTAGGATAACCGAGCTAACGGCCGAAGTAGAGTGTCAAAACTATTTTTACAAAATCGGTTGGATAGTTCTGATTAGGTCTGATTTTACTCCTTACCCCTCTGCTGCTCTCCTCTCACCTCTGCGTGTTTTGAATCCGCTCTCTTCTCTCTCTTCGAGTCCAAGACTTCTCGTGGTTGGGTTCCATCGTACCTTCAGGGTTTCGCTTCATCCTTTGATAACGGTGTTCTACCATCCGGTGTTCATGTTGTCCGAGGAATCCGTCTACTATGGTACCATTCTTTGTTCCTTGTTTGTGCCTTCCAGTGTTTTCCGACGCGACGACATCATCTACGCCAGATCCGATGCAGAGTCTGCATCACTCCTTTGTTTCTGAACCTCGTTGTCGAGATCTTCAGTCTGAATTCCGATAGTTGGTTGCATAATCCGCCTATTCGTGTGCAGAGTAATGGTTTGGGTGCGCGATGGATTGATCACCATCCGACTACTCTTATCACTCGCTCTTGTACATCGAATCAGTGGATCCAGCAATTTTACTCCGTCCACGGAAGCTAGAGGTGGCTTTATTTGTTGATACCTCTACCTTCGACCTTTTGTTTCCGGAGTGTTCCCCTCAACGGTCACGGACAACGACCTCTTGTTAGTGGTGTCGCGAGGATCTACACGAAGCGAGAAGATGCAGATCGCCGACCTTCCTTCCGGTACCATGAGGCGGATCTCGAGGGCGAGATCCATTGTTAGTGGTGTCGAATTGTGGCATCCCGCAAAACCACTACTAGAAAATCGCGTTGATTTTGTGCATTGCATCATCATGACCTCAACATGCATCTTTTTGCCTAAAAGAATTTGCTAAAAGCCTAGTTTTGCTTTGTACAAATACCCCTCTTTATTTCAAATGCAAAACCCCGATCGTATCGGATATTTTATTTACCTATAGACTAATTGCAAAGTAGTCTTGTTTTAAAATAAACAAAACAAAACAAACAAACATTTTACAAAATAATCAACCTAAAACCTAAACCCTAATTTACCCAATCCTAGTCTACCCACCAACCCCAGCTCGCCACCTCACCGTCCCTCCACCTCACCCTCAGCCCAGCCACCTCACCAATCCACAGCCCCCACCTACACCCCTCTCTCTCTCACCTAGCCCCCACCTACCCCCCTCCCTGGAACCTGGGCCCCACCCCGCGGGTCCCACCTGCCGCGCCCCACCTGGCCCCACTTGCAGCAGCACACGACACAACCCACCACACAGCCGTTCCCCCACCCTCTGGCCCCACCTCCCGCGTGGACCCCACCCGCAGCCCCACAGCCCCACTCCCTCCACCCACCGAGCCAGCCCCACCCACCACTCACCCCCGCCTGGACCCACTCCCTGGACCTCACCACCGCGCCCACCTCTCTCTCTCCCCACGCGCTGCCCCCGTCTCTCCTCCCCTGACCCCTCTCTCCTTCCTCAACCACCCCGCCGGACCCCATCTTCCATCGCCGCCCTGGACCTCTCCTCCACTCCTCCTCCCTCTCCCGCCGCGGTTGCCTTGTCGGCCTCGCCTCCGTCGAGCCGCGCTCGCCCCGCCCCTCTTCCTCGCCGGCGCCGGCCACCGCCACCCGAGCCCGCGTCCTCTGCTCCCCGCCGCCGGCGCGCCACCCGGTCGCCTCCTCGCCGGCCTCCCCCTCCTCCCTCGAGGCCCATCCCCGCCGCCAGGACGAGCCACGGCGCCCCTCGCTGGTCGCCGCCGCCGCGGACTCCCCTCTCCTCTGCGTCAAGCTCGCTCCGCCTCCACCACCGAGGGACGCCGGCCTCCCCACCTCCGCTACCAGTAGCAGCGTCGCCTCCGACATCTGCGCGCCGGTCACGCCCTGGCGCCGCCTAGGACCTCGATCTCCCCTGCTTTCACCTCCGTGCTGGATGCCGCCGCCCAGCGAGCTCCCTCGACCTCGCCGCTGCATCTCCTGCCGTCCGCGTCCGCCTGCAGCCCCGCCCGGCCTCCCTCAACCTCGCTGCTAGGGCCTAGGCCCGTGGCCGACGCTGCCGAGTACTTCGGCGTCGCCGCTTCCTTGCCAGGTCGCTGCAACACCACCCGTCGCTGCCCTGCGCGCCCGGCCACCGGCGCCTCCTCTGCTACAAGGTCGCCGCCCCAGATCCCCGTAGTAACTGTCGCTGAGAGCTTCCTTGCCATCGAACCTGTCCATCGGCCCCTGTTGCTTGCCTCGTTTACGCCTTGTGGTGCTGAGATGGCCTTCAGTATGTGCTTGTGGCATCGTTTGTTTGCAAAGCAGGGATCCGCGTGTACCTGGTGATGCCCAAAGGGTCCTGTTGTGGCGTTGATACGCCCCAAGATGCATCGACGCATGCAGGACAACCTGAAGGATCGAAGAGGAAAAACCCGATGAATTACATCAGGTAACCAAGGCCAACACGGGACGTCGAGATCTCCTTCCCGGATTCAAGACCGATCCATCGGCATGCCAAGTACTTCCCTCGGACGCCAAAACCCGAACCTGAAGAACGCCAAGATCGCCACGAGGACGACAAGTCTTCTTCCCGAACGCTAAGACCGACTTGATGGCGAGGTCCCGACAAGATCTTCGTGACGACAAGATCGGCACCGACCCGGGGCGGATCCGATGTGTCCCGACGCCGAACCAAGCCTTCTTCGCGGAACGCCAAGATCTACCCCGTTATCCGAGAACGACCCCGCCGAGACCGATCTCGTCGAACCCTGAACCCTGAGACCGAACCCCGAACCCCGGACCAAGATCTTCGACCCCTAATGTGTGACCCTTATCCGAGAACCCTATTTTATAAATTGTCAACTATATAAACTGTTGCATTAAATCATTCATTTCGCATACTTATTGTCATGTGGTTCAGGGGCCTTATGCCGATTCACCAGATAATTAAATATGGGGCCCATATGCGGGCAAATCTAGTCTAATATTGGCCCCATTTAAATTTGTGCATCGAACCGGTGATATAATTTGCCTTGTTAAGACAACATTTAAAATGCGGGGTATCTAAATAACTTGAACCATTTAATTAAATGTCGGGACCCCGGTTCCGTTTAATATGGCCTAATCGCATCACATCTTTGCCATGTCATACATCATTCATGCATCATGCCCGATCTTTTGCCGTAGTATTAAATAGTGCATCCGGTGTTTATTCTAGTGTTTTGGTTCTTCGCGGATAAGGACGTTGAGTTGGTGCGAGTGTCGACCCGATCTTGGATGAACCTTCGGCAATGTTTTCAGGCGAGCATCTCCCCCTTTCTACCTATCTTACTTTTATAGTATTTATTCCCTCCTGTTGATCTATTGCTATCTGTGTTGCGATGCTCTAGTTTTCGTACCCGTGATATCCCTTGCAGACTTATATTGCCTTGGACACCTCCTATTACCTGTTGTTTGGTAGATAGTTGGACCTGCGCGTCGTAGTCGCTTGCTCAAGTGCTGTTGCGTGACGTCAAGTACCACAGTTGTTGGAGTATTGTCGTGTTTTTATTGTAGGAGATGATCAAGACTTTAATTACTGTTTAACAACTAAAATTGAAGTAGGTAAGCAGAGGCACGGGTGGGCAATAGATGTTATTTGGTTGTTAACCGTCCACTTGTGTCCGTAGGACCCCGAGTTCTTGACACCTGTTCCGAGATCGAGCGCGCTAACCACATGTGGGGAGATATGGGCCCCCCATCGATTAGTACCTGATTTCAAAGTACTGTACTGGGGGCCACAAGTAGTTTGGGGCTTTATTACTATTCTGTACTTATGCCATGCTTTACTGCTTTATTTAAATTGTGCGATGGATAGCACCTGTACTGTTTAGGATCGGGACACGATTTCGCGGTGTCGACAAGCCCAGTTTTGGGTTCCCAGTCGTTCACAGCCGTCTACCCAAACCCTAAGTCCGTCTCGGAGACCGGGCGACTTCGTTGCGGGTTCGACTTAGTGGGGTGGCCCCCCGTGCTTGCTTTGGGTCTGGAAACGTCGTGACTTAGGCCCCGCCGACATACCGATGGGTGTATGTTAACTGATCTGGCAAAAAGGGTCGAAGTGCTTGTGGATACTTTGGTGCACCCCTGCAGGGTTAAATCTTTTCGAGAAGCCGTGTCCGCGGTTATGGACGACTTGGAGCACAGTGCTTGATCATAGACAACTATAACTAAAGTTTACTGTTATAAATTGACTTGTATCCGATATGACTAGTAATCAACTTCATTGCAACGGAATGGCTAACTAAAAGTACCAACAACTGCTGGGTTTTGGGATATCTCATGCTAATCGTATATTTGACTAGTAAGTGTTGCAACTACAACGGAATGGTTAACTTAAACTGCCCACTGCTTATTATATCAGAAAGACTCATGCTATTTACATTTGACTAGTAATTGTCGCAACTATAATGGAATGAGTAAAAATGCCAACGGTGTGAGTTCCTCGGTTGACTTCCTCGTTTGGTCTCGAGGGGGAAACACCAGGATGGGTTTGTCTGATGGTAGAATCAGGTTGGTTCCGAATAAGTCTTTCTTATCCCTCTCCGATAGCCGCTAGTTGTATCGAGTCTCTATAGGTTGTTTAGTGCATGCTGCCGCTGCCGCTTCAGTCCACCATACCTATGTAGGCGAGGACCGCCGAATTCTAGCCTCGCCGTGTACTGGCCTCAGTACTGACGCTCCTCTTTTTCCTTTGCCCTTTGTCGGCACCCCTCTTGTTTAAGCAGGTTTTGAGATCGACGTCGTTAGCAGGGTTACCATTCCGGCTTGGCCTGGGCAGGGTTATGGATGCCATTGGTTATTCTTCAGGGCTCTTAGCCCCATTTGCATCTTGTCCGTACTCGGACGCCGTATTGTTTTCAAGGTGATTTGGATCTTTGTATTGTATATCTGTACTCTTGACTCTTTGAGTCGCTGTTATATATATATATGTTCTGTGGGTCCCATCGAGGACTGTTGTGTAATGTTATTACTTCGTTTTCCACCCGCACGCAAGTGCCTGGTGGGCACCTTTGAATCGTTTCTATGCGGGTTTTGGCGGAAAGCGCTAAAACTTGCATAGGGTCGATTCTGAGGGTGTTACATCCGCCGGGACACCGCCTTGCCTGGGCCGCATCCGGCCAGAGCCCCGCCGCCGGTCGACCTCGCCCTATCCCCTCTGCGTCTTCTCCTCCTCGGCCGACGGCACCTCTGCGACCGGCCGCCAGGAGCTCCATGGACCCCGTTGACCGCCCTCCTCTAGTTCTTCCGCCACCTTCCTCCCGCGAGCGCGCCACCGGGGATCATGTCTGCCAGCGCCGCGAGCGGGCCCCGGCTGTGCCGCTGCTTCTCGGCCTCGCGAGCGCCCGTCGAGCGCGTCCCTGAGGCCTCCTGCTCGTGGCCGCATCCACCACTGCCGTCCTCTTCCCGGCGCGTGCACTCCCTCGCCTCCGTCGCGACTCGCCTCGACCACCACCGCCCGGGGGACGCATGTCCTCTGCATGTTATGCTGCTGCTGCCGTGGTGTTTTGGTGCTAGTCCAAGGTTCCTCTAGTACCAGCGGGTTGCCCCATGTGCCGTGTTTTGGTGATGATCAGGAAAAGGTGGGGTGTGCAGATGATTGCAACAGCGACCGTGTGAAGATGGATCAGTGGCGATTTATCTGATTTCAGTGTCCTCCACCGAACAAGTCTGACGAGTACCTCATCAAGACCCTCGGAATCGCCAAGTTCTCCTTCTTGGATCCGAAGCCGATCCTGAACCCGAAGACCACATGTGTGACAAGTACTCCTTCCCGGACGCCGAGCTCGCCGAGAACCCGGATGCCGAGGTCACCGACACAGAACAACAAGATCTACTTCGCGGGCACCGTGCGACAAGATCTACTCCACGGATCCGAAGACCCCCGGTACCCAATCTACTCAAGTTCGTCGTCAGCGGAAAGATCGACCGTTGGAAACCAAGCTCTTCATCTTGTGTCCGACCTTCGAAGATCGATCCCGTCGAACCCTGAACCCTGAGACCGAACCCCGAACCCCGGAACCCCAAGATCTCCCGAACCCTAATGTGTGACCTTTCTCCGAGCCCCTATTTTATAAATGATATAAACTTGTTGCATTAAATCATTCATGTCGCATACATATTTGTGTGGTTTGGGGGCATTATGCCAATTCATCTCATAATTAAATATGGAGTCTATATGCGGGATATCTTTGTCTTATTCCGGACTCCATTTAAATTTGTGTAGCGAACCGATACTATGTTTTGCCATGTTAAAACAACATTTAAATTGCGGGGTATCTAAACAACATGAACCATCTATTTAATTGTCGGGACCCCGGTTCCGCTTAATATGGCCTAATTGCATCGCACCTTTCCATGTCATACACCATACATGCATCATGCCCGATCTTTTGACATAGTATTAAATAGTGTATCCGGTGTTTCTTCTAGTGTTTTGCTTCTTCGCGGATTAGGCCGATGAGTTGATGCGAGTGACGCCCGTTCTTCGGATGAACCTTCGGCAATGTTTTCAGGCGAGCATCTTCCCCTTTATACCTATCTTACTTTTATAGTATTTATTCCCTCCTGTTGATCTATTGCTATCTGTGTGGCGATGCTCTAGCTTTCGTACCCGTGATATCCCTTGCAGCCTTATATTGCCTTGGACACCTCCTATTACCTGTTGTTTGGTAGATAGTTGGACCTGCGTGTCGTAGTCGCTTGCTCAAGTGCTGTTGCGTGTCGTCAAGTACCACAGTTGTTGGAGTATTGCCGCATGTTTAATGTTGGAGATGATCAAGGCTTTAATTATCGTTTAATTGAATTACTGTTTAATAACTAAAATTGAAGTAGGTAAGCAGAGGCATAGGTGGGCAATAGATGTTATTTGGTTGTTAACCGTCCACTTGTGTCCCATAGGACCCCGAGTTCTTGACACCTGTTCCGAGATCGAGCGCGCCAACCACATGTGGGATGTATGGGCACCCCATCGATTTAGTACCTGATTTCAAAGTACTGTACTGGGGGCCACAATTAGTTTGGGGCTTTATTACTATTCTGTACTTATGCCATGCTTACTCCTTTATTTACGATTGTGCGAGGAGCACGTGTACTGTTTTGGAAGCGGAGTGTTTTCGCGGTATCGACAAGCCCGAGAGTTTCGGGTTCCCGGTCGTTTACAGCCACTGACGCAAACCCTGAGTCCGTCTCGGAGACCGGCCGACTTTGTTGCGGGTAGACTTAGTGGGGTGGCCCCCCGTGCTTACTTTGGGTCTGGGAAACGTCATGACTTAGGCCCCGCCGACATACCGATGGGTGTATGTTAATTGATCTAGCAAAAAGGGTCGAAGTGCGTGTGGATACTTTGGTGCACCCCTGCAGGGTTAAATCTTTTCGAGAAGCCGTGTCCGCGGTTATGGACGACTTGGAGCACAGTGCTTGATCATAGACAACTATAACTAAAGTTTACTGTTATAATTTGACTTGTATCCGATATGACTAGTAATCAGCTTCACTACAACGGAATGGCTAAATAAAAGTACCAACAACTGCTGGGTTTTGGGATATCTCATGCTAATTGTATCTGACTAGTAAGTGTTGCAACTACAACGGAATGTTTAACTAAAACTGCCCACTGCTTATTATATCAGGATGACTCATGCTATCTATATTTGACTAGTAATTGCCGCCACTATAACGGAATGAATAAAACTGCCAACTGTGTGAGTTCCTCGGTTGACTTCCTCGTTTGGTCTCGAGGGGGAAACACCAGGATGGGTATGTTTGGTGGTAGTATCAGGTTGGTTCCGAATAGTTCTTTCTTACCCCTCTCTGATAGCCGACAGTTATATCAAGTCTCTATAGGTTGTTTAGTGCACGCTGCGCTGCCGCTTCAGTCCACCATACCTATGTAGGCGAGGACCGCCGAATTCTAGCCTCGCCGTGTACTGGCCTCAGTATTGACGCTCCTCTTTTTCCTTTGCCCTTTGTCGGCACCCCTTTTGTTTAAGCAGATTTTTGGGATCGACGTCGTTAGCAGGGTTACCCTTCCGGCTTGGCCTGGGCAGGGTTATGGACGCCATTGGTTATTCTTCAGGGCTCTTAGCCCCATTTGCATCTTGTCCATAGCTGGACGCTCTATCGTTTTCAAGGTGATTTGGATCTTTGTTCTGTATATCTGTATTCTTGACTCATGGAGTCGTGTTGTATATATATCTGTTCTGTGGGTCCCATCGAGGACTGTTGTGTAATGTTATTACTTCGTTTTCCACCCGCACGAAAGTGCCTGGTGGGCACCTTTGAATCGTTTCTATGCGAGTTTGGCGGGTTTCGCTAAAACTTGCATAGGGCCGATTCTGAGGGTGTTACAGAGTGGTATCAGAGCTCAGCAGTTGCGATACCCCACAAGTCCAGCCTGTAGGATAACCTAGCTAACGGCCGAAGTAGAGTGTCAAAACTATTTTTGAAAAATCGGTTGGATAGTTCTGATTAGGTCTGATTTTACTCCTTACCCTCTGCTATTCTCCTCTTACCTCTACGCGTTTTGAATCCGCTCTCTTCTCTTTCTTCGAGTCCAGGAATTCTCGTGGTTGGGTTTTCGTCGTACCTTCAGGTTTTCGCTTCCTCCTTTGGTAACGGTGTTGCTACATCTGGTCTTCATGCTGTCTGAGGAATCCGTCTACTGTGGTACCATTATTTGTTCCTTGCTTGTGCCTTCCGGTGTTTTCCGACGCGAAGACATCATCCATGCCAGATCCGATGCAGAGTCTGCATCACTCCTTTGTTTCTGAACCTCGATTGTCGAGATCTTCCGTCTGATTTCGAGAATGGTTGCACGCTTTTCTACTGATTGTGCAGAGTAATAGTTTGGGTGCGTGATGGATTGGCCCCCATGCCGACTACTCACTCTATTCGCTCGTGTACATTGAAGTGGATGAGAATGCATCGGTTCCCTCTTTCCATCGGAGTTAGAGGTGGCTTTATTTGTTGATATCTCTACCTTCGGCCTTTTGTTCCCGGAGTGTTCCCTCGACGATCACGGACAACGACCTCTTGTTAGTGGTGTCGCGAGGATCTACACGACGCGAGAAGATGCAGATCACCGACCTTCTTTCCGGTACCATGAGGCGGATCTCGAGGGCGAGATCCATTGTTAGTGGTGTCGAATTGTGGCATCCCGCAAAAACCACTACTAGAAAATCGCTTGGTATTTTTTGTTTTGTGCATCATCATGACATCATCATGCATCTCTTTGACTAAAACTATTTTGTTAAAACCTACTTTTGCTTTCTACAAAGATCCCTCTCCATTTCAAAATAATCCCCGGACCCTTCCGGATATTTTATTTGTCTAAAAATAAATTGCACAAGTCTTTTAAACAACACAAAAATTTATATTATTTTTAGGGGGCAGCCGAACCGGGCCGATCCGACCCAGTCGGCCACCCCCAGTTCAAAACGGTCCACCTAAACCTTTTTTCTACCTAGTCCTAATCTACCCATCCCCAGCCACCTCACCCCAGCCACTCACGGCTCGCCACATCCCCCTAGCCCAAACCCCACCCAATCAGAGCCTGACACCTCACCCCCACTCCCTCACCCACCACACACACAACACACCCACGCCACCACTCCCTGGAACCGGCCCCACCACCTGGCCCGACCCCCCACCGCTACCTGCACCCGATCCCACCTCCCCCGCACGCGCCCACCTCGGGATTCCCCTGCCCCCCCGCTCCACTCACACCATCCACGACCCCGCCCCCTTCTTCCTTCCCTCCGGCCTCCCCTCCCCCTGCCGGGTGCCCTCCTCTCCTTCCTCTCCCTACCTGGCCCCAACCGCGGCGCCCCCCTCGAGCTTCACCGCCACCAGGCCACCGGTCCCCGCCGCCAGAACCCCCTCGCCCTGGCGCCCTGCTCGCCCCTCTCCCCGACGCCGGACCGCCACCTCGCCCGGTGACCCCGCGCCGGCCTCGCGTCCTTCCTCCCCTCTGGCAACCGCCGCCGCCAGTCGCCTCCCTCTCCGCGCTCCCTCCCCCGTGCTCGGCCCGGCCGTTGGCCTCTGCCACCGACCACCGGCGAGCTTCTCCGTCCGCCCCCACCAGCGCCCGCGGCCACCGCCTCTCCCCTTCGTCTCCTGGCCGTCGGGCCCTCCCCATCGCCTCCGCCCGAGCCCGAGCTCCGCCGGGACAACGCCTCGCCTGGGCCGCATCCGGCCAGAGCCCTGCCACCGGTCGACCTCGCCCTCTCCCCTCTGCGTCTTCTCCTCCTCGGCCGACGGCACCTCCGCGACCGGCTGCCAGGAGCTCCATGGACCCCGTTGACCGCCCTCCTCCAGTTCTTCCGCCACCTTCCTCCCGCGAGCGCGCCACCGGGGATCATGTCTGCCAGCGCCGCGAGCGGGCCCCGGCCGTGCCGCTGCTTCTCGGCCTCGCGAGCGCCCGTCGCGCGTGTCCCTGAGGCCTCCTGCTCGTGGCCGCATCCACCGCTGCCGTCCTCTTCCCGGCGCGTGCACTCCCTCGCCTCCGTCGCGACTCTCCTCGACCACCACCGCCCGGGGGCCACATGTTCTGTGCATGTTATGATGCTGCTGCCGTGGTGTTTTGGTGCTAGTCCAAGGTTCCTCTAGTACCAGCGGGTTGCCCCATGTGCCGTGTTTTGGTGATGATCAGGAAAAGGTGGGGTGTGCAGATGATTGCAACAGCGACCGTGTGAACATGGATCAGTGGCGATTTATCTGATTTCAGTGTCCTCCACCGAACAAGTCTGACGAGTACCTCACCAAGACCCTCGGAATCGCCAAGTTCTCCTTCTTGGATCCGAAGCCGATCCTGAACCCGAAGACCACATGTGCGACAAGTACTCCTTCCCGGACGCCGAGCTCGCCGAGAACCCGGATGCCGAGGTCACCGACACAGAACAACAAGATCTACTTCGCGGGCACCGTGCGACAAGATCTACTCCACGGATCCGAAGACCCCCGGTACCCGATCTACTCAAGTTCGTCGTCAGCGGAAAGATCGACCGTTGGAAACCAAGCTCTTCATCTTGTGTCCGACCTTCGAAGACCGATCCCGTCGAACCCTGAACCCTGAGACCGAACCCCGAACCCCGGAACCCCAAGATCTCCCGAACCCTAATGTGTGACCTTTCTCCGAGCCCCTATTTTATAAATGATATAAACTTGTTGCATTAAATCATTCATGTCGCATACATATTTGTGTGGTTTGGGGGCATTATGCCAATTCATCTCATAATTAAATATGGAATCTATATGCGGGATATCTTTGTCTTATTCCGGACTCCATTTAAATTTGTGTAGCGAACCGATACTATGTTTTGCCATGTTAAAACAACATTTAAATTGCGGGGTATCTAAACAACATGAACCATCTATTTAATTGTCGGGACCCCGGTTCCGCTTAATATGGCCTAATTGCATCGCACCTTTGCCATGTCATACACCATACATGCATCATGCCCGATCTTTTGCCGTAGTATTAAATAGTGTATCCGGTGTTTCTTCTAGTGTTTTGCTTATTCGCGGATTAGGCCGATGAGTTGATGCGAGTGACGCCCGTTCTTCGGATGAACATTCAGCAATGTTTTCAGGCGAGCATCTTCCCCTTTCTACCTATCTTAATTTTATAGTATTTATTCCCTCCTGTTGATCTATTGCTATCTGTGTGGCGATGCTCTAGCTTTCATACCCGTGATATCCCTTGCAGCCTTATATTGCCTTGGACACCTCCTATTACCTGTTGTTTGGTAGATAGTTGGACCTGTGTGTCGTAGTCGCTTGCTCAAGTGCTGTTGCGTGTCGTCAAGTACCACAGTTGTTGGAGTATTGCCGCATGTTTAATGTTGGAGATGATCAAGGCTTTAATTATCGTTTAATTGAATTATTGTTTAATAACTAAAATTGAAGTAGGTAAGCAGAGGCACAGGTGGGCAATAGATGTTATTTGGTTGTTAACCGTCCACTTGTGTCCCGTAGGACCCCGAGTTCTTGACACCTCTTCCGAGATCGAGCGCGCTAACCACATGTGGGATGTATGGGCACCCCATCGATTTAGTACCTGATTTCAAAGTACTGTACTGGGGGCCACAATTAGTTTGGGGCTTTATTACTATTCTGTACTTATGCCATGCTTACTCCTTTATTTACGATTGTGCGAGGAGCACGTGTACTGTTTTGGAAGCGGAGTGTTTTCGCGGTATCGACAAGCCCGAGAGTTTCGGGTTCCCAGTCGTTTACAGCCACTGACGCAAACCTTGAGTCCGTCTCAGAGACCGGCCGACTTCGTTGCGGGTAGACTTAGTGGGGTGGCCCCCCGTGCTTACTTTGGGTCTGGGAAACGTCATGACTTAGGCCCCGCCGACATACCGATGGGTGTATGTTAATTGATCTAGCAAAAAGGGTCGAAGTGCGTGTGGATACTTTGGTGCACCCCTGCAGGGTTAAATCTTTTCGAGAAGCCGTGTCCGCGGTTATGGACGACTTGGAGCACAGTGCTTGATCATAGACAACTATAACTAAAGTTTACTGTTATAATTTGACTTGTATCCGATATGACTAGTAATCAGCTTCACTACAACGGAATGGCTAAATCAAAGTACCAACAACTGCTGGGTTTTGGGACATCTCATGCTAATTGTATCTGACTAGTAAGTGTTGCAACTACAACGGAATGTTTAACTAAAACTGCCCACTGCTTATTATATCAGGATGACTCATGCTATCTATATTTGACTAGTAATTGCCGCCACTATAACGGAATGAATAAAACTGCCAACTGTGTGAGTTCCTCGGTTGACTTCCTCGTTTGGTCTCGAGGGGGAAACACCAGGATGGGTATGTTTGGTGGTAGTATCAGGTTGGTTCCTAATAGGTCTTTCTTACCCCTCTCTGATAGCCGACAGTTATATCAAGTCTCTATAGGTTGTTTAGTGCACGCTGCGCTGCCGCTTCAGTCCACCATACCTATGTAGGCGAGGACCGCCGAATTCTAGCCTCGCCGTGTACTGGCCTCAGTACTGACGCTCCTCTTTTTCCTTTGCCCTTTGTCGGCACCCCTTTTGTTTAAGCAGGTGTTTGGGATCGACGTCGTTAGCAGGGTTACCCTTCCGGCTTGGCCTGAGCAGGGTTATGGACGCCATTGGTTATTCTGCAGGGCTCTTAGCCCCATTTGCATCTTGTCCGTAGCTGGACGCTCTATCGTTTTCAAGGTGATTTGGATCTTTGTTCTGTATATCTGTATTCTTGACTCATGGAGTCGTGTTGTATATATATCTGTTCTGTGGGTCCCATCGAGGACTGTTGTGTAATGTTATTACTTTGTTTTCCACCCGCACGAAAGTGCCTGGTGAGCACCTTTGAATCGTTTCTATGCGAGTTTGGCGGGTTTCGCTAAAACTTGCATAGGGCCGATTCTGAGGGTGTTACAATTTGGAGGTTGATTTGAAGCAATGATATGTCTATTTGATGTTTAGGTTTAGAAATACTATGAAGCATTGCCATTTCTCTTTATATTATGAAGCATTGCCAATATGTATTACCAATTGTATGGTTACATCTAGGTGTGTTGATTTTTGTTCAAGTAGGATGCCATTTTAGTTCATGGTAGAACTATAGTTAGAACTATTTGCAATATATATTACCAACTCTAGATGCTAGAACTATAGGTAGAGTAGTTTGGAATTTTTGTTCATATTAAAATTATAGGTAGAGTAGGGTAGGATTTTTTTCATGTTACAATTATAGCTAGAGTAAGATGGAGTATATGTGAAAACTATAGTTGGAATAAGATGGACATTTTGTAATTGTTCTTATTCTCTCTATTGTTTTGAATATGTAGGATGGCTCTAAACCCCCTTCTAAACAATGCTCACTATGATGTTCAACACCGTGCCTACAAGATGTCGGAAAAGAGACAGGTACTAAAAACTTCAATGCAAGTCGAACAAGATGCCATGTTTGTTTAGATGGAAATCTAACATTTTGCCATTGTATGTTTGCAGGAGCTTCAACCCCTTCGACTTAGGTACCACGAGGTCTCGTCCGGCAAGATGCGTTATGATGCGCGGTACACTCCGTACATCCAACAGCTAGGACTCCTCCCCTTTATCCACATGGTCACTCGGTCCACACCGGCCTTCAACCCTGCTGCGATCACCGCGCTTGTGGACCGATGGAGGCCGGAGACGCACACGTTTCACCTTAGGACCGGTGAGACTATGATCACCTTGCAGGACATGAGCATGATCCTGGCACTCCCAATCGAGGGAAACCCTGTGTGCATGTCCTCGGATTCAGACGGGTGGCGTGAGGAGATGGTCTCCCTTATAGGGAAGGATCCACCCGAGGCTATAAACAAGAAGGGGGAAAAACTGAGGGTCGCTGCCGGGGCTACTTTTACTTGGATCATCCAGCATTTCAAGATTTGCCCCGAGGATGCCGATGAGGAGACGATCAAGACATACACTAGTGTGTATGTGTGGTACATTATCACGAGGACTCTGTTTCCTGACAGCAATGGGGATCGTGCTCAGTGGCATTGGCTCAAGTTGCTGGTTTTTTTCGACTCTACCTTCAGTTGGGGTTCTGCGGCATTGGCCTGGTTGTACCGTCAGGTAATGAGTTATTTACAAATGTTGTTGTATATTTCTGCACTATCTCAAAAAAAATTTGTTCTTACCAGATGGTTGTTCACTTCATCTGCAGCTGGATGACGCTTGCCTTAGGATCTCCGCCGATTCAGGGATTGCTGGTTGTTTGCTCCTTCTTTCGGTGTGGAGCTGGGAACGCTTCTCCATTGGACGGCCGAGATTGTTGTCATTCAATCCGTACATTGATAATGGCAACAACTACCTTCTCCCCACGTGGGCTTACAAGTGGGATGTGGTCTCCGAACCGCCAACGGACCCGCTGGAGGCGTACAAGAGGTACACCAACGAGTTCGACACGATCACCATGGATCAGGTAATTTCAGCGACGGCGGTCAATTATATGTCTTGAACTTGTAATCTTTGACCCTGACATGACTGTGGTATGATGCAGGTGGCGTGGGAGCCATACGGTCGAGGGGACCGCTTTGGTGTTCCAGAGGACTATCGCCTTAACCCTATTTGCCTCAGAGAATCTCGTCTGTGGCTAATGCGTTGCCCCATGGTGTGCATGTGGGCTGTTGAGTATCACCAGCCTCACCGTGTCATGACCCAGTTTGGGTTATTTCAGATTGTACCGCCTGAGTGGAAGGACACGGACATAGGGCTCCATAGGTAAGCTATTTCAGATTGCACGCGCGGTCTGGTGGCGCCGCACCGTGCGGCGCCGTTACGTGTGGCGCCGCACATGCGCTCGAAAATAGACAGAAGCTTCTTTGTTACCTCCCAAGCCAACATTATGTCTTCCCTCCAACTCAATATCATCCTTTGGGTCCATCCATTTCAATTCAATCCTCAATTGCTCCAAGACCTCGGCATACGTTGGAGTACGCTCAAACACCAAATCGAGCTCGTCCGGGTCCGGTTCTATGTTACCTCTTAAAAAAGCATCCTTGTCTACATGGTGAACATGAACAATTCTTGCCATGCCTAACATAATCACAACAACAATACCATGGTCAACACACTCAATAGATACCCATGCTAACATTAACACAATACCAACTCATATGCCAATACAAGAACATTCTACCATGCATCTTACAAAACAAACTAGGGTTTACAAGATATGGACCAAAAACAAGAAATTAATGGGTCAAATCAAAGATGAAGGGGAAGAATACCTCAAGGCACTTGGGGGGATCGAACTCCACGGAGAGAGGCTTCCAATTTGGACACTAGGAGGGAGAAGGTGGAGGGGGGAGAAGAGTCGCCGCCGCCGCCGCTGCAGCTCCTATGCGTCTGAGAGGAAATGGACCGGGTCTGGGGAGGGCTGGCGCCGCGCTGGTACATGACCTAAAGTGCGGCGCCAGGCGCAACGGCGCTGCACTACACAGTGCGGCGCCAGGCTGAACGGCGCCGCACTGTCGGGACCGGGCACGCGGGGCTCCACGCTGGCAGGTTCGCGGCGCCAGGCCTAGTGGCGCCGCTCTTCAATGTGCGGAGCCACTCCGTATGGCGTTGCAAAAAGGGTTAGTCCCGTGAATTTCTTCTGGCCGGAGTTCATTTCGTGAAATCGTTATTTTTTTGGGTTATTTTCGTCCATTCTGCCGGACTTTAAAGGGAACCATCGAGCCCATCATTCTACGCGCACATACAAAGGTCATCTTCTCTCTCCTCTCTTAACGTGTTTATCCTAATCGCTTGTAATAAGAACAAATAGGTTGTGGATTAAATCAAGCTTTATATAAAAAATGCACATCAACGAGGGGGTGTATTTTGACCATCGGTATTGAGTTTTCTGAACCGTATCTTCTTAGATTTGTGGTCAAAGTTAGAGCTTTTTAGAGCAAATTTCTTCAGATTCGTCGCACACAATCAGCCATTCAAAATTTTCTTTAAGGGGTACTCCCTCCATTCCAGATTATAGGGTAAATATCGTTTTTGAAGAAAATTAAGCTAACTTATGCATTTATTGCCCTGATTTACTATCCTACAATTACTCAAACTGTCCATTTTCCTGTCCAGTTGGTTTTCCATGCATGCATGTTGTGTGAAAATAGTGTGATTTTTTTGCATGCGGTGTGAACTTATTGCATGGGTATAGTCTCTTAATTGTGCACATCCATCAAGGCTAAATTAGTGTGTTTTACTCTTTTTCATAGCCAATAGATAATCACCTAGGTCTTGGTGTTTCGATAATTTTGCCCTATAATCCGAAATGGAGGGAGTAGCTTAATCTCGTTGTTATCCACAAACTCTCGTGTTACAAATGTTTTTCGTATTGACGGAAGTATACGAATCATATCTGTAGCTTGTCAACTTGTATGTGAGCTTGAAGATGAGGTCGAAAAAGAAAGTCTATTCGAAAGACAAGTCATGCAGGTAGAGAAACGCGAGTGTGACTACGTGGAGCTCCCCTTCACCAGCAAGCAGGTCTGGTCCACTGATTTTGGGACCATAAGGCGACATGACACCAAAGTTCCCTTGTTCAAAGTGGTGTAGTTTTCTAGGGTCAAGAGGGCCCATTGCCCCTACTCCGCATAAGTTTTTAAAGTATAGATTTTTTCTAATACTTATGCTAAAATTGTAAATATTATTCGAAGTTTAAGCAAAATCCTCAACAATGGTTTTCAACCTCCACCACTTGGTCACTACAAAAATATATTTAAGAAATGTTAGTATTCGCTAGAAAAATATTACCATAATATTACTGTAATGCAGTAGCAAATTGAATTTGTACATTATATATATCCATGGTCTTTAGAATCCTGGTGAAGACATTCAAAAGTACTTATTCTATTGATTAAGCTATATACCATGATACTTTTTTCTACCAATTGCTCAGTTATGTACACATCTATATAAATATGTACCTCTAGAATTAATCATAGAATATGGTGTAACTGATTCATATGCACATTAAAAAATGAATATAACAGTTCATACATAGTTGACACTAAATTAATAATAAAATAAAATATATGGCCTCTCGAACAAATGATAGACACTAGTAGAACTATTGGTAACCGGAGGAGAGTTGCTTGTGACATGATAGAGTTATGTGATTGCGCTATTAGTCTTCAGTGATAAATACTCACAACCTTAGAAAACTACACAAGGCATGTACTCGTGTGCTCTTCCAATATTGTGAGTAATTATTAATGAAGACTATGACGCAATCACATAATCTACCAAGCAATGATTTCTTTCTATGCCACGATTTCTCTCTAGCCTTCATAAATATGCATTTGTTCAGAAAGCTTAGAGAAATCATGGCATTCAGAAAATATTGAATTATATTTTTTAGGGTGAAAGGAGTCGAAGTAGCGACATGGTAGGCTACAGCTTGGATCATCTGGATCTATATTATTATAAAATATTGAGTCTTAGTAGGAGAAGCATATTAATGTCGATATGCAAACAAGTCTTGTGTCAGCCCCCTACTTCCTAGGGCCCTAGGCGAGCTCCCCTCTGTCCCATTCCATGGACCAGCCCTCCCGGCAAGGACCCCAACCGTGACTGGCCATGTTTGCATTTTCTGATGCCAGCGCAGCAGTAGAAGGTGTTGCTCCGCCCTCCGTCCCCATTGCAATTGCAGCATGTGCCCTATCGACCTTTGTCGCAAGCTTAGCCACAACATGTGTCGCGCTAGTAGATGCACCAGACGAAGCACGATGAACACAAACGGCTAATGACTGTTTAAGGTGACAGCCATTTCGAGAGCAGGCAACCAAACAACAACCATATATCGATGTCCTTGTACAAAACTTCTCCCTGCAGGTAACCAAACAAGTTGCAGTAGATGACTCCGGGTTTGTATGTTGTGTCCACCTTGGCAATGTCAAGTCGGACCGAAAAATGGACACAGTCTGCTAAACACCTCCTTGGTGATCCTCGAAGGCGCTGGCCTTGCATATTTCTCTTTTTCGAAATTTATATTCTTCTTAGTCAATATAGAAATATAAAATGTGTAAGAATTTTTTCCCCGGTTTTGTAAAATGTTCGGTGACCAATAGGGGCAATCGAAAAGAATCGTGAGGTACCACGGATCAATTAGAGAGGCGTGCGTTTCAGCGACGACGTTGACCCATTGCTTAGCGAGGAAGATTTCCGGAGGTCAAGAAAACATTGACATATGAGGAGTGGGTGTTTTATTCGACTTGTATGCGCCTCGTGGACGAATTTTGCACCTCCAGTTGGGCGGAGAGATGCCTCCCGGGCAAAGCACGGGCGCTTTCCGCCATGATTGCCATCCTTTGCATCTCCTCCAGCACCTCACCTCGCCATGGGACGCATGGCGGAGGATAGATATAAGCAGCAGGATTCGGTTTCGCTGGCCGGCCCGGCTCTAATGCATGGCGCCCATCACCACCATGATATATGCTCTTCTCTTCACTCCCTTGAGGGCGCAACAGTGACCGGCTAATCGATCTCCGTTTGCACGCGCAAATTCTAGCAGAATTTTCCGTTCGTGCTGTTGCTGTATCGCCTTTTTGTTAGGCCGGCCTGTACGCACGTGTTTGCCTGATGGGGCGACACGTGGCACGCATGTTGTCCAGCTGAGATGTTCGAGACAAGACAGTGGAGGGGAGCAAATTAAGAATAGGGCGCCTAACAGTGGACTGGATGGTGCGACGACAGCGTTCGATCAGTGTACACGTAGGATGTGGATTAACTTCGACGGCTGGCGATTGGTAAACTGTCGTACGTCGATCACAGTTGTAGTTGCAATTGAAGCGGATGTTCCGGACAGCAGCACAAAGCGGCTACAGTAACCGGATTGTAGTGATCTTCATCGGCATCAATTCGGGCCGCCGTTATGGTTGGCGATTAAGAGGCTTTTACATGATCCACCTAGTGTCTCCATCAAGGACCAGAGAATGTTGATCAACTTACGGACTCGGGGAATACATGGTGCATCTTGGACGAAAAAAATCTGGACATGATGGTTATTTAGGACATAGAGCCTTATTTGGTTATGCTATATATGAGATATGAAGCTGTTTTAAGGGTACGATTTAGGCCAACGTCGGCCTTACCAAAAAAGTTGGCATGCCCACAGGGGCGGAGCTCCCAGTAGGGCCGCCCTACCTTGATTTTTGGTGAATAACTTTATGTGTATATGTTTTTCTAAATAATTTGAGTGGTCATACTTAAAAACGTACATCGTATGCTTGTTTTAGTGAACACTGTCCAAAACTGATTTCAAACCAAAACAGGGACTATGTGTTGTCTGGTTTGAAACCAACTCTTTACATTTGCGATATCCTAATTCTCAATCTAACAAAATCCGACTCTAAGAAATGTCCCAGGTTAGGTATTTAAGGATAACATAGAGGATGTTTTGACCACCGTATCTGGTGTGACCAAAACTAATTCTATCTAATTATATATCAGTCCAAGTTTGTAATATATGTAATTATTACTCAAGCATTGCATGCATCTGTTTAACTCAATAAAATATATGCATGAGATCAAGTGTGTGAATCAAAATACAAGTACAAAACACTAAACCCTAGTCCTCCACCCCTCTCTTTGAACTACATTCACATGGTGTTTGAATTTTGAAAACTACAAAATTATTGGAGCCAACATGAATAAAACGGTCCCACAATATTTTACAAGTGTTTTGGTATTTTTGAAATGATCAAAAACAGGTTTGAAAATGAATTATAAAAGAGGAAACAAAATCAGAAAAAGAATACCATTTCTGGAAAAATAAAAACAGCAGCAGCCGCAGATGGGTCGTGGCCCATCTCCCTTCTCTCTCTCTCTCTCTCTCTCTCTCTCTCTCTCTCTCTCTCTCTCTCTCTCTCTCGCCCGTGAGCAGCAGCCAACAGCCCAGGTCGGCCCACCCGGGGCCCAAGAGCCGGTTCGGTACCCCTTCGCCTCTTTTTTCTTTCTTCTTCCTCCGCCAGAAGGACACGACGAAGCAGCTGCATGTTCCGCCGCCGTCCGTCGACCCCCCGCACGCTATGATTCTCGCCGCCGCCCCTAGAGATGAGGATAAGAACGCTGGTGCTCCCCTCTCTCTCTCCATACCCATTTCTCCCCATCTCGTGCTCTCTGTGATTTTCCCCCAAATCGCTGAACCCTAGCCGACGGTCGTCGCCTCGTGCCGCCGCTAGAGGCCGTCCGGAGCCCATCCGTAAGGCTCTAGAGCTCCGTCTCCTCGCCAGGAACCTCCTCATCGAAGCTTGCTTGCTGGGGTGCCCTCTCGCTGGAATCGAGCTCGTCTTCCCCATCACCGACGCCGACAACCGTCACCATTGGTGAAGCTACCAAGCTCCTCTGGCCCCATCGAGGCTTCCATCGCGTCAAGGGTAAGCCAAAGGCCCTCCTGGACCCCTTCATCCTCTCTCTTTCGCTCTGTGGCCATCACCCGACGATGCTCTGCAAGTGCCGCCGCTCGGCCTCGTCGCCGGCCGTGCTCCGTTGACCTCCAGGTAGCGGCGCCGCCTCTTTAGGGTCCGTCGTCATGTGCTGGTTCAAACACGCACACACACACGCCCCGGTTCTCCCTCCTCCGCCATCTCCGGCGACCACCCGATGGTGGCCGTCGTGTGACGTCACGCCGACGCGGCCCTGACGTGGGCCTTGACCCGCTAGCTGCCAGCGAGGCCCTGACGTGGCCCTGGTCCTAGCAGTGAGCCTCTGGGGCTAGGCTCTGCCCCGGTAACAAATGCCCCTGACCCTGTGCTTATGCCAGCTTTGTGTCACGGTGACGCAGTAATCCAATTTAAAATGGTTTAATAATTTCAGAAAATGATTTAAATCTTGTAAATTCAATAAGTAATTATTTATAAGTCAGAAAAATACAAATAATATATCAAAATGTTCAGAAAAATGAGATCTATCTAATTACACTATAATCATGCATTGATAATCAACTTTTATGACAAGTTTAATTAGAACAACATAGTAACCCCTCATAGGTGATTCCGGAGTTTCCCCAAATTAGGGTTTTCAACCCTCGGAACCCCGTTTAAACTGTCAAGCATGCCTTAGGGTTTCATTTCAATGCAATTTAACTTGTCATATCATCATCCATGCTTGAGCATTGCATCGATGACATGTCTTGATTGTCACCTTTCTTTCCGGTATTGGTTCTTTGCGATAGGATCCGAGCCCGAGGCTGAAGTCAACGACACCGAAGATCTATACCTGTCTACTGACGGACAAGGCAAGCGTAGCCTCTCATTCTGAACCTACTTTTACAAAGTATATTACTTTCTCGCTATGATGCACACGATTCCAATGCGGTCTTTTGTCAGTAGCTAGTGTTACCTATCTGCTGCACAGTTTCCCTTTTTGTAGCATTGTACTCCTGATCCACTGCTCCTAGCATACCTAGGTCTGGCAGATGAGTGTTGCTAGAGCTTTTGTTACCGACTGCTTAGCCATGCATAGTAACAACATCTGATCTATCCAAATGATGAATCAGAGGTGCCAAGGAAGGTAGTGAGGTAGGAGTTGGTGACATCATCGAAGGAGTTAATTAAATCTGCTAAGGCTTGTATGGGATGCCACGTAGGGTGTGGTTTTTGTAGTCCCATGCTCGCCAGCACTAGGAACTGAGTTCTTGCCTTTGGAACCGAGACGAGCATACATCGACACAGGGCCTGGATAACCCCTCGATTGACTAACTTGCCTAGTAGTTTCCATGAGTCACATAGTTCAGGCTTTCCATTTGGCATACGCGTTGAAAATGATTTCGAAAGAGGAGGTGAAGGAGGTGCATCATAACAGGTAGGAAAGCGTGGACCGAGTTGCTTGGGATGGATGGAGCCCTTGGTAAACCAACCTCGCCTCACATCTTTTAAGTACCGGCTTCGGGATTTGACCCGTTACGACGGAACCATACTTATTGCGTGACTCATGGTCTCGGCGAAAGAAAGGTAAAGGTCGTGGTCAACTACCCTCTGTCGGCCTTCCTTGGAAGAGGGCTAATAATACTTGGCATTAAGAGTCGGTTGGTACGTGTGGGTAAAGTTGTACACCCCTGCAGGGTTAAATCTTTTCGAAAAGCCGTGTTCACGGTTATGAATGCTTGGTGACTAGATTCTAAGATCATAGATAACTTTAACCATTATAAAACTTGTTGATACACGTGTGCTTAAGGATGCTTCCTCCGGGTCGAGGGGTGATCCTAGATAGGAGGTTCTAATGAAGCTGGTGATTATCAAGATGTGATGAACAAGATGAAGAATTTGTTATCTTATCCTTTTTAAAATATTCTGAATAGACGAGCCTCTTCTCTCTCTTGTTTACAAATAAAGATTGCTTTACGCAAAAGTAAATCCAGAGAAAGCCTCTCTAGCCAAAGCATGTATATACTAGGTTATCTAAGTCTTGTGGAGTACATTCTCGTACTCAGCCTTGCACCATTGTTGTTTTTCTACAGATGACCTAGTTGCAACTGAAGGTAGCTTCTACGTTGACATCGACGAGTAGTTGGGGGTCCCAGTTAGCAGCCTGAGGACTATGGGATGGACTTTGCTTCTGTTTATGGCCTCTTAGGCCTTTTACTAAGTTGTTGTGTAGAACAACATAATTTGCTTTCGTTGTGTGATGGTCTATGACCTCTGGTTTGTAATAAATCTACTACCTTACTATGTTAAGAGTTTAAACTTATGTTGTCGTATCCCTGTGTTCTATAATGTTACCGAATCATACTGTGATCTTCCGTGTTTAGAGTTGAACTTATCTTAGATGGTGATCTGAGGTTAGTTTAACCCTAATCCCCGGGGGTGCTAAAAATTATGTGATGAATTATTCTTTATGATTCTAGTTTGCCTTTGTATATAATATTGGTCTAAAATATTAATTATATTAGTTTACTTAGTATCTTCGTTAAGAATGTGAGGCATGCTTTCCCAATTAGAGAAATGATGATTTAGATCCCCAATTGGAAGATGTGAGTTCTTGAAAAAATCATATCACAATTCTATATATGGATGAAATGGTAACAGAATTAGGGAAAATCGGCAAAAGGGAGAAGACACCAAGCCACTATTTATTATTTTAAAAGTGTGGGCACCTTCTTGTTGGAGATATGCCCTAGAGGCAATAATAAATGTAGTTATTATTATATCTTTGTGTTTATGATAAATGTTTACATTCATGCTATAATAGTATTAACAAGGAAACATTAATACTTGTGTGATTTGTAAACTTAAAAAAGAGTCCCTAGTAAAGCCTCTATATAATACTAGCTTGTTGGTTAATAAATGATTGTGGTTTCCCTAACATGAACATTGAGATGTTATTAACAACAAGATCATATCGTTAGGAGAATGATATGGTGGACATACTCCTGTAGATAAGCGTAGCATAAAGATCAAGTCATTTTAATAGTTCAATTGCTATATGCTTTCTGATACATAGTAACCTAATTCCTTCGACCATGAGATCATGCATATCACCTTCACCGGAAGGATGCTTTGATGGCATCAAACACCACACCGTAACTGGGTGGCTATAAAGGTGGCATTGAGTGTTCGGAAAGTATTGGTTGAGACACATGGATCAAGAGTGGGATTTGTCCATCCATATGACGGATAGATATTCTCTGGGCCCTCTTGGTGGAATGTCATCCAATTAGCTTGCAAGCATGTGACTGGCTCACAAGGGATCACATATCACGGGAACGAGAAAAGAGTACTTATAAGTAACGAGGTTGAACTAGGTATGCAGAGATACCGACGATCATAACCTCGGATAAGTAAACTATCATGAGACAAAGGGAAATTGGTATCGTATGTAAGTGGTTCATTCGATCGCAAAGTAATCGTAGAAATATGTGGGAGCCATATGAATTTCCAGATTCCTCTATTGGTTATTGTTCGGAGAAGTGTCTCGATCATGTCCGCATAATTCATGAACCGTAGGGAGACACACTTAAGGATTCGACGTTGTTTGAGTAGTTATGGAATGATGAGTAAGAGACCGAATGTTGTTCGGAGTCTCGGATGGGATCCGGGATATCACGAGGAGATCCGGAATGGTCCGGAGAATAAGATTCATATAAGGAAAGTCCTGTTTCGGGGTTGGAGAATGGTTCCGGTGTTTTCATCGGGAATGTTCTAGAAGGTTCCGGAATGTCCGGCACTCCGGAGGGGAAGGGTATATGAATGTGTCATATCAAGTTGGAATGATTGTATCATTTACTAGGTGTCATCGCTGAACAAAATAAAGGGTTTAATCAAATCCTAGTTTGAAAAGTCAAACGCCAATTTGAAAAGTCAAACGGCTATTTTGGAAGGTGGAGGGGAAGTAGGAAACCTACTTGGGGAGGAGTTCCTCCCCTCCACCGCCGGCCCCCTTGAGAAACCGAGTTGGGGAGGGACTCCCCTCCCCTGGATTGCCCCCTCCACCTATATAAGGAGGGGCAGGGCTGCCCCTCCTGGGACCTAACACCTCCACCCAAAACCCTAGCCCGGCGCCGCCACCTCCTGCTGTCGCCGCCTAGGGCAAGCCGCCGCCGCCTAGCTAACCCTAGCCGCCGGACAAGCCTCCTCCTCGGTGCGTCTAAACCCTAGATCGTCGAGGGCTCTCTCATAGTCCACCATACTCGCTCCGGCTTTAGGCGAAGCCCTGCGAGATCTCCCCTCTACTTCCGGTCCCACGTCGTTGTGCTGCCGGAATCGCGAGGAGAGTGCTACAACCTCCGCTGCCTGCTGGAACAAGGGAGAGGAAGGTCTTCATCGAGTACCAAACGTGTGACCGACTGCGGGAGCGCTGCCGGAACGCAGCGCCGGAAGGATCGTCTATGCGATCTTGAGATCGGGAAGAGTACGACTACATCACCCACGAGAATCCGCTCTCGTTAAACACTTTGTAATCTTCGAGGGTGAGTTATTCCATCGACTCGTTGCTACAATCTAGTAGATAGATCTTGGCTTGTTTGTTTGTATGCGGTAGAATTTTTTTGTTTTCCATGCTACGAAACCCTACAGTGGTATCAGAGCCGTGTCTATATGTAGATCTGTTGCACGAGTAGAACACAATGGTCATTGTGGGCGTTGATGCTTTTGTTGTCGATTGCGTCTTGTGTACTTTGCATCTTGCGGGATGGTGGGATGAAGCGGCCCGGGCTAACCTTACATGACATCGTTCATGCGACTTGCTCCATGCTTGACATGCAACTTGTATTGCATAAGTGGCTTTGCGGGTGCCTGTTTCTCCCAACATAGTTAAGATCCAATTTACAACGGGTGATTGACAATACTAGTATCAATGTTGTGGTTCTTGTTCGTAAGTTAGAACGACACTTATTGAAAGCCCCAAACCACGTAAAACATGCAAAGAAAGTAGAGGCGTCTAACTTTTTTTTGCAGGGGTGTGCAGTGATGTGATATGGCCATGATTGTGATTATATTTGATGTATGCAATGTTCCTTATTGTAAGTTGGCAACCAACAAGAGCCATATGGTTGTCTTTAAATTCTGTTAAGACCCGCGTGTCTATTCAAAGTAGTTGTAATAGTTGAATCTGGTAGACGACAACCATGGAGCAGCGTCATGGACCTTGATGCAATGCCGGTGATGATGGAGATCATGTTCGTGCTTGAAGATGGAGATCGGAAGCACAAAGAAGAAAGGCCATATCATATCACATATTATGAATTGCGTGTGATGTTAATCCTTTATGCATCTTGTATTGCTTAGTTAACAATGGTAGAATTATAAGATGATCCCTCATGCACATGAATATCAAGTTCTAAAGTGTTCATCCTTAGTAAGCACCGTTGCTAAAGCTTGTTGTTTCGAAGCACCACGTGATGATCGGGTGTGTTAGATTCCGCAAGTGTATACAACGTGAGCAAGCCAGATTTGCTCATGCGGAAGCTAAGGTTTGATCTTGACGAGCCTAGCATGTACAGACATGGTCTCGGAACACGGATCACCGAAAAGTAAAGCATGAATCATATAGTAGATATGATGAACATGTCGATTGTTCGCCATTGAAACTATATCAACTCTCGTGATGATCGGTGTTGATGTGGTGGATTTGGTTCGTGTGATCACTAAAACAATGTGAGGGATATTGTTTTGAGTGGGAGTTCACCTAGGTTAATTTAACTATTAATAGAACTCAATTTGTCATAAACTTAGTCTAAACTATTGCAAATATGTTGTAGATCAATGGCGGCCCCTACCATCAATTTTAATGTGTTCCTAGAGAAAGAAAAGTTGAAAAACAATGGAAGCAACTTCGCGGATTGGTTCCGCAACTTGAGGATTGTCCTCACAGCTGGTAATTTGACCTATGTGTTGGATGCACCGCTGGGTGACCCACCTGCAGCTACTGCTACCGATGAAGTAAAGAATGTTTACCTCACTCGGAAGACTCAGTACTCCACAGTTCAGTGTGCTATCTTGTATGGTTTAGAATCGGAGCTTCAGAAAAGGTTTGAGAATTCAGACCCACATGATATTGTCCGTGATCTCAAATTGATCTTTGAGACTCACGCGGCAATTGAGAGCTATGAGGCTTCTGAAAAGTTCTTTAACTGCAAGATGGAAGAGGGCAGCTCCGTCAGTGAGCATGTGCTTAAGATGTCTGGGCACGCAAACAAACTTCAAAGCTTGGCCATAGTGATTCCAAATGCTTTGGGGATTTATCGTGTCCTCCAATCACTACCACCAAGTTACAAGAACTTTGTGATGAACTACAATATGCAAAACATGAACAAGCACTTGCCAGAACTCTTTGCCATGTTGAAATCTGCAGAAGTGGAGATCAAGAAAGAGCACCAAGTGTTGATGGTCAATAAGACCACCAAATTCAAGAAAGGCAAGTCTAAGCAAAAGGGACACTTCAAGAAGGGTGGTAAGAAATTTACCGCGCCGACGAAGAAGACCAAGGCTGGACCTAAGCCTGATACTGAGTGCTTTTACTGCAAGGGAGAAGGTCACTAGAAGCGGAATTGCCCAAAGTACTTGGCGGATTTGAAGAACGACAACATCAAGAAGAAATGTATATCCGATATACATGTTATTGATGTGTATCGCACTAGTACTCGTAGTAGTGCCTGGGTATTTGATACTGGTTCGGTTGCTCATATTTGTAACTCGAAACAGGTGCTGCAGAATAAACGGAAGCTAGCGAAGAACGAGGTGACGATGCGCGTTGGAAACGGATCAAAGGTTGATGTGATCACGGTCGCACGCTACCCCTTCATCTACCATCGGGATTAGTTTTATACTTAAATAATTGTTATTTGGTGCCTGCGTTGAGCATGAACATTATATCGGGATCTTGTTTATTGCGAGACGGTTACTTGTTTAAATCCGAGAATAATGGTTGTTCGATTTATATGAGTAATATGTTTTATGCACATGCACCTTTGATAGATGGTCTATTCTTATTGAATCTCGATAGTGGAAATACACATATCAACAACATTGGAAATCAAGCGATAATTCGACCTATATGTGGCACTGTCGTCTTGGTCACATTGGAGTGAAGCGTATGAAGAAACTCCATTCCGATGGACTTCTTGAATCACTTGATTTCGAATCACTTGAAAGATGCGAAGCATGTCTAATGGGTAAAATGACTAAGACTCCATTTTCTGGTATGATGGAGCGAGCTACGGACTTATTGGAAATCATACATACAGATGTATGTGGTCCAATGAGTATAGCATCGCGCGGTGGTTATCGTTATGTTCTTACCTTCATGGATGACTTGAGTAGATATGGGTATATCTATTTCATGAAACATAAGTCCGAAACTTTCGAGAAGTTTAAGGAATTTCAAAGTGAGGTAGAGAATCAACGTAACAAGAAGATTAAATTTCTATGTTCTGATCGTGGAGGTGAATATCTAAGTTACGAGTTTGGCGAGCATTTGAAGAAATGCGGAATACTTTCACAATTGACACCGCCGGGAACACCACAGCGTAATGGTGTGTCCGAACGTCGTAATCAAACTCTCTTAGATATGGTTCATTCTATTATGTCACTTACAGATTTACCGCTATAATTTTGGGGTTATGCATTAGAAACAGCCGCATTCACTTTAAATAGGGCACCATCTAAATCCGTTGAAACGACACCGTATGAATTATGGTTTGGGAAGAAACCTAAATTGTCGTTCCTTAAAGTTTGGGGTTGCGAAGCCTATGTAAAGAAGTTACAGCCGGACAATCTTGAACCCAAAGCGGAAAAATGCGTCTTCATAGGATACCCAAAGGAAACTATTGGGTATACCTTCTATCATAGATCCGAGGGCAAAATCTTCGTTGCCAAGAATGGATCCTTTCTAGAGAAGGAATTTCTCTCGAAAGAAGTGACTGGAAGGAAAGTAGAACTCGACGAGGTTGTCGAACCTTCTCTCGAAATTGCGAGTAGCGCAGCACCGGAAGAAGTTCTTGTGGTGCCTGCACCAATAAGAGAGGAAGCTAATGATGATGATCATGAAACTTCGGTTGTACTTGCTACAGAGCCTCGCAGGTCAATGAGAACTCGTACCACTCCTGATTGGTATGATCCCGTTATGAGTGTCATGTTGGTGGACAACATCGATGACCCTGCGACATATGAGGAAGCGATGATGAGCCCAGATTCCAATAAATGGCAAGAAGCCATGAAATCCGAGATTGGATCCATGTACGAAAACCAAGTATGGACTTTGGTGGACTTATCGGATGGCCGGAAGGCTGTCGAGAACAAATGGATTTTCAAGAAGAAAACAGATGCTAATGGTAATGTTACTGTCTATAAAGCTCGACTTGTCGCAAAAGGGTTTCGACAAATTCAAGGAGTTGACTACGATGAGACTTTCTCACGAGTAGCGAAGCTAAAGTCTGTGAGGATTATGTTAGCAATCGCTGCATATTATGATTATGAGATATGGCAGATGGATGTCAAAACAACATTCCTCAATGGAGACATTGATGAAGAGTTATATATGATGCAACCCAAAGGTTTTGTCGATCCTAAAGATGCTAACAAGGTATGCAAACTTCAACGGTCCATCTTTGGATTGAAGCAAGCATCCCGAAGTTGGAATCAACGTTTTGATAAAGTAATCAAAAGTTTTGGTTTTATACAAACTTACGGAGAAGCTTGTATTTACAAGAAATTGAGTGGGAGCTCTGTAGCATTCTTAATACTATATGTAGATGACATATTGTTGATTGGGAATGATGTAGACCTTCTTAATAGTGTCAAGGAATATTTGAATAATAGTTTTTCAATGAAGGATCTTGGCGAAGCAGCTTACATATTAGGCATAAAGATATATAGAGATAGATCGAGACGCCTAATATCATTTTCACAAAGTACATATTTGGACAAAGTTCTAAAGAGATTTGGAATGGAAGATAGCAAGAAAGGGTTCTTGCCCATGTTGCCCAATACGACCTTGAGTAAAACTCAAAGTCCGACAACGGCATAAGATAGAGAAAGGATGAGTAAGACTCCCTATGCCTTAGCCATAGGATCTCTGATGTATTACATGCTATGTACTAGACCCGACATTGCATATGCTGTTAGTTTAACTAGCAGATATCAAAGTGATCCAGGAGTGGATCATTGGACAGCGGTCAAAAACATCCTTAAGTACTTGAGAAGAACTAAGGATATGGTTCTTTCTTATGGAGGTGATGAACAACTCGTTGTTAATGGTTACACCGATGCTAGTTGGAACACCGATCCGGATCATTCTAAATCACAATCTGGATACGTATTTACTTTGAATGGTGCAGCAGTTAGCTGGAGGAGTGCAAAGCAAAGCGTTGTGGCGAGATCTTCAACTGAATCGGAATACATGGCTGCTTCGGAGGCTTCACAAGAAGCGATATGGATGAAAGAGTTCATTACAGAGCTGGGTGTGTTTCCTAGTGCGCTGGACCCAATGTCTATCTAATGTGATAACATGGGCGCCATAGCAAATACGCAAGAACCAAGGTCACACAAGAAGCTGAAGCACATCAAGCTACGTTTTCACGCTATTCGAGAACATGTCCAAGATGGGGACATAAAGATTTGCAAAGTACACATAGATCTGAATGTGGCGGATCCGTTGACTAAACCTCTCCCGAGGGCAAAACATAACCAGCACCAAACTGCCATGGGTGTTCGGTATATTACCATGTAATCTAGATTAGATTGTAGGGGTTCGTAGCATGGAAAACAAAAAATTTCTACCGCATGCAAACAAACAAGCCAAGATCTATCTACTAGACTGTAGCAACGAGTCGATAGAGGAACTCACCCTCGAAGATTCCAAAGCGGTTAACGAGAGCAGATTCTCGTGGGTGATGTAGTCGTACTCTTGCCGATCTCAAGATCGCGTAGACGATCCTTCCGGCGCTGCGTTCCAGCTGCGCTCCCGCAGTCGGTCACACGTTCAGTACTCGACAAAGACCTTCCTCTCCCTTGTTCCATCAGGCAGCGAAGGTTGTAGCACTCTCCTCGCGATTCCGGCAGCACGACGGCGTGGTACCGGAAGTAGAGGGGAGATCTCGCAGGGCTTCGCCTTAAGCCGGAGCGAGTATGGTGGACTATGAGAGAGCCTTGGTGATCTAGGGTTTAGACACACCAATTAGAAGGGGCTAAACCAGCGGCTAGGGCAATTAGAATCTCTAACTCGGCGGCTTGGGAGAAATCCCTAGGCTGTGGCTAGGGTTTAGGTTTAGAGGGAGGCAACTTGTGTGTCTAGGAGGGGAGCCCTGTCCCTCCTCTTATAGGTGGAGGGAGGCGCGCCTGGGGAGGGGAGTCCGTCCCCAACTCGGACCCAAGGTGGGCCGGCGGTGGGAGGAGGAACTCCTCCCCCAAATCGGTTTCAAACCTCCTTCTCCTCTTTCCCAAAACTAGCCGTTTGACTTTCAAACTAGCCGTTTGACTTTTCAAACTAGGATTTGAATAAACCCTCTATTTTGGTACAGCGATGACACCTAGTACATGATGCAATCATATCAACTTGATATAACACATTCATGTACCCTTTCCCCTCCGGAGTGCCGGACATTCGGGAACCTTCTAGAACATTCCCGATGAAAACACCGGAACCATTCTCCAACTCCGAAACAGGACTTTCCTTATATGAATCTTATTCTCCGGACCATTCCGGATCTCCTCGTGATATCCCGGATTCCATCCGAGACTCCGAACAACATTCGGTCTCTTACTCATCATTCCATAACTACTCAAACAACGTCGAATCCTTAAGTGTGTCTCCCTACGGTTCGTGAATTATGCGGACATGATCGAGACACTTCTCCGAACAATAACCAATAGAGGAATCTGGAAATTCATATGGCTCCCACATATTTCTACGATTACTTTGCGATCGAATGAACCACTTACATACGATACCAATTTCCCTTTGTCTCACGATAGTTTACTTATCCGAGGTTTTGATCGTCGGTATCTCTGCATACCTAGTTCAACCTCGTTACCGATAAGTACTCTTTTCTCGTTCCCGTGATATGTGATCCCTTGTGAGCCAGTCACATGCTTGCAAGATAATTTGATGACATTACACCGAGAGGGCCCAGAGTATATCTATCCGTCATATGGATGGACAAATCCCATTCTTGATCCATGTGTCTCAACCAATACTTTCCGAACACTCAATGCCACCTTTATAGCCACCCAATTACGGTGTGGTGTTTGATGTCATCAAAGCATCCATCCGGTAAAGGTGATATGCATGATCTCATGGTCGAAGGAATTAGGTTACTATGTATCAGAAAGCATATAGCAATTGAACTATTAAAATGACTTGATCTTTATGCTACGCTTATCTATAGGAGTATGTCCATCACATGATTCTCCTAATGATATGAGCCTGTTGTTAATAACATCTCTATGTTCATGATCAGGAAACCATGATCATATATTAACCAACAAGTCAAACGGCTATTTTGGAAGGTGGAGGGGAAGTAGGACACCTACTTGGGGAGGAGTTCCTCCCCTCCACCGCCGCCCCCCTTGGGAAACCGAGTTGGGAAGGGACTCCCCTCCCCTGGCGCGCCCCCTCCACCTATATAAGGAGGGGCAGGGCTGCCCCTCCTAGGACCTAACACCTCCACCCAAAACCCTAGCCCGGCGCCGCCACCTCCTGCTGCCGCCGCCTAGGGCAAGCCGCCGTCGCCTAGCTAACCCTAGCCGCCGGCCAAGCCTCCTCCTCGGTGCGTCTAAACCCTAGATCGCCGAGGGATCTCTCATAGTCCACCATACTCGCTCCGGCTTAAGGCGAAGCCCTGCGAGATCTCCCCTCTACTTCCGGTACCACGCCGTTGTGCTATCGGAATCGCGAGGAGAGTGCTACAACCTCCGTTGCCTGCTGGAACAAGGGAGAGGAAGGTCTTCGTCGAGTACCGAACGTGTGACCGACTGCGGGAGCGCTGCCGGAATGCAGCGCCGGAAGGATCGTCTACGTGGTCTTGAGATCGGGAAGAGTACGACTACATCACCCACGAGAATCCGCTCTCGTTAAACACTTTGGAATCTTCGAGGGTGAGTTATTCCATCGACTCGTTGCTACAATCTAGTAGATAGATCTTGGCTTGTTTGTTTGTATGCGGTAGAAATTTTTTGTTTTCCATGCTACGAAACCCTACACTTCTATGTTGTTATAGATATATGTTGTCCATACGATGAGGATGAAAGACTTCAGAGATTGTCTTTATATTTGAATGGCACATCATAATTCATACGATTTATCGCTTTGTTAAGCTAATATTATTTTTACTATCGGTGATGAGAGTTGAAAGGGATTTCTCAATGACGAAGGTCATCAAGATCGAGTTATGCAACAATATGTCAACGAGGGCTTCTTCATGACCTGATGATGTGCTACATAGAGCATGGCATAGATGTCTTCATCGATAAAATTATGGAAGATTTTGAGAAGTGGTAGAGCTTTTGCCATTAACTAGAACTTCAATAATTCATTAAAGCTTCATAATTTGGTATGTTTTTAGGTTCTAGTTATATTCAGGTATTTTTATTTTTCAATTTTATTAAGTGATTATGCCAGGATCATATGTAGTAGTATCTCGATTGCTAATATATGTTTAGCATGCCCGTATCCATCGGTCGCTGCTTGGTTGGCCACCAAAATTTTGGCTAGCCCAAGCCTACCCCGTCCAACGCCATGAATTTTTTAGCCAATTGTTTGTCATCCGAGGTCGCCAGAATAGCTCACCAAAAAATTAGTCACGCGAGTGAAACAAACGTACCCTAAAAACAACCAATCACTTGCCTTATCTTCAGCCCATTTGTAACATCCCAACATTTAGGAACCAACGAAGGGCAAATTTAGGAATCTGTGAAATTTCATGCATTCATCTATAAAAATGTGGGTAAATTTTTCGTCAAATAAAAACCTAAAGTGATCAAAGTTTCTTTCATGCTTTGAGATCAGGTATAGTCTTGGAGGATGATTTTTATAAACTTTTATATGATCTTTGTAGATTAGTGTGTTTTGGGAAATGAAATTTAAATTTAAATTTGAGTGTTGGATTTATAATTCAAAAGGATTTAAATTTATGTTTGAGTATTTTTTATTTAGTCAAGAGATAATAATTAGCAGTTCAAACTTTATATAAAGAAAACAATTAAGAATAAGAATATTCATTTCAAAATTTTATTCAATAAATAAGTTACAAAAATGTAACTTATAAACATGATGAAGAAACTTTACAATAGATAATTAAATAAAGGAATCATCTTTATATATTGAGTAATAGTACAATCTTTATTACAAAAGAATAAAATAAAAAGTACAAAAGTATAAAATAAAGATTACAATTGAATAAGGGAAATATTACAAGTAACTATCTATAAAGAAAAAGAAAACCTAATCTAAGTCTTGAATCTTCAAGTCTGGTACCTGCAAAATAAACATAACTAAAAGAAAGAAAGTTAGGGATTAAAAATGTTTTACTCTCAGTATTTACAGTGAGATGCACTGTTCAAAATTTCATCATTGAGTAATCTTTAAAAAGGGGCAAGTTTCACCAATATGAAAGAATTGAATCTTTCATAATTTAAGCCAGAAGTCAAATAACTCCAAACAGCAAGGAGGGGAAAGTTTCACCAAACCAGATAAAAGTAACTTCCATATCCAGAGCATATCCACATGGTGCAGCAGGCACACACACCAAATTGCATGGTATGTGCTGTCAGCACAGCAGCAACAGCTGCACACACACAAAACTATCAGCACAGCCGTGGGAGGCATCTCCAACACATTTCCTTGTTTCATACACATCAAACACATCAGCCAAACCAAGCTAAGCCAGATCACACCAACCAAACCCTGGATCATCTCACCAAGATGGTGACATAAGGAGGGGGAAGATCAGGTGGATAGCAAGCACAAGGTCAAGTTACCAGGACCAGGAGGTGGATAGCTAGATCAAGGACAAACCAGAAACTAGAAATACCAGGAGGAGCACCAGATCAAGCTAGCCACAGGATCAACAACTTGCAACCTCAACAACAGCCAAGTGTGGTGAGTATCATAAAACATCCACATAGTCTGTTCATCTTAATCAAACAGAAAAGCATGTGTTGTTTCACAAGTTAAACCTCTCAGTGATCACCCAAGTTGGGTAAACCTATCATAGAGGAAATTTGAAATAATAAGGCTAATAGTAAACTCTACCAAATCCACCAGAATATCAGACCTGCATCATAGATCCTGGTGATCATCAACAACTAATATATATTCCAAAATGTTCTCAAATAGCTTATAAAATTTGGGCACAACTCCTAATGGAGTAGCACCTCATATTTCATCAACTATATGCACCAACATTAAGTTATAAGCAAACCAATCATTTTTCCAAACTTTAACTCAGGAACCAGTAGTTGGTAGCACTACCAGAACCAATCCATGAGTAACAATAAGAGAAGAGTCTAATCCCTCAATCTCAGACCAACATCATAGGTATTAGAGATTCAAGGAAAGAAGTTTATATTTATCTCTGATGCCAAACTAATCCAAAGCTTGAACAAAACCAAGCCAAGTAATAGAATATAATCTTGTCTGCCATACTAGGATGGTGTCACAAGAACAACTTCCAAATTAACAGGTTAAGCATTCAACTTTCACAGTTACACTCACAACCAAATATAAATCATTTTCCTGATACTAATCACAGGAATCATTTCTAAGAATATCTATATATATATCATCACTGTAAGAGACCATTATATCTCAAGATATATATGAACTCTTAAGCCAACAGTACAGATACAGTGACTGCATCACACAAAAAAATCACTGTCATTAACCAAGTAATGACAGTGGTGAGATCTCAAACCACTAGAATCTCCAAGCAATGATTCCAGAACAACCTTATCATCTGAACCATATCAAGTTAACCAATGGAATCAATCTGGTAAGCCACTAGCATCATCAAAGCTCACCATAAGCAGCAAGCCACAACAAACAACTACTTAGTATGCTTAGGGATCATCAATACATGATCCAACTCATCATATATCTAATCCATAGAGGGATATGAACCCTAAGCAGAACAAACAATCTTAATTAGGACATGAAACTAACCAGGAGTGTCCACTATCAACACATAGCATAGGATGGCCTAGCACAGAGGACACGAGGGGAAGAAGAACAACTCATCTAAGGTCCTCGCTGAAGAATAGAAGAGGAAGCAGAGGAGGCCGACAAACACGGCGGCATGGGGAGCACCCCCAAGGGGGTGCTGCGACCCACACCACACCGAGGCGGCGACCCTAGCCATGTCTAAAGGCGAGGAACACCCCCACGTCACACGACAGTAGTGGCGGCGACAGCACTCGCATCACCCCAAACCCTAGGGTTCGGGATGAAGCTAGTCTGGCCACAGGGAAGCTCCAGATCCAAATCAAATTAGACAGGAAGGTACAACATGGTAAACAACCTCGCCCTGCACCACGGCAGCGGCCAGAGAGGACCACGATGGCGAGCAGCGCACGACGGCGGTGCCATCGACCACGGGGTCGAGGAGAGGAAGAGAGAGATGAGGTCGAGAGAGTGACAGAGGGAGTGGGCTGGACTGGGCCAGGACCCCTTCGGGGTATCGTTTTGATTATGTCCTATTGGGCCACAAGGGCCCAATAAACCAACAAAGGCAGCCCATTTACATAAAGGCAGTTTAAATAAATAGGAAAAGATCAAAATGCCCCTGCATTTAAATAAATTCTAGAAACTAAAATAAAAATCCAAAAATTATAAATAAAATATTTTTGGATTCACAATAATCCAAACTATCCAAATAAATTAAGAAATAAAATTTTAGACATATAAATTTTATTAAGAATTTTGTAATATATATATTCCTCATGGAATTTTATAAAATCATGGAAAGATGATAAAAATAAATAAAAATCACTTTCATTATATATTAATATTGTAGTATTTTATAAAAATACTAAACAAATATTTAATATCAATTTTTGGTATTTAATGATAATTCTTAAAGGAATTATTAAGTAAATAAAATGAAATAAAATAAAAGAATACAATATTCAATAAATATTAAAAAAATAATATTTATAAATTATTTATTATTAAAATATTTTTTATAACTTAAATAATGGTGGAGAATACACATAAAGTTAAATAATGAATTACATTACTTTGCATAATCATTTTGCTTCTTTAAATATTGTCCTTACCGGGCAATAATGATGTTTTTGTAGATATAGAATCTCAAGGTCCAGTGCAAGCATCAGACTTCACTACCTTGCAATCACAAGGCAAGTTCATCACTTGCTCATGTCCTTTGAAGAGTCTTTATCAAAGTATTTGCAAATTGTGTGTTATCATCATATTCTAGAAAAAGAAAACATTATTTTCTCAAGATAATAAATCTTAGATATCATACTAAGTGATGATATGATGGATCAATAGAACTTATGTTTCTAATTGCAATAATAATGAACAATTAGGGATTAATAACTCATGACATCAGTGATTCTAGCGCCTATATCACGCGTTAAACATGAGATTTGGAATGGGACGAAGAAGTCAGCTGTATCCTTTTCCTCTTGTATGGAGGCAAGACGACCTTAACATGACATTGTGATTCCTTGTGCGGATCCAACATATGGGTGGACACCCTTACGCCCCACACTTTTGGTGTCTAGATTATCGATGAATGGTGTTTAGGTCCATGTAAATTGTACTATTCCGGGCATCACCAGGTCATAGAGTCTTCGGGAACTCATCAGGGTTTTGGCCTGCCCGAAAGGGGGCTTAATAGAGGCGAGCCAGCCCCGAAGGATCGTGTAGACATATGAGGTCGCGAAGAGGGCAGTGATTGGCTTGGACCAACTACTGGGCCCCACATCATGGAATTGTGGACGGGAAAGTACGCCCGGTTGTGCAACAAGGAAGTTGATCTCTCATGGGAAAAGTAACGCACCTCTGCAGAGTGTAAGAATTGTAACTTGTTACTCCCTGTTCCGGGAAGGAGCTACGAACGCGGCAGGAAAGGAACTCCATGAAAGTTCTGGTCAACCTGTGAAGGCTGATGGTCATAGATTTTCATAATAAAATTAATCTTTGAACAAAGATTTACGAAAATTGCATATTACCAAGGACTGATAGTCCAAGGTGGTAGATAGTGCATCAAACTTACTACCTTGCATATAATGAATTTGCTGGTAACGCTGTTACTCACCCTTTCCTTTGAATCCCTGCTTAGACTATGAGAATCCCGAAGATACTCCAATGTATGCAGCTGAGCGCCAAGAGGAGATCTTCTATGAAGAGCCCAACCTGTATGGAGCCGTAGAAGGAGAGGACTACAACATCGTCTACGGAGGAGAGTTCCAAGAGTCTGAATAATTACTATAGTTTTAGTAGCCACTTCATCCGAGCAACATGAACAATATATAGCAATAAAGTTGTTGAGCTCAATTTGGAGTTTAAGTTTTAAATTTGAAACTTCCGCTGAAACACTTATATTTTGGTTTGTAAGTTGAATCTTTTGGAAGTCTTGAACTTCCGGTATTGTAATAATAATAATGTGTGTATGTTTGTAATATGGATCCGCAATGTTTCTGTTGTACCACTCTGAGGAATATGATATTTACGGAACGGTGTTCTGTGAATGTCATATCAACGACTATAGTGTACTACACATCCAGTGGTATGCTGGGTCACCGCATCATTGAGCTCAGGTAAGTCGCTGCAAACCAGGGGCAAGTTTCTAACAATACCACCGAGGAACAAGACTTTGGGCATGCTTAGGCTTACCTTTTTTTTTAGAAACATGCTTAGGCTAAAGCTGATACCTCACATGTAAGCTTAGGCAAATTATGGATTCCACAACGGTTTGGAGCTAGAATAATAGTCAGCACAATAGGCTCTTCTGTGCGAACTTTTATACTTGTATTTTCTTGTAAAATGCTTTCTTAAGCAATGAGGCGAGGCAAACATTTTGCATCCGTTTTAAACAGTGACATAATTGCAGCTAGATTTGGCAAAATTTGAACACCCATGTTATGCTTCCTTGGGGCGTGCCTACCGCGGTGTGCTGCTAGCATGGATTTTATTTTGTAGCAGAGTTATTATGAGGGGACAATTATATAATTTTAGAATCCCTATTTCTAAATCTACAACCTCAATCCCTGATTCTGTATCAACACAAATAATTTGATAGCTGCATAATTTTTTTAAAATAATAGGCAACTTTAGTTTTAACAAATGTGACTGGGCAGTTGCATTTACACCTAAAGCCATGCTTGATTTTTCTTGTGTGTAAATGCATGTCTAACAATATACAGCTTACCTTAGAAAAATAAAATCAAATATAGTTTGGTAATTATTAGCTGCCGGCCCTTATCTGATCAAGATCTAGGAATCGTATGACTATTATATAACTCAGCTCCATATAAAATTTCCTATAAAGGCTATATTCATCACATAAATGATACGACCAAAGTTTTGTGGATTGTTTTTCGATGTCACCATCTTCACATGAATTTCGCCCACCAATGGAAACATACTGCTTAGGGTCAACCAAGCCAATATTCTAATTATTCTGTGTGTAATATGATAATACATATGTTAACATTTTTCATTTTTTCAGTTAAGTTTTGCACTCGTGTTTTTATCGAATTTTAATTTTTTCGATCTTTCTTAACTTGTACATCTTAATTTTTCTTTAAACTTGAGTTGCTTTTTATCCAATGATGTTTTCAAACAATTTTTATTTTTGTTGTTTGTTTTTGTACTTGTTGCACTGCATTTTTTTTAGTGCAATTGCACTTTAATGGTAGGGCACAAAGGTGTCTCCAAATTTTCAATTACCCGCGCCTTAGACAGTCGATGCCCTTAGCCTTTTAACATGAACATCAGGTTTGGAATTTTTGCACGACATACATATGTTGAACTGTTTTCGGTAAAATATATGAATGTCTTTCAAAATTTATGTGTTCCAAATAGGATGAGAAGAACCAAACGGACTTGCGGTGTGTAGATTTTTTTTTTTGATTTATTACAGATGATAGAGCATAGAAGATGGCTGTGTGCAATGCATCAATCAAGGTAGAGGCCCAGAGCATTGCAGTAAACATTTGAAAACGCATAAGCATTGATTTCACGGCTAGTATATGTAGAGTAGCAACACGTAGGTAGAAATGCATTCGGCCACACACCCTTGCAACCTGCCAAGCCAATTGTACTCGTGATCAAACAGTTTGAGCAAATCGAGCAACCAGCCAGTGGCAAATAATACAAGGCGACACGATTAACAACATAGTACTTCCAATTTAGGACACTAAGCGACTTGCCGGATCAGACGATTCAGATCATTACAACAGCAAAATACTTGTAGTAGTAGTAGTAGGATCATTAGTCCTAACTAAGATCGGCTTGTTTTGACGACGCAAGGTGGCGAGCCGGCCGACGGACGGCGAGGTCAGCACCGCCACGCCGAGACCGACACGAGCTCGGCGCGCTGCCAGTAGAGGCAGAGGGAGCCTGGGGCGCGCTTCTCGACCCGGAATCCCCGGACGGGCACCTTGTGCAGCAACGACTCGGCCTGCGACTCCGCGAACGTGCTGGCCTGCACCGGCGTGAACCCGGCAGAGGAGAACACGGCCCGCCACGGCAGCGTCGGCGCCTTTTCGATGGACGCGCGGTGGCGTCCGACCACGCATTGCTCGACGGCCGGCTGGATCAGGAACCGCTCGATCTTGCTCGCGGTGTCGGAGTCGGTGCCCACGGCGTCCAGGGACTCCAGCTGGAACACGGTGGACTGGAATGCCTGAAACAGGTGCGCGGCGAAGGGGAGCTCTGTACGATCGCAGCCGCGATCGACGGCGACGACGACCTTGGCGCCTAGTCGCTTAACTAGGCGGAGGATGGCGGGCATTGCGGCCGCGTGGGCTGCGCCGACGGGGAGGTGGACGGCGAGAGCGTCGCCACTGGCGATGGCCACGAGGTCCGCGGGGTCGAGGGTGTCGATATTGAAGACGGTGAACTGGAAGAAGACGCCGAGCTCGGCGGCGAAGCTGGAAAGGTTCTCGTGGATGAGCTGCAGCTCGAGCGGGTGGTGCGACGCGGGCGAGACCAATGCGGTGACCTTGAGCGCCGTCGCCGGGCGGCGCTGCGCGAGCTCCTGCATGAGCGACGCCCACTGCTCGCCCATGCCGATGTCGAAGTCGAGCACGTGGATGCAGCTGGCGCCGCGGAGCTCGTCCAGCACCGCCTGGACGCAGGTGAGGTGCGCGAACTGGAGCACCGGGGACACCTCGGAGAAGGCCTTGTAGGCGCCGAGCTTGACGACCACCTCGTAGGGCGTGGACGCCGGCGGCGAAGGGGTGTCTCCGTTGGGGGAGAGCGCAAGGCTCAGAGCCTCCTTGAAGTAGAAGGCAGAGCGGAGGAGTGGCGTCCCGGCCGCGGGGGCGGCGGGGAGCCGATAATTGAGCCGCGCCAATATCTCGCGTGCGCCGAAGGCATCGCCGGCCTCGGCAAGTTTTGCAGCCTCGGCGAGCTGGTCCACCACAGCGGCCGCCTCGTCGTTTGCTGCCCCCGCCTTGGGCTTCAGAGCGGGGAGGAACCCGCCCGCCGGAGCGAGCGGCCCCGGGAAAGGAGGCAGCTTCGGCGCCGGGGCGGCGGCCATCGGGTGGTGCCGCTTCGGTGGCGGCTGCGCCGACTCGAAGGACGGGTGCGCGCCAAAGAAGGCGGCGTGTGGCTGGGGGTGGTGCTGGTTGAGCAGGAAGCTAGGCGCGTGGGCGAAAGGCGCCGGCTTGGTGTCCTCCATGGCCTGCGCGAAGGACGACGAGAGGTTTGGCCCGAAGGCCGTGGCGGGCGGCGACATGATGGACGTGGCGTGGTCGAGCTCCAGCACGGGCGGGTCGGCGTCGTCCCCGCCACCGATGATCCAGCGGAGGAACGTGCTGTCAGGTCCCGCTAGCCCTGGCGTGGGCGTGGCGGCGTCCCAGCCTTCGCCGGTGGCGAGGCCCATGCCCATGTCGAGCGGCGCGAGCTGGTGCGCCCACTCCTCCTTAACCCCCGGGTCCTCCCCGGCCGGCCATGGCTGGTGCGGCGGCGGGGAGACGCTGTTGCCTCCGGCGAGGGTCGCCACCTCGGACGACAGCGTGGAAGCTGGCGGGCTCGGGCTGGGGCTGTGGCGGCGGTCGAGCACCGAGGTGGGCTCCCAGAAGCCGGCGCCGCTTACCTTGGCGATGATCTCCTGTGGCTGTTGTAGTTGCGGCGGCAGCAGCAGCAGACTCCCCCTCTCTCCAGCAAAGGGCATTCCTCTCATCTAGGCCAGCAACAACACCTCATACCACCAATCCCCGCCAAGAATTCGATTCTAGTCTTCTTCTTCTTCCTCCTCGGTGTTCCAAACTGGGCTGTGGTGTGGAGTCTACGGGGCCATTAGTAGTAGTAGTAGTACACGGCCTCTACCACCACCACCACCCTTCTCTCTACTGCTGTCGCTGTGGCCCCTGTCTCTCTCTCTCTCTCTCTCGCCCTCCTCCTCCTCCTCTTTGCGGGCGTATGTGAGGTTGTGGGGGGAGGCACAGAGAGAGAGTTTTTTATTCTCTTTGGCAGCGTCTTGATCTTGAAATGATAGCGTGCAACATGAAAAAGTCGATAAAGTGGCCTTCCTTCCCGCTGAGTAGTACTTGCCTTCCTCCTCTCCCCCTCTCCCTCTCCCTACTTCAATCAACTACTCCTACTAGGAGTATAGCCACTCACTCTCTCTCTCTCTCTCTCTCTCTCTCTCTCTCTCTCTCTCAGAACCACTTTCTCTCTCTACACACACAGTGTGTCTTGAGTTGTAGTACTAGCTAGTACTGTAGCTCGCGGTTCGGTGGCAACAGAGAAAAGCTGTTCAAAATTCCTGATGATGCAGGTTAAAAAGGAGGTGTGGTAGAGAGAGAGAGAGAGGGATGTATCTGCGGCAGACATAAAACTGTTGGCAGGAGGAGCAGTACACCGCTGCATGTGCGCTAGTTTCCATGTCCTGCCACAAATCTACATCTAAATCTACTCTAGGCTCTGGCTGCTAACCTTTACAATTTCTGTTTGTGTGGCAAAGTCTTCCACCATTTTAGTACTCAGGGGTAGTAATTCGTGTGCACGTCCTACCTTGCCATGGTGTCATGTTCAACCGTTAAATTCTACTAACAAGTGTTCCACCATTTTAGTACTCAGGGGTTGTGTGTGAATCAATCGGTGTTCTGTCAAGAACAGAACAAGTGCAGGCAGGGAGGAGAAGATCAATCTCTGTCAGACAAGGACCCCCTGGAAAAATTCATGCTGTCAGCGCAATCAATGCTCATTCCTTTGGTCGCACCACCACACCGAATCCGTGCTCCAGCTCGAAGTGGCATCATGCCAGTGTTAAATCTTGAATTCACTCATGGGCTCATGGCTGCATCCTTCTTTCTTCGGCGTCTATATGCAGTCGCTGCATTATGCATCTTTCGGGCTTGGCAGGAGTACGTTTGTTCAACCAGGAGGAGAGAGCTTCGGGTCCCAAAGGTGAGTGAGTGAGTGACTGGATGAATAATCAACACCCGGGACCCGGAAAGAGGATGAAAGTTGAAGAAAAGCTGGAGCAGCTGTTTGCTCCCAAAATGCATCATCATTTCACTCACGGGCGTCAGCTTTTGACCCTGACCTGAACAGACCACCATATGTGCCAGTTATAAACACTTGGAATCGCTGCAATATACGACTCCCTCCCTCCTCCGTAATCCCTACCTTTCTCCCTCTCTAGTAGATTACTTTGCTTGAGAGCATGCTAAAGCATCATTGCTTTTATCCGCAAAAGGTACTACTAACATCTTTAGCTAGCTGTGTTTATTAAATCTGTAATAATCTTCAAGTCCCTGTCACAGAATACAGTCCTTTTTTTTTTCGTATTAGTTTGTGACTTCGCTGCGTGCTCCCTCTCTTTCAAAACGTAGGATGTGTTCGTTTTTACGAAACGAATTTTTGTAGACTCTTTTTAGTGTGCAGGTTCACTCTGAATCTACACGTTAGAAGACGTCTAGATATATTAGTTTCACAAAAGATAAAACATCTTATATTTTGAAACAAAGGAGTAGCTCGTAACCATCGGTTTAGGTTTCATCAAAGAATGCAGTGGAGTTTGTAACTCCCTCCCTCCCTCCTCGTCCCCGCTACAAACTGGAGGGCAAACCCTATCGCCGCCTACACCTGCCTCCTTCCTCCTCATCGTCGCCGTCGCTGAACGCCGCTGGGAAAAGCTTGTGCGGTGCTAGCGGTGGCGGGTTGTACCTTCACAACGTTGAGGAGGGTTGTCTCCTGGCGGCGGTGTTCTTTGGCAGTGGCGACAGAGCTCAACGCGGTGGTTGCCATCCTGTCGTGGTCTAGGCGGCTTCTCGCAGCAAAGGTGACTAGGATGGTGACGCGTGGATCTAGGGCATCCGTAGGTGGCGGTGACAGTTTCCCGGGGCACTCTACTCAGTCTTTGGCCGGCGTACTGGACAACGCGAGTGTGGCGGCCCTCACCGGAATTGATGGTGGCAAGGGCAGGGGCGATCAATAAGGTCTAGGAAAGGCACGAAGTGGAGTTGGTCAATGGCGGCGAAGCTCGCGTCCCAGATCTAGGCGTAGTCAGGGCTTGGTGGGCCCTGCTTCCAAATTGGATTTTAGGTGCTCCTAGGACACCAGGGAGCCCATGAAGTGGCTCGGGTGCTAGATCCGGGCCATGGGCCTAGATCTGTCATCCGCCTAGCAATCTAGTTGCTACAGGAGTTCAACTTGCGGGATCACCCTGCTCACTAAACACCACTGCACGGGAACTTGTTAGCTAGTTATGTACATTCACGTCCATTGTGCTGGTCTTGTCATCGTAGCGTATTCCCTGCCATGGGTGTGGTTTGGACGCTAGAATGGCGGCCCCGGAAGGTGGACTGCTTGAACGGCTCTACGCGAGAGACGTGGCGGTGGTGATGGCATCATCCTTTGGCCATGACCCATAAGGGTGGCAAGGAGCAGGTGAAGGGGTTTCCGGCGGCAAAGACAGCTCCCAGATCGTGGTTTGAGGGTTGGCTTGAATATTTGGTCGGTCTGAGGCACCGGTTGTGATTTCGAAGGTTTTTTCGAGCGAAAACTCTGCGCTTCAGTGCCAAAGACGTCAATCCCTGCGGGTGACGTAACCATCCAGAGGGCATTATTGTGGGCACCTTCTCGATGCTTGGGTTCCGGGTGAAAACCCTTGACCGTTTGGTCTCGACGACAATGGCACTTCATGTCGTTACCCTCTTTGGAACATCGTCGTGGAGCAGTGGTACTCCCGGGCTTGTTTCGGCGACTTCAGTGGTGCTTCTTATGTTTTTCTGTTGTGTAAGAGACTTCTCACGTCACTTTGTATCGGTTCTACCGCTTTGCACAGTCTTTCTACGGATCCTGTACTTACCACGAAGTAGCTGGCGACCATTATAGGGCATATTATCATCGTACAAGAAGATCATGGCCGAAATTGAAAGAAGGATTGCCAAATAAAAACGTGGTTAAATGTTTCGAGGCAAGAAAGTAGTTGCTGATCAGTGACCACCGATTCGCCATCGGCGTCCTATGATTAATTTGGTGAAGCCGCTGCTGTCAATGGCTGTTGGACACAAAATCTGAAGTTTTTCTCTCGTTTCCGTCAGAACCTAGATATACTAACATGTCAATGTCACCGGCAACTAAGTAGAAATTAAACATATGGGTTTCCCTCGTTAGTTTAGTCCGTCTGGATTTTATAATTTGGTGATTGACGCCTACATGCATGCACATACTTCCCTAGCCTAAATGGCATCTGGTTCTCCTCCATTTTCTTCTGCGGATGGGACGTCGACTTAGTTTTAATATTTTTTGAGGAGCTTCTAAGCCAGGACTGAAGCGCACTACGTCTGGGCACGTACACTCTGCCCATGCCCAGGTCAAATCACATTCTGTATTTAACTAGAGCTAGTATAGTTTAGAATGTGATAGAGACAAAGCCGTCTCGATTCTTGATGTTAAAGTCTCTTACATAGAAGTAATATTATAACCGGTCTTATGGAGATCGTTTTGTGCAAATAAATTCCTTCATTACTAGTTTGTCGATGTTTTCTTTTGAGATACCCGAGATACCAATGAGCATTGGAAAGATCTCGCCATTTCGGTTCATCAGGCGGTTGTATAACGTGACTGAGTTTAATGATTTTATCTTTCAACAAGGCATCGAAATATTTTACTACGTATAACGGTTGTCTTCGTCGAAAGTACACTTAAAGTCTTCACCATGATCCTTCCGTGTCAGTTTCAGGTCATCAGCAGACGTACGATTTGACCTTGACTGGCCAAACTAGTTCATCAGAATACACATCGGCTTACATATCTGAGCCGATAGAGCTAATAGTGTTGATCTGGCTTTGATTCACCCGTCGTGCTTCCCTGATCTTATTGGCTCAGCTTTCTTGAGCCATAGCCCTCTCTAGAACATATTTGACCGTCAGAAATTTGAAGTGCTCAACCTTCTCACGAAGTTGAGGTTTTAATCCTGCAAACACTTAGCCAATCATATCTTTGTCATGAATTAGCAGTTTATAACAACGGTTCTAACCTCACTAAACCGGCAAACATTATCAATAACTAATTCGTCAGATTTTTGTTTAACTGATGTTAAGTGTGGCAACTTTATCACACTTTCTCCGATACAGAAGTGTTCATGAAATTTTACTTGTGAAGTATAACAATTAGTTATAGATTCATGCCGTAAAGAAGAAAATCATGAAAATATAAAAGAAACAAGCGCACTTTAAGAAGTTCTAGATTTATTGTTTCACCTAGATGAGCTAAGTATTGGATAACATGCTTCTTAGTAGTTTTACCATTCGACCCGCTAAATTTAATGAAATCGGCCACTCTATTACCCGAGAGGTATGGTATTTTATCAAAGTATTTGGGGTAAGGCTTTTAATAAACTTTATGTTTTGGCACAATCTCAAATTTATCAAAAGCTATCGGATCTAGCTCATGTTTAAGCTTCTCCATATGCTCGTCCAAGTTAGGTTGATTCACCACCTGCTTAGTAAAGGAGGGTGTTTTGATCGATACTAAACCTTGGTTCGATGTACATCCTTGACCCGAGAGATATGTTGCGTGAGTCAGTTGATTAACCAAATAGGTGATCTATGTAAAATATATACATAAACTTGTAGTTTGTTAACATGTTTTTCTACATATTTGTATCATATATAATGTTATATCCCTGTTTTATATTGATTTTTGGATTTTCCAATGATCCCCTTTATTTTGGTTATAACCATGGAGGGCAGAAAAACCATGTTTTCAATGTTTTTGATGTTTCAGGAGCTTAACGAAGTCAAATGGACCTGAACTTTTGGGAATGCCAATATTTATCCACGAGAAGCATCTGGAGCACGAGAATCTCACCAGGAGGGCTAAACGAGCCCAGGTGGCGCGCCCAGGCCTGGTGGGTGTGTCACCCATGCTCGTTTCCTCCTCAGTCGTCCGATCGCCTCGATTTTTTTGCCCACGGAGTTCTCTTGACCTAAAAATCCCTATATAAGCCCCCCGGGGGTGCGTCCTCAAGAAGAGAGACACCAGAACACACAAGAGATGAAAAAAACCACCAGACAGAGTCGGATTCTGTGAAGATTGGAGGGGGAAACTCCGTCAGAGCCACCTCCGGGGAGATCTCCACGCCCTGTCCAACATCTCCAGCATCATCACCATGATGAAGAGGGAGTAGTCCACCTCCGGGCTTTGCTTTGTGACAGTAGATCTCTCTCTCTCTCTCTCTCTCTCTCTCTCTCGTTCTTCATAGATCTAGTACCATATGAGCTGTCCTACATGATTATGGTTATATTTATAATTCCTATGTGGTGGATCTTTGTTCTATGATTTGATATTTGAGATTGGAATGTATTTTGTGTAAGATGTTTTGATAGATGGATATCATGGAGCCCATTCTTAATTGCTTGTTTTGAACCAACTTGTATGCAATAACTTGTATGGGGAGAAGTGCGTGTTAGATGGAGTAGCATGGGGATGGAGATTGAATTGTGACAAATAATATTCAAGATCTAGGGATAAAGTGAAATCATGTGCTATAGTTATCACGTGACAATGTGATAACCTTGTTAGATCAAGGTAGCATATTTTTATTTCAAACATCATGCACTATTGCTTAAAGCTATACTCTGATTTGTTCTTAATTCAAGATTGCATGGAGATTTCCCTTTCTTGAGGAGTATAAGAGAGATATTTATTCCGTCTCAATATTAGAATGCGATACCCATATTAATTCTTTTATCGAGCACTTATAGAAAATTCCATGAGTCTTTATCATTTATGAATTGTTTTGTGATCACCATAGCCTAAAAAGAGAGTAGACAAGTGAACCCATGACCCCGGTTCAATTTTTATCATAAGAAACACCTTTCTATTGCATCTACTATCCTTTTTATTTTCAGCAATTAATTATTTCAAAAATACAAAAATGCTTTCTCTATTTTGCAATCACTCATAAACCCCCCAAAACAACTCTATTATCTTCCATATCATCTAGTTTGCATTATTTTACTTCCTTTACTTTATTTACTTTAGTTTGTATCATATTTTATTTCATATTACTAATACAAAACCTTGTTATTGATAACCACTTGGTGGAGTTGGGGACACAAGACATTTTATTTTACTTTACAGGTTGCTTGAAGAGGAGAAGACAAATATCCTTCCATAGCCAATTCCCCAAGAGTTCGATATAAACCCTCGAGTCACCCTTGTGGAGAAAAGACGCTTGCTGCAACACTATGCACTTGGAGTCCTAACGAAAAGTGGCAGCCTTTATTTCCATCAAGCAAATTCTTCGGCGCCGTTGTCGCGGAATTGGCGAAGGTACACCACAACTGCATCCTCATCAAGTTTGAAGAGAAAGTTATTTCTCATTGCAACTGCTAGACATTTTCTGGCGCTGTCATCTTCATCAACTTGTGCAACAACCCAAGCTTGGGAAGGTTGCACCACTGTGAGCCTTTTCTTCTCCTTTTAGATCTTTAAAGTTGTTTTATTTTTTCTTGTTTTTAGTCATTTTAAGTTTTTTTTTAAATACAAAAACACATAAAGATTAGTATACCCTCTAAATATGCATGCTAAAATATGGAGAAACTTGGAATCCACATACCTATAGGTCATGTCAAAATGTTGGAAGCCTACTATGAATATAGATCAACCAAAGAAGGAAATAGAACGGATGAATTTCTTACAGATCTCAATCAATTTGCTATTAACTTCTGTGAATCAAATGATATAACTTGTTGCACAAAAAATACTATAAACACTCTCACTATCAATGTAAGTATAATAGTGATCCTATTATTGCTTCTTATCAAGAGTGTAAATTTTTATGCCATGATATAGAACAAGTTGAGAAATATATTGCCTATGTTGGAGCCCATGATCTAGACTCTCTTATAAATCAAAAATTTGAAACTAGTCACGATGCTCGTGTAATGAAAGGACACGTAGATATTATCCTCCAAATTTTCATAGAAGAATTTAGTGATAATGCTTATGTTATTAAATATAAAGAAAGAACTTTTGCTGCCATGGAAAGTACGAATATATTGCAAGAAAAATATGATGAAAACATAAGCTTAGAAGAACAAGTGTGTGGAGAATAAAATGAAGTAGAGATAATACAATCTAAGCTTGGGGAAGAGTGGGATCTTCCACCTTCATCATCGACAAATCATAGTAACACTCAAACTCAAAACTCATTTGTCATCTATGATAACCCATGCTATGATAATTGTCCAACTAAAAATCCATACACTTATTGTGACGGAATTGAAACTCAAATGGTTATTTATGAGAACCTTCCTATTATGATGGAATTAATTATGCACCTTTGTCTTATAATAATGCTACTACTAAAATTAGTGATGATAATGAGGAAGTTTGTTTGGATATGCTATATGAAAATGCTTTAGATGATGGTGCTATGCTTCCTGATAACCATCCATGCATAACAAATGAAGATATAAATGATGAACTTGCTTCCTATGATAATACCCTTATGACTAAGAGTCCTATAATATTCTTGAACTCTCCTATTTTAACCATAGAGGAGAAATTTTCACTTGCTAGAAACTATATATATGGTTTGTAATTACCTTATCTTGAACATCATGATTACAACCATAATCTTAATAATGAAAATATTACTAGCAACTATTTTGCAAGAGGAAAGCATGCTAATAAATACCATGATAATTATAGTGATCCTTTTTATATAACGAACTTTATAAACTTGCATTTAAATCGATACAACTTTAAATTTTGTTTTAGTGCTTGCAACTACTATGAAAGAGGAGGTGATAAGTGCCCTCTTTATGCTACTAAACATTATATATTGCATTCACCTACTGTTAATATGCAACATCATGTCTCTATTTACTTTGATTTAGTCATATATAAAATTACAATTCATAGGAATAAAGTGACTTTTACTTTGATTTACTTTGATTTAGTCATATCGTTGTTATTGTTCTCATATCTTCTGTCGCTTTTTACCATGTTTCAACTTGACTTTCACTTTGATTGGTATGAGAACACCATGGTACCCTGGTATAATGTATGGAACACTTTCCAATGAAGAAGGAGGTATAAAATAAGCTCAAGCTACCACATGAATTATATATCACCTAAGCCAAGTAAGTAAAGCATAGCTAAAGAAAGCGCTTTGCGGGAGGGCAACCCGGTTATTTTTCTTTTGGATTTTTTTTGAACTGTTGCTGTAGCAAGAGAGTTTTTGTTTTGGTTTTATTTTTGTAGTTTTTAATAAAGTACCGAGTGGAACCTATTTTGGATGTTTTAAAAGTTGCTAAACATATGGAGTAGCAAATTTCTGCAGAACAGTTTTCAGTGCAAGAATTTTCTCATTTTTCTGTAACTACGATTGTGCTGAAATTTATACAGAATTTACAACTTTTCATCCTCTGTATGCAAAAAAAAAGGCTAAAATTCCAAACATTTCTAAGTGGGCTAAAAAATTTGTTTTGCTGCTGCTAAAAATCTGGACAGATTTTGCCCTGTTTTGTTTTAACCATTCCCAAGTGTCCTAAAATGATTTATATGAGTCATATTATATGCTAGGGATATGTAGGAACATTTAGAAACAATTTTGTATTTGATATATATGCATCAACTATTATACTCTTGTACCACTAATGTCACCTCTCAGAAGATATGGGAGAAAAAGTTTTGTGTTGAAGTTTTTGACAGGGAATAGAGGAACATCACACCAAGAGCAATTCAAGGATGGTGAAAACCATAAGCTTGGGGATGCCCAAGTCACCCCATTGAATCCATTCAACTCTCGGTTTGCAAACCTCTAAACTTTGTTTTTTGAGCAACATAGAACTATCATAGAAACTTGGAGCATCTATTTTATAGTTTTACCTTTGTTTTGCAATAAAAAGACCACCACCATTATTATTAAATTCTTATGATCATCTACTTAAAAGAATCTCTACCTTAATGAGATTAAAACTGAAAATAATACCATGCGATAAAATAAAAAGGGGAGATAAAACAAAAGCTGAAATTCATGTTATGTTTAGTTCTTAAGCTGAAGTACTTTATATGAAGCATGATCTGTTTTATGACTATTAATTTGTATCATTTATTGTGCATATTTATGTTCAACATTAAGAAGTAAGGCGAGAAAATAAATGTTGACATTATGAACTAGATGGCACACTCTTTAGATCTCTTTTTGCTAAGCCTTTTTCTACACAAGCTAAGACTTGTTCCAAGCCCCATAAAACTAGACTAGGCATATCCACCCATTTGTAGCAAAGCTACTTTGAAGTACAATATGTATGTTAATCCTCCAAACACTCTTAAAAACACCATTTTGCGTGTATTTTAAAGCTCATAAGAAAGTAAGGTTTGGGGTGACACCACTATGGAAATTTTTGTGCTTCACATCTTATTAGTTATTATTAGCTAAACCATATTAGTATGGCACAAAGCTTTTCAATATAAAATGTTGAATATTAATCATGTTTAAGTTCTACCTATGGATTGCACCGATGTGAAATGAAGTGTGCACACTGGAGTAGGCATGTTGGTAAAACACTCCTGAACCGCTAGTCAAAACCATGCATGACATGGTGGAAACTTACAGTATGATGATCCTTGTTGATATGATTCATATATCTATTTTTATTGGACTTCTGGAGTATAGATACTGCCCCCTCCCACCTTGAACATAACCAAGGAATTATATCAAACTCTTTTGCTAAATGAATAAACTTAAAATTCAATTTCTATAAAGAAAGTAAATAAGGGGGCATGTAGCTACACAGGGGCAAGAGGTACTTCAGTGACGCGGTTTCACAATAACAACATGAGTATACAATGACAGACCTAAGTTGAGTAGCATGAGGAGTGCAAGAACATGGACTGGGTGCATGAAACAATCAATTTGAAAGATGTGTAGCACATAAACCATATGAATCTTTGTAAGGTTCCCAACCTTTAATAAGGTAGAGATCACTGTGTTTACAATGCTAGTCCCTGGATCAATAGCTAGCATCCACAGTTAAGATATAATATCAAGATACAAAGGTCATAATAAAACTTTATAACTAGAAATAAAATAAATTATTACATCTTACATAGCTCATTTGGCTATCTCATTACAATGCAGCAGAATATAACAATAGCATGGGCCTTCATCTTCAAAGTGCCACAGTCAGTCATGTTGGTTGTAGACTTGTAATCCTAATTAATAAACTTCACTAACATCAAACAAACCTGCAACATAATAAGTTGCAGCCACAAGGGTCAATACATTTGAATTGTATTGGCAAGTTTCACTACTATGTAGAAATATGTGGATCCTATCATTACATGCATATTTGGCTAACTAGGGTTTAGGCTCATTTGCAGAAAGCAATATAGTTTTATCCTATCTTTTCAAAATAGTTTTGATCTTTTGTCAAATCTTTCTGAACTTCTTGTAAAACTCCAAGTGCTTCAAATCCCTTGTTGTCACCTTCAAGTTTTACTTTGAGAAATTGGAATGTCGAGATCTTCCATAGCTTCAGGACTTAGTTGCTCAGTATTGTCCATAACCGGGGACACGGATAAGTACTTAGAATTTGATCTTCTGCAGAAGTTGTACACTTTACCCACATGACACAATCTTGTCTTGTTGCCACCAGTGGCCGCTGGATAAGTACTCACCAAAATGGAGTACTGGCAGATCGAGAATGTGACAAAGTCTTTCCATAGAAGTCCTCCCAATACACAATGCTAGCTTGTCAACCAGGCACCAATGTAGGGTTATATTTCCCTTACACAATTCTAGTTAACCTGAAGATGCCAATGCATGGGTCTTCCACTATGTAATTGACTAAGCCAGAGCCCGTTTAGCATGTGGCTGTACACGGAAGCCACTGTACGAGAAACATGTTCAATCTCTAAGACCCTGGGTGGTTTTCTTCTAGTGCACATACAAAACGAGATAGCCATATAAACATGGTTCCTTTTGTTGACACCTTGTCCAATCTTGAGTATCCTTGTCCACCCAGGTGGTTCATTGAGTACTTGTTTTATTATATAAAACATATGTCTTTTCAACTCTTCATATAATCATATCATGTATCCCATCCCAATATATATCAGGGCTAAGCATACTACAACTACAATGTTTCCACTAAGGGAGATATAAGGGTATCCTATTAGAATTTAGCATAGCATAAAATATAGTAGTCCTTTCCATGCATGTTACAAAAATCCACTAAGTGTAATGAAAATAGTAGGACTTGGATGATAGTGTCACTTGCCTTTTTAGTAGAGAATGTTGCTTCACTTCTTGATCTTGCAAATATCACACTCTTCTAATTCCACTACAATTCAATCAAGCAAACACCTTTTCAAAACAACATTCAAACAATTTATCACACATAAAATAACAAAAACATGGCCATGCATGCAAGCATGCAAAAGATAGTTTTATTTAGAAAAGTGGTTCTATTAGGCTCTAAACATTTTCAAGCTCACATTGGTCATTTACAAAAGTGGTAAAACCATTTGCAAAAGGTTTCATCTATAATCCATTTTTAAATCAAATCAATATTTTATGTGGTTGAAAATGCTTTTAGCAAAGAAATATTCTTTAAAGGGTTCACCAAATATATTTTTTATTCTCAAAACTTGGTGTTTAGGGTCAGAAGGTTTGAATCAAATCATTTCCCAAAGGTTTTACTCAAAAAATCATTTCTAAATCATAACCAATATTTTTATTTTACTAGAAATGAGCTAATTCAAATATTTATTCCTTATCTTCACAAAATACATTTTTAAATCCATAAGTTGGTTCCTAAGGTCAGTAGGTTCACAACAAACCATTTTGCAAAGATTTCATACTAAAAATATATCTAGAACAATTCCTATATTCAAAATAAGCCTACACATGTTTCTGCAATTTCAACCAATTTTACAGAAGCAAAACATTAAACAAAATACATGGTTGCAAAGTACATGATCTGCTGAATCCATTGATATAAAATTTGCAAAATTTGGACGTGTAGAATTAAAGTTATGAATTTTACAAGTTTGCATAACCAATAGATTCAAATTTCTGTTTTTAAACAAAACCCTGTCCACGTGGCGTGATTCTATTGGCCGGTACCGCTTCGTGCGGACCAGCCTCTCTGGACCGCAGGATTTCACTTAAATCGCACGGCGCAGATGGACACATATCCCTTCGTCTAAGTTCTAATCACAGCCACTGGATCAATATCCAACGGACGCAGTGCGTTTGACCTTTGCCTGGCGGCGCAAGCTACGGCTGGCGGTGGCGCACGCTCGGGCGGTGAGCTTGTCAACGATGCAGGAAGCGAGCGAGAGGGGGAAGTGGCTCACCGTGCTCGCAGGGAGATACTGAAGCTCAACGTGTGGTCGGCTTGGCGAGGGGCGCACCAGAGAGGCGACGATTGCTTACCGGAGCTTGCAATGGCGTCATACGGCTCTGTTTGACGACGGGGGCGAGGCTGCAGGTCGCCCTAAGGCAAGATAGGGGCACGGTTAGATGCGGGCGAACGTGGGGAGTACGGGAGCATCAACAGGAGAGCTTGGGGCGGTCGAGGCTTACGAGGGAACTTCGTCGGAGACGAGACAGACGGCGGCGGCGTGTTGAGGTCGTCCTTGCCGACGCTCTGGGGCAAGCGCGGCCAAGAAGTTAACACTGGGAGGTGCGCCAGGCGATGGGGAACAAGCTCGCGTGCAGAGGGAGGCGAGGCGCGGCGAGGTATGGCCGGAATTCGCTGGAGAAGCTCGTCGGAGCAGTGGCGTTGCCGGCAGAAATCCGGGCAGCCTTGGGGCAGAGATGGTGGGGTGAGCGAGGGGAATGAGAGAGGAGTGGCAGGCGCTTAAGTATGCGTGGTCGGGGGCGAGAATAACGCAGGCAGTAACTCGAATTGATCGCCGGAGTTAATGGCAGAAACGGCGAGGCGACGTGGTCGCGAGGGAGACGATGCCAAGGTGGCCAATGGGGCCGAGCTGTCTGCGAGTGAGAGTGAGGGGGCACAGCGTCCACTACTCAGTGACTCAGCGGGTGCGCGCATGGGTGGAAAACGATTTGCTGCGGGGAGGGGAAGTTGGGCTGTGAGTGGGCTGGACTGGGCCTGTTAGCTGGGCTGAGTTTGCTTCACTTTTTTTACTGAAAGCTTTTTCTTTTTCCAATTTGAATTTCTGTTTTGATTTTCAATCAAATAATTTAAACAACAAATCAAATCAATTCACCACCAAACTTTGTATTGATTTTAATTCTGTTTAACAACATAATCCAAAGTCCAAAACAAAATAATTTTTATTCTTTTTAGGATCCATTAATAATTAAATAAATAGACCTTAGTCATTAATTCAAATAGGATTTTTTTATTTAAAAACTCTATTTGAAATCTAAATAATACAAAAACCTTTTCAGTAGGTTTTATTTAAAAATATAAAACACTTGGAAATCTTATTTAAAATATTTTAACAAGTTTTAGTGTTTATTTAAAAAAAAAACCTTTACTTTAGTAAAATTGGATATTAATAAATCCTCATTATTTTATTTAAATAAACCTTTACTCTTTTTATCAATCAAAATATTTTATTTCAAAAAGCTTGGCTAAGATTCAATTTGACTCTTTAAAATAATCCTTATTTATATTCCTACCTTTGCTTTATAAAAACCATATTTTTTATTTAAATATCCAAAAATAGAAATTCCAACTATCATAACTTTATTTATTGTTTGTTTATCTTTTTAAATCCCTTTAGGATTTTATTTGATCAAAATAGGTTTTGATGTTTCCATTTGGAATCAAAAAGTTTCTTCTCACCCTAAATTTCAACAATTGTTTATTTTGTTTATTTATTTTTCACATTTCAAAATTTGGAAAATTTTGGGATGTGACAATCTTTGAAATAAAAGATACTTGGAACCCCATCCTTATTATTATTGTTGACATGAACTTCATAGATCAAAATCTTATTTTATATTCTTTATGGAGGATTAATATATGTATTCAATGCTTACTTTCGATACGGGATGCAAAACATCTCAAGGGAATACATAAAACTAAGAAGTGAGTCTTCTAGTCAAGGGCATGAAACTCAGAAGTAGCCCAAAAATAAAGGCATGAAAAACCAATGCCAATCATGGAAAGAGTCTCTAATTCTATAGGTTCATCAAAGTGTTCTTAAAAGTTTATTGTGTTTATCATTTCCTTTATCACACCATCTCTTATTGTTCAACATATTTATATATGTGTAAAAGATACAACTTGATAGTACACTTGCATATTATGTTTCATTGAAAGAAATTGAGCCTGTGAACTCCACATGATGATGAAGGGAGAAAAGGTAACAAACTCCAAATTCCATGTTTAGTTTTATCACCTTCATGTTCGAGGACAAGCATAGGGTAAGCTTGGGGATGTTGATGCATGTAAAATGCATACATGAAGTTTCTAGTTTGTTAACATGTTTTCCCACATATTCGTATCATCATGGTGATACATATTGTGCTGAAATTTATATAGAATTTTCAAATTTTCATCCTCTGTATGCAAAAAATTGGCTAAAATTTCTGACATTTCTAAGTGGGCTAAAAAAATCGTTGCTGCTGCTGAAAATCTGGACAGATTCTGCCATGTTTTGTTTAACCATTCTCAAGTGTCCTAGAATGATTTATATGAGTCATATTATATGCTAGGGATATGTAGGAACATTTAGAAACAATTTTGTATTTGATATATATGCAGCAACTATTATACCCTTGTACCACTAATGTCACCTCTCGGAAAAGATATGGGAGAAAAAGTTTTTGTAGGGGTTCGTAGCATGGAAAACAAAGAAAATCTACCGCATGAACACACACAAGACAAGATCTATCTACTAGATTGTAGCAACGAGTCGATTAGAGTACTCACCCCCGAAGATTCCAAAGCGGTTAACGAGAGCAGATTCTCGTGGGTGATGTAGTCATACACTTGCCTATCTCAAGATCGCGTAGACGATCCTTCCAGCACTGCGTTCCCGGCAGCGCTCACGTAGTCGGTCACACATTCGGTACTCAATGAAGACCTTCCTTTCCCTTGTTCCAGCAGGCAACAGAGATTGTAGTTCTCTCCTCGCGATTCCGGCAACACGACGGCGTGGTGTCGGAGTTAGAGGAGAAATCCCATAGGGCTCCGCCTTAAGCCGGAGAGGGTTATGGTGGAGTAGTAGGGTTCCTCAGCTTCTAGGGTTTAGAATCCGGAGAGGAGGAGGTGGGCCGGCGGCGCGGTGGTGGTGTCTATGTGGTTTGGGGCTTGTGGTGGTCTTTGGGGGTCACCCCTCCCCTCTATTTATGAGAGGGAGGGGCGGATAGGGAGAGGGGAGTTTGAATCCTTCCCCAACTCCCTCTCCTCCTAGGAACATGGTGGAGGGATAGAAGGATTCTCTCCTTCCTCCACCAGGAAACATTGTCCCAGTTTGACTTTTCAACCTTGCCTTTTGATTTTCAATTTTAGAGTTTAATTTCTTTCTTTCAAACGCCCAGCCAAGTGACCTAGGACATGATGCAATCATTCCACTTAGTCATGACACATTCATGTACACATTCCCTTACGGTCCGGTGAACCTTCTAGACCCTTCTAGATCATTCCGGTGAAAACACCGAAATCATTCCCGAACTCCGAAATTGGACTTTCCTTAAATTAATCTTATTCTCTGGACCATTCCAGATCTCCTCGTGATATCCCGGATCCCATCCGAGCCTCCGAACAACATTTTTTCCTACTTATATTCCATATCTACAAAATAACATCGAATCCTTAAGTGTGTCTCCCTATGGTTCATGAATTATGCAGACATGACCGAGACTCTTCTCCGATCAATAACCAACAGAGTAATCTGGAAATTCATATGGCTCCCACATATTTCTATGATTACTTTGCGATCAAATGAACCATTTACATACGATACCAATTTTCCTTTGTCTCGCGATATTTTACTTATCCGAGGTTTGATCGTCGGTATCTCTGCATACCTAGTTCACCTCGTTACCGATAAGTACTCTTTACTCGTTCCTGTGATATGTGATCCCTTGTGAGCCAGTCACATTCTTGCAAGCTAATTGGATGACATTCCACCAAGAGGGCCCAGAGTATATCTATCCGTCATATGGATGGACAAATACCACTCTTGATCCATGTGCCTCAACACATACTTTCTGAACACTCAATGCCACCTTTATAGCCATCCAGTTACGGTGTGGTGTTTGATGTCATCAAAGTATCCATCCGGTGATGGTGATTAGCATGATCTCATGGTTGAAGGAATTAGGTTACTATGTATCAGAAAGATTATAGCAAATAAACTAATAAAATGACTTGATCTTTATGCTACGCTTATCTAAAGGAGTATGTTCATCATACCATTCTCCTAACAATATGATCTTGTTGTTAACAACATCTCAATGTTCATGAACCAGAAACCATGATCATCTATTAACCAACAAGCTAGTATTATAAAGAGGCTTTACTAGGGACACTTATTTAGTTTACAAATCACACAAGTATTAATGTTTCCGGTTAATACTATTATAGCATGAATGTAAACATTTATCATAGACACAAAGATATAATAATAACTACTTTTATTATTGCCTCTAGGGCATATCTCCAATAGTCTCCCACTTGCACTAGAGTCAACTAATCTAGATTACATGGTAATATACCAAACACCCATGGCGCTTTGGTGCTGGTCATGTTTTGCCCTCGGGAGAGGTTTAGTCAACGGATCCGCCACATTCAGATCTGTGTGTACTTTGCAAATCTTTATGTCACCATCTTGGACATGTTCTCGAATAGCGTGAAAACGCAGCCTAATATGCTTCAGCTTCTTGTGTGACCTTGGTTCTTGCGCATTGGCTATGGCGCCCTGATACGTTGGAAACGTATCTATAATTTTTTATGCTCCATGCTTGTTTAGTATATACTTTACTTGTCCACACTTTGAGGTGCTTTTTACATGTTTTCTGGTACTAACCTACTAACAAGTTGCAACAGTGCCAGATGCCTATTTTCTGCTGTTTTTGGTTTCAGAAAAGTTAGTAAAGAAATATTCTCGGAATTGGAAGGGACAATGGACAAAGTCAATTACTTTTCGTGGGGAACAAGAAGTCCAGAGGAGAGATGGAGGGGTCGTCCAGAGGGGCCAGAACAACCCAGGCGCGGGTGGGCCCCACCGTGTGCCTGGCTAGGGTTTGGTCACCCTGACGGCCGCCTCGTCCTCCCCCTTCGCCTATAAGAAGCCCCCGATGCAGAAATCCTGAGCACCCGATCAAAAATCCACGAAACTGTCTGTAGCCGCCGCCACCATCATCCCTAGATCGGGAGATCTGAAGCTCTTCCCGGCACCCTGCCGGAGGGGAGATCATCTATGAGACCCTGGCGCGTGGCTCAATAGGATTGATAGGAAACTCATACCAACAAGTTGCAACTTATTTTCCGGAAGCTCATTCGAAAAGAACTCTAAGGTTAAGCGTGCTTGGCCTAGAGCAATTCTACGATGGGTGACCGACCGGGAAGTTGGTAACCGAGTGCGCATGAGTGAGGACAAAGTGCGCAGAAAAGACTAGTGTTGGTCTGTGGGGTTAGTCTAGAGATCCTATTGAGCTGCCAGAAGTGACAGCCGTCGGTCCGGAGTGACCGGGGGTGTTACAAATGGTATCATAGCCGACCCTCGCAGTTACACGGGCGTGTGCGGGTCAGTGGCGGACATGTGGCGCATGGCGCGTGTGGCCCGGTGTTGGGGAGGTGACCTCAGATAGGGTAAGACGAGGAAAGACGGAAGGACGTTCCCCGTCTAGTTTCCGAGTTATCGTCTTAGTCGGCCGAATCATGTAAATGTCGGCCGAGGTATGAAAGGGGCAGGACCTCAATGATAATGGCAAGGCATTACCCGACCGGAGTACTGTATGAGTCGGCCGGGTTAGCTCGAATAATCTTAATGCAGGTGAAGCACGAGCCGAGTTACGCGAGGCGGGGCAGAATGATACGAAGCTTGCAGAAGAAGGAGAAGCCTAAAGTCAAACTCTAGTCATAGGCTAGGGAGAATCTGAGCAGAGACAAGCACTAGGGACAAAGGTGCAGAGCAACAGAGGGGCAGAAGGAGGTCACGGAGATGACAGTCCTGAAGCCCGAGGCGCGCAGGAGGAGCCCTCTGGAACCTTGTCGTCATTAGAGGAGCGACAGGGAAAGGAGGCCACCGAACTACTATATTGGGACAAGCATATTCCTAGAATATGCTTGCCACGTCAGCCCTAAAGGAACCCAAGGCTCTCCTTTATAAGGGGAGGCTTGGATCCTGAGGAGGGTATCGGCTCATTTAGTACTGTTAGGCTGGTAAAGTTCTTCCTTTCTCCCTGTATGCAGCTCAAGGAGCACTTGTAGCCCAAGGAAGGAGAAATAAAGATCTTTGCCTTAGTATTTTGCGTGTAGAATCAACTACATCTTCCCTCCCAGATCCCACTAGCATCCATTGGCCCCATACTTTAGCCTACCCATGGAATCTACCGTGCCACCACCACGACAGTTGGCACCCACCGTGGGGCCAGCAGCGGTGCTAGCTGGAGTCATGATCCAGACGGGAAACTTCATCAACACTGGCGAGCGCGTTGTCTCTGGCTTGGTCCGGAGATTTGATCTCTATGACTGCGTCAGTGACAACGCAGGCAGCTTCAAGGGAAAATCTCCTCCGCGCAACGGCGTCTTCATCAACTTGGGCATGCACCAGATCTACGTCAGCGTCGACATCTCCAGCGTTTATCCTCACCAAGTTGTTGTTGCAGGAGAACCTCCCCTTAGCGCCGCGAGCAGTCCGCGCGGAGCGGGCCCTGTAGGCAGCGTCGAGGTGATGGTCGCAGCTGAGGTGCAGGCAGGAGTAGCAGGCACCGGATCAAGCAGAGACCCGGCGGCGGGCGCGCAGGTCGCACCCAGGCAGACAGCTCCACAACCCACCGAGGTAATCACTTCAGTGGTCAACCAGGCCGAGGTGCAGGAAACAACCCCAAAGGCACCAAGGGTAAGAGGGCCACCTCTGAAAAGACCAGAAAATATTCTTCAGGCAACCATAGATAACCTGACTACACCTGTAGCGCCGATACTTGATCCGGCAAATGCTCAGGCAGAGTTGGAAGAAACCAGGCAAAAAGTGTTGGTAGAGGCAAAAAAGGTGTCGGCCTTGCGGGAGTCCTTAAATAGGACCCTGCGAGAATATGCCAAGGCAAACAAGCTTGACGTCGCCCCCGAGCGGGTTGACGAGTTGAGATTAAGAGGAAAGAACCTCATAGATGACATCAACAAGGAGCATGATGCTCATAAGGCAGAATCAGTTGATTTAGGTTTGCCGAGGTACATTACCCCGGCAAAGAACCTGAGAGCGGCAAATGCCGCAGCATTAGAGCTAGAAGGATTAACCGGCGAAGCCCGGCAGAAACAGAAAGAAAGAGTGAATGAGCTGGTGCGCATTGCGAACCAGCAGAATGAAGAAATGCTCAGAGCAGACCCGGCAAGGCCAGAGGCCTCGCGAATGGTTCACTTGGCTGGAGCAGCGCCTGCTTTATCTGTAGCAGCAACATCTTCACCCGGAAACAATGCACGAAAGGACAGAGCGGTAACTTCGGGAAAGAGAAACAAGCAAATTGTTCCCTATGATCCAACAATAGCCGGAAAAGCAAACGAGAACAGAGGCAATGGGAGCAGGGGCGGAGCCAGGGGGCTAGCAGGGGTCAGACCCCCCCTAACCGCTCGTCCCCCCCCAAGGATCTAAATCACCTAGTTAGCAGTACATGCATGTAGTACTTGTATAGAAGTATCCAGTAGGTATTAATGGCCACGTAATTTTAATCCAAATCCCATGGTAATCCATGCATGTAACTCTGCATGTACCGTAGCCCAACAAGCCACAAAAACTGCTCACCAGCCCAGCTGCCCAGGTTCAGCATTATTGCTAGTATCTCCTGCCGCCGCCCACTGCTTCGCTCGCCGCCGACCGTCGACTTGATTGGCGTTTGTCTAGGCAGCTAAGTAGCGGCCGCAGTGTGGAGGCCGCCGCCGATCATCGTTCAGTTTGTTGGCGGCTTGCTGCACCCACGTGTCTATCCCGTCGATTTATTGACCACCAGCTATTTGTCAAGGTACATGATGCATAGTGCTAATCTGTATTAAATTCCCTTTTGTTTAGCTATACATTTTTAATTAAAACAGAAAAGAATAGGACAGATTACTTTCGTAGGCAATTGCATCAATCTTGCTTCCGGTTTAGTGCCAAATTTCGATCAAATAGTTGGTAATATTAGAGCTATACTCAAACCTAGGAAAATGGTTTTCTTATGTTGGCAAGCATATATTGGTTTACTTATCAATCCAAGGGTTTTAACAATTTCTATCTATAATCCATAAAATTGATATTGAATCTACAAATTTGTGATGGGTTGAATTGATATGACAAGGTTATCTAAGAGAAAATAATCTCTGGTAGCTTACTTGGGCATCAATTTTTTTTGACTCTCCTCATGCCTCGTCCTCGCCCCCCCTATACCTAAATCCTGGCTCCGCCCCTGAATGGGAGTCGAGGTAATAGTGGCGAGAGAAATCCCGGCCGTGCTGAGAAAGGCGGTGGAATCCGAGGCAATGGAGACCTCGGCAGAGGAGAACTCGGAAGAGGAAATCACGAGAATAATGTCCCGGTCGAGGGAAGGAGAGAACCACAACCCAACCCACAGCCGAGACATGAACCTCGGCAAGAAAGAGAAATGAGACCGGCTCGCCACAATCAGGTGAATGAAAGGTACAATGATGGTTATTCCGAGATGGAATATGCGATCCAGGGTGGAAATAACCACTATGGAATGCAAGAGAGAGTCCTGTACAGAGACCTGCCATCAAATGATGTCAGAGTAAAGCTAGACCGGCTATATCGATCCGAATTGCTGGAAGAACAGGGTCCACCGGGTCCGACATGCTTTGGACCACGGATCATGGGAGAACCGCCTGTGCCGAACTTTCAACTGGCAAGAGGCACAAAAACATATAATGGGAGCACCAAACCACAAGATTGGCTGATCGATTATGCCACAACTGTAAAAATAGCAGGTGGAAACTTACGATGGGCAGTACGATATGTCCCGCAAATTTTGGAAGGACCAGCTAGAGTATGGCTGAATAATCTGCCAGCCGGCAGCATCAACTGTTGGTTGGATTTTGAAGAAATCTTCATTAGCAACTTCACCAGTACTTACAAGAGGCCAAACAGGCTGCAGCAGCTAGCCATGTGCAAGCAAAGGCCGAATGAGACATACAGAGAGTTCTTAACTCGGTGGTGCAACCTGAGAAATTCATGCGAGGGAGTTATAGAGTCACAGGCAATAGCTTGGTTCGCCCAAGGATGCCGCTATGCCAGTGTGTCATGGCAGCGACTGCAAAGAGATGTGCCAACCACATTGGCAGAAACCATCAGGATAGCGGATTCCTATGCGTCGGGAGATCCGACGTAGCCAGAATTAATGTCGGCAGATCATCGAGAGCATCAAGATCAATACGCAAGAGAAGTGGCCGGGTCATCCAAGCGCAATGACTTCAGAGGAAGAAGAAGAGAAGAGAGGCCGGATTATAGATATGGTACAGCTCAGGTGGTAGCAGTAGTGCAAGATCAGCCGAGTCACGGAAATACTCAACGACAAAAGAATGGTCCTCAGCAATGGACACCAAGGAATGAAGGAAAAAGACAATGGACACCAGAACAAAAGAAGCAATGGAAGGAGAGGCCGAAGTACACGTTTGAGTCTATGTTAGATCAGCCGTGTAAATTTCACACGTCAAACCCGGCCAGGCCAGCCAACCATACGACCCGCCAATGTGCATGGATGAAAAATGCAATGGGTAACCCCGCAGGCATACAGGCAGCACCTCTCCAGGCACATCAGTAGCATCAGCCACAGTTGACTGGAGCAAATGCACAGCAACTGATGTTACCACCTCCTCCCCCGAGATATGAAAACTCGAACCGGAGAGATTCGGTGCATCAAGTGATAAACCAAGGTCCGGATGGAAGGACGAATCCGGGAAATAATGGATGCAATGATTACAGAGAACATCATCAGTCGTATTGCATGTTCACAACAGAACAGCAAGACAAGCAGAGTGTGCAACGCCGACATATGGAAGTAAATGCAGTTATGCCAGTAGTACCAAGGTATGTGCCTTGGTCGGATCAAGAAGTAACTTGGAGCATAAAGGATCACCCCAAGATAATGCCGAGTCCGGGGTCGTATGCACTCGTGTTAGATCCGACGTTTGTCGGACCAAGCATTAATGTGAAATTTTCAAAGGTACTCATTGACAATGGGAGCAGTATCAACATCATGTACAAAGATACCATGCATAAACTCGGAATATCGCAGAACATGCTGCAATCCACGAGGACCACTTTCCATGGGATAGTACCAGGGCTTTCATGCGAACCCATTGGTAAGGTTCGAGTGGATGTATTATTAGGCACAAGAGATAACTGCAGAGCAGAAAACTTAGAGTTTGAAGTGGTGGATCTAGAGAGTTGTTATCATGCTCTACTCGGACGGCCAGCATTGGCCAAATTCATGGGCAGCTGTCATGTAAGTTATCTGAAAATGAAGCTACCCGGACCACAAGGGGTGATAAGAGTAGCAGGGGATTACAGGAAGTTAATGGAATGTGCTTCAGCCGGGTCAAATTTGGCCGAGTCATTGGTAATAGCAAGAGAAAAAAGAAGGATTCAGGAGGTAGCAGCCCTCGCTCAGTCGGCACAGCTGAATATGCCGGCATTAGCCAACCCACATGGAAGTGTCTCCTTTCAGCCGGCTAAAGAAACAAAGAAGTTTCAGATAGATGAGCAATTCCCAGAGTGCACCGTTACTATTGGTGCCAGCCTAGATGCTAAATAGGAAAGCGAGCTCACCAACTTCCTCCGTGAGAATCGGGATATCTTTGCATGGTCAACTCAGGATCTGCAAGGTGTTCCAGGGAGTTGGCTGAGCACTCTCTGAATGTAAGGCCAGGAGCAAGGCCGGTGAAGCAACCTCTCCGCTGCTTCGCCGAAGACAGGAGAAAAATAATAGGGGATGAAATAGCTCGGCTCCTAGCGGCCGGGTTCATCATGGAGGTGCTGTATCCGGATTGGTTATCAAACCCGATGCTGGTAGAAAAGAAGAAGGACGATCCAAATGTAGCCATTGTATGGCGAATGTGTATCGACTACACGAACCTGAACAAGGCGTGTCCAAAAGATCCTTTTCCTTTACCTAGAATAGACCAAGTCATTGATTCGACCGCTGGTTGTGAACTATTATCATTTGTAGACGCGTATTCTGGTTTTCACCAGATACCGTTAAATCCGGCCGATCAAATAAAGACTGCGTTTATTACCCCATACGGGGCTTATTGCTATCGCACCATGCCATTCGGCCTACGCAACGCTGGAGCAACGTATCAGAGATGCATGCAAAAATGTCTACATGACCAGATAGGGAAAAATGTACAAGTATATGTAGATGATGTGGTTATCAAAACCAAAGAAAGCAAAACTCTACTGGATGATATCCGGCAAACTTTCGCGAACCTAAGAAGGTTCCGAATGAAGCTTAACCCGGAAAAATGCACATTTGGGGTACCAGCGGGAAAATTGCTCGGTTTTCTCGTATCTAGCCGAGGTATAGAGGCCAACCCAACTAAGATAAAAGCAGTGGAAAGGATGGAATTGCCAAAATGTCTAAATGACGTACAAAAGTTCACAGGTTGTTTAGCCTCGCTCAGCCGATTTGTATGTCGGCTGGGAGAGAAAGCATTACCACTTTATCAACTGATGAAAAAATCGGATAAGTTCATTTGGACTCCACAAGCAGACAATGCATTTCATGAATTGAAAAAGATGTTGGTCACAACGCCGGTCTTGGCTTCTCCATTATCGAAAGAGCCTATGTTACTTTACATAGCGGCCACCAACCGGGTAGTGAGCGCTGATATAGTGGTAGAACGAGTTGAAGATGATAAATCAGTACAAAGGCCGGTGTATTACCTAAGCGAGGTATTATCAGCCTCAAAACAAAATTATCCGCATTATCAGAAGATGGCATATGGGGTGTACATGTCAGCAAAGAAACTTAAACATTACTTCGAAGAGCACCCCATCAAGGTGATTTGTGAAGCACCCATAGCCGACATATTGAGCAACAAAGATGCAAGTGGCCGAATAGCAAAATGGGCAATTGAGTTGTCACCTTATGCTCCGCAATTCGATAGGAGAGATGCAATCAAATCTCAGGCTGTGGCCGATTTCTTCGTAGATTGGACCGAGGTACAATATGAGCCACCATTACCAGATCCGAATTATTGGACGATGCACTTTGACGGTTCCAAACTAAGAAATGGTTTGGGGGCAGAAATAGTATTAACCTTGCCAAAAAGAGACCGGCTGAGATATGTGCTGCAAATACATTTTGCCGCGTCAAACAATGTAGCCGAATATGAAGCATTAGTCCATGGATTGAAGGTGGCGAAAGAGATTGGCATACGCCGAATCTTGTGCTATGGAGATTCAGATCTAGTAGTACAACAAGTCTCAGGCAATTGGGATGCGTTGGATGACAATATGGCTTTGTATAGATTTCATGTGCAAAAACTCAGTGGATACTTCGATGGATGTGAATTTCATTATGTACCTCGGGCAGAAAACGACGCCGTAGACACATTGTCAAAACTCGGATCAACCAGACAGTCAATTCCCCCAGGTATCGCCCTAGAGCACCTGAGGAGGCCATCAATAACACCGTCTCCAGAGTCCGAATCCATCTTTATTCCGGAAAAATCAAGAGAGGACAATGTGCCGATGGAAATTGACAAGCAATGTAACCCGGAATTTCCAAAAATAAAACCAGCCGATGCAAGGATGAGTATGGAGAAATCCGAGGTAGTTATGTCGGCAGAAAATATGGAAATAGATAGTGAGACTACACCAGAGAAAATCACACCCCCATGGGCGCAACCCATATTCTCTTTCCTTAGAGATGCAATTCTGCCGAACAACGAGATATTGGCAAGACAAACAGTGGGAAGAGCTAAAGCTTATACAATCATAAACAATGAGCTGTATAAAAGGAGTGTCACAAGTGTGTTGCAAAGATGTGTGAGCTCGGCGGAAGGCCAGGAGATCCTCCTAGATATACATCAAGGAGAGTGCGGACATCACGCCTCGTCCCAAGATTTAGTGGCCAAAGCATTCAGGCATAGGTTTTATTGGCCAACAGCGTTGAAAGAGGCCAAATAATTGGTCGAAAAATGTAATGGTTGCCAAAGATATGCCAGCAAAATACATATGCCTTCATTCGAGTTAAAAACTATACCAATTACTTGGCCATTTTCTGTATGGTGCTTAGATATGGTGGGACCATTTAAGCTGGCCCGAGGCGGGATGACCCACATATTGGTAATGGTGGACAAATTCACAAAATGGATTGAAGTGAAACCAATAAATAAATGTGATGGGCCCACAGCAGTAAAATTCCTTAAGGATATTATCTTAAGATATGGTTACCCACACGGTGTTATTACAGACAACGGTACAAACTTTGCAGAAGGAGCCTTCACTAGATTCTGTCAAGAAAAGCACATAAGAATGGATGTTGCCTCTGTGGCTCACCCAGCATCCAATGGGCAAGTATAAAGGTCTAATGGACTAGTACTATTCGAAATAAAACCACGACTCGTCGAACCGCTGCAAAAGTCGGCAGGATGTTGGATTGAGGAACTACCAGCAGTACTATGGAGCCTCAGGACTACCCCAAAAAGATCAACGGGTTATACACCATTTTTTCTAGTGTATGGGGCAGAAGCTGTGCTTCCAGCCGACATAATACATGACTCACCAAGGGTGACCCAGTATACAACCGCTGAAGTAAATGAGGTAGCTCGGCAATATGATGTCGATCTGCTAGAAGAAGCCAGAGAGCTGGCGCTATCAAGATCAGCTATCTATCAGCAGGACTTGCGACGATATCACAGCAAGAAGGTGAATCCAAGAGTGTTCAAAGAAGGAGATTTGATTCTCCGGCTGGTGCAACGCACGGCCGGCATGCACAAGTTGTCGCCTCCATGGGAAGGACCATTCATCATGAGCAAAGCATTGCACAATGATGCGTATTACCTAATCGATGCTCAATCACCAGGAAAGAACAGGGCAGACAAAGCCGGCGAAGAATCGAAAAGACCATGGAACGTAGCTTTACTTCGTCCATTTTACCCGTAACTGTCATCTATGGCACATTGTAAAGTGATGTCTCAGGATGGAGCACCAACTATGTATTGAACCTCGGCGTCCAGAGCAGTGACTCGGGGACTGCCATGCGTTGTTTTAAATTTCATGCTATGTATTGAACCTTGGCGTCCAGAGCAGTGACTCGGGGACTGCCATATGTTGTTTTAAATTTCATGTTATGTATCAAACCTCGGCACCTCGAGCAATGGCTCGCGGACTGCGCTATATTGTTTTTAAGATTGGTTTATGTATTAAACCCCGACACCCTGAGAAGTGACTCGATGATTGCCCCATATTGTTTCTAAGTTTGATTCATGTATTAGACCTCGACGCCTAAGCAGTGGCTCGGGGACTGACATATATCATTTTTGATTTTGTGTTATATATTAAACCTCAGCACCTTGAGCGCTGACTCGGGGACTGTCTTATATTATTTCTAAATTTGATTTATATATTAAACCTCATTGCCTTGAGCAGTGGCTCAGGGACTACCCTATATCGTTTCTAAGTATGGGTTATCCTTTGTTACAAGAGTGAGTATCAAACGTAGGCTCCCAGAGTGATATTATTGCGCTCCCCCCAAATACGGTATTCAAGGTTGACGCCCATATTAACAGTCCAAACCATAGTGATCAAGTGGCAAAGTTTATCAAAGTCCGGCAATAGTGGACGCCGAGATACAGGAGAATAAAGGCAAATATATACCCCAAACTCAAGAAGTTGAAGGCCGCCAAAGCAAGGATTCGGACAAACAGGACCGGTTAAACAAAATAATAACAATTACAACCACATGTGTCTCAGCGGCACACGACAAAAGAAATTCATACCGCACAGAAGACGGACAAATGTTTGACGTACATCATACGCCCGGCATACCAGGGGTAAGAAATGACCTAAAGTTTTTTAGCTGGAGAAGCAGTGACTTGGTCAGGGTCTGGGCACTCTGAGGTTGGGGGAACTTCGGCCGAGGTTGCTTCGCCCTCCACAGACTCAGGAGCGACTTCGGAGGAAGCCCGAGGCTGTTGAGGAGCGTCAGCTTGCGCAGTGGAATGCCCAGTACCTTTGGAGGAAGATCGCGCGTCGCCGTTGCCATCCGAGCTAGAACTGGAATCACCAGAAGCAGCCGAGTCACCCTCATATTCGCCCTGTTCAGCCGAGTTATCATCCAAGGCCTCCTCAACTTCAACCTCGTCCTCCGGATTAGGAAGGAAACTCGGACCTTCATTCCAGGTGTGCACGTCGGCATACTCAACAAGCTGGAAGGCACGAGCTTGCCGAAGAGCGACAAAGTCTGGATCCTCAACCCAACGGGATCCAATGCGCAAATTTCTCAAAACATCAAGAGAAATATCTTCATACCATGACATGATGACAGTAAGAGCCATGTCAGCACCGGCTCGTCCGGACGATTCCCTCCAAAGACTCAGCTGTCTCTCAGAGGCCATTAATATTTCCACCAATAATTTGACCTCATCGATATTAGGAGTCCCAGAGGTATTCTGCCAGAGAACATGGTAGGCTCGGATAGCAGCCTGCACCAAATCCCTGCCCATTATCTTCATCGGACCAACTGCAGCACCAACAACAACCAAGAAATCTTCCATTGAATACTCTGAGTCCGCATCAGCAGGAACACCTCGATGCACACGAGCACTAATCACCGCTTTAGAGCTCACGGGCTTAGCTTCTGGAAAATGGTCTGCGTAGAACACAAGTGCGTCAGTAAGCAGTAAGTAAGGGAAAAGATAACTCGACCGCGGTTAGAAGCTTACGATGAATATAGTTTAGCATTATCTGAAGATCTTTAGCCCAGTCAATCTTGCTCTTCTCAAAGCGGGTGATCTCCTCGCTCATCCCCCGTGTCTTCAGTTCGGCAGCCTCGAGAAGCTCTTTATTTTTCTGCAATTGCAGAGCTAGCCGATTTTTCTCCTCGGAGAACTCCTGGTCGACCTTTTCTAATTCAGACTTCTGAGAGAGCTTAAGGGACTCCACCTCGGCACGCAAGCGAGCTATCTCGTCATATTTTTCTTTCAGCTGTGCCGAATGAGTAGCGCTTTGTTCTAAAAAATGCAGCATCACATCAGGCATGGGCGTGCAATCTTGGTGAGATGCTGCAAAGGTTTGTAACTCGGCTTTACCAAAGCCAAAAGAGTTAAAAGAAACTTAGTGCACATTTCAAAGGGGAGTATATAAAGTAAAAGAGTAACTAACCTTCCAGGGCCTTAACCTTCTTCTCACGACGGATGTTAAGACTATTGATGTTCCCTGTTTACTAACAAAGTGAGCCAACATCTCGTATACAAAACAATGAGAGCTTCGGAGATAACGCAAGAGTTTGTCGACTTACCAGCTTTATTTACCACATGAATAACCTTCTCGTACTTTTCTTCGAATTTTCTATGCGCAAAAAGCAGCCTTTGGAATTCGGCAGTCCGCCGATCATGCACAACCTAAGCAATAGAGCAAATGGTAAATAGGAATTCGAGCCTAAGACAGATCCGAGTCAAGCAAAACTTAACCCGGATCTAGGTGGCTGGATATTCAAAGCTTAGACAGATCCGAGTCAAGCAAAACTTAACCTGGATCTAGGTGGCTAGATATTCAAAGTTAAGACAGATCCGAGTCAAGTGAAACTTAACCCGGATCTAGGTGGCTGGATATTTAAAGCTTAGACAGATCCGAGTTAAGCAAAACTTAACCCGGATCTAGATGGCTGGATATTCAAATCTTAGACAGATCCGAGTCAAGCAAAACTTAACCCGGATCTAGGTGGCTAGATATCAAAGCTTAGACAGATCCGAGTCAAGCAAGACTTAACCCGGATCTAGGAGGCTGGATATTCAAGGTTCAGACATACCCAAATCAAGCAGAATTTAATGCAGATCTAGTTGAACAGAGGTTCAGACTCTAAGATAAAACTGAACTAAGTAAAGCATCATAAAACTTCCAAACGAATAACAATTTATTCGGTTGCAAGCTTCGGGGACTAGAGTATATATAATAGTATCCGGAGAACTAATCAAAACTCCATAAAAAACAATTACCTCATTCATCTTGTCACTTTCAAGAATGATCTTGGCAGCCTGATGCAGGCGGCTGCTGATGTCGGAGAGTTGAAATGGCTGGCTACTTGGATTACCCTCGAACTGATCGGCAACATTCCAATTATTGGCATACTCAACCAGCGAGCCGAGGCTGTTCCCACTCTCCTGCGAGTTAGGACTTTACCTCGGACATGCTGTGTAGCCACCGCTGCCGCAGGGCTTTTGTGAAGAGCGGGCTGGGTGCTGGCGGCAGGGGTAACAGAGACTTTGGCAGAAGCAACCCCTTTGCGTAGCGCATCGGCAATACTAGGATGAGAAGAGCCAGCAAGACCTTTCTGAGAGGAGGAAGCCTTGATGACGACAACCTTTCTTGTTTTAGAAGAGGCATCAATAGGAGCTGATACCTCGGCACTAGGAGCGACGTCTTTAGGAGCCGGAGGAATCATGGTTGCAGAGGGCGCCGAGATATTGACGTCCTCGGCCGGAGTTGGAGTCACTGTAGAGACCGCGGGGGTCGAAAGAGGCTCAGTGGAGACATTAGGATTCACAGAGGAGGCAGCGAGTTCGGTAGAAATATCCGTTGGCCGAGTGGTATCGGCATCAACGGGAGGAATCTCAGGCGCATCATGGCGAGGTGGCGTCTGATTCGGAGCTAGAGGAGATGCAGTGCGAGCAGGACTCGGAATCCTGGTATCTTCAGTAGGCGGAGGAGACGGCGGCCGAGTCGTACGACTCGTCATGTTGGGACCGCTGGGCTTAACAGAAAGTGGAGCACTACGAAAACAAAAAAGGTCAAGTCAAAAAGCAGAAAGAGAAAAACAAGAAATACAAGCAAAAGCAACTCACCCAGTGACCCCGGGCATGGTCTTGCGCCTGGGAGGATGCGGAGCTGACTTCTTCATTCGCTTATTGGGGGCCGTTTCTGAGGCACCAGTAGGAGCACCACGTTTCCCCGAGATAACAGGAGGCCGGGAGGCAAGAGGCTCGGCGTCGTGAACCTGACCGGTCGGATTAGCTGAGAAAGTAGAAGCCGGAAATGCATAAGAAATTGGCATTGCGGCAACTACCTCTAGAACGTGGACCTCGTCCGAATCACCTTCCTCCTCGTGGGCCAGGGTCTTGCCACGAGCGCGAGATGGAGCGAGATCAGACTTGGGAACGAACTCTTCTGAGTCCGGCTCCCCACTGTCCAGAGTATTCCGATCCGCAGGCCACAGGAGTGACAAAACCTCGGCGTCCTCATTCTTCTGCTCCTCAAACCTCTGCAGGACAAGAAGGAGAAAAATTAGCAAAGAGAGTTACGAACGCGATTAGGAAGCAAAACACTAATGAGTAAGCTTACTTCGGGTGGGGGATGCTCGCGGGTGAACGGCTTCAGTCCCCAAGCCCAATCCTCCGGCATCTCCGTTTTAAAGATAGCCCAGACACGCTTGAAGATGAGGTAGTTGTCCAGCTCCACCGTCGAGACTCAGTTGGGATCGAGGGGACCGCTCATGTAGCAGAGTTTGTGTGTGCGTTTCTGGAATGGGCAAATTCGGCTGCTGACGAAGGTAGTCATCAGATCCTCGCCGCGTAGCCCGGAGCGGATCAATTCCTTCAGCCGAATCTCAAAAGCCTCGGCCAAAGCATGACTCTTCCTCGGATTATAGGTCCAGTTCTTCTTGGAAGGTGGGCCAATGGAGAAGGCAGGGAGCTGAATCTTATCCTCATTCCCTGTTTTCTTGACATAAAAGGACTTGTGCCATTTCTTACATGATTCTAGCCCCGCGACACGAGGAAATTCGGATTTCCTCCGAGGTGTGATGGACGCTGATCCACATTGGGTGAGCAACTTCTCGGAGGGGTGCAGAGATTTGTCTGGGACGACATTGGAACGAATCTGGAAAAACTTTGACCAGACATGCACTGACGGCCATAGGCCGAAGTATCCCTCTGAGGCAGAGATGAAGGCAGAGAGAGGCAATGGCGTTGGCAGGAAGATGATGCGGCTGAAGGCCGAAATTATCGAGAAACTCCCTAGCAAAGTCACTGAGAGGGAGACCAAAGCTGCGTGCGAAATGCGACATGAAAACTACATACTCGCCTTCCCTAAGGTCTGGAGAAGACTCGCTGTCGGGTAAGCGACAAGCTACCTCGGCAGCAATACTGTGAGTCCGGATTAGCCACTCGACCTCGCGGCGAGTGATGGAGAAGCCCTGCCACGAGGCCCGTTCGGGCCCAGATGCAGTATCGTCGTCCTCGACAAGCGCTCCGCTGACAGAGCTCGACATGAGACCACCGGAGAAATTTACGGAGGAGGAGATAGCGGCGGAAGAAAATCTAGAACTGTAAGGCCCCGTCGTGGTTCTACCCAAAAACGGCGGCGGAGCAGAGAAAGAACTGCCGCACGAGTACAGAAGAAAAACAGAGATCTCTAGAGGAAAAGCTAGGCGATTGGACCGGTGGAACTCACCGGCGACGGTGCCGGAGCGAGCGAGCAGGGACGGAGGCGACGGATCAGTATGGCGGGATCCCTACCGTCAAGGACTTAGACGAGCGCACGGCGGCGGAAGGACGAACGGGCGCAGAAGCGAGAGGTAGAGGGGGCGCAGGTGAGCGAAGGGGGAAAGTGAATCCCCCAGCGCCGCGCCCCTCTTTATAACCACGCTACCTTCAAGGTAATGGGATCGTGGGTGTGGCGGTTGACCGTGTAGGTCGTGAACGTGGCACGAACACACGACGCAAAGTGGAACCACACCAACGACCACACGGTGGAAAGGAAGGCCACGATCCTCGATGGAAACGGCACACGAGGCGTCGCAGCACCGTCGCAGGCGTAGTGATTACTGTAGCTTGTCAGTAAATACTGTAGAGGAGCAAAAAACTAGACAAACAATGATGAGTATGACACGTAGGACGAGGCGTACGTGAGAATATATGATGATACCTCGAACGAGAAAAAGATAACTCGGAAACAAAGCAGAAGGAATCTCATGAAACTGATACGGCCCGACCGAAGTTAACGTCACGGCCATACCAGCTTCGGGGATTAATGTTGGGGAGGTGGCCTCAGATAGGGTAAAGACGGGGAAAGACGGAAGGACGTTCCCCGTCTAGTTTCCGAGTTACCGTCTTAGTCGGCCGAATCATGTAGATGTCGGCCGAGGTATGAAAGGGGCAGGACCTCAATGATAATGGCAAGGCATTACCCGGCCGGAGTACTGTATGAGTCGGCCGGGTTAGCCCGAATAATCTTAATGCAGGTGAAGGACGAGCCGAGTTACGCGAGGCGGGGCGGAATGATACGAAGCTTGCAGAAGAAGGAGAAGCCTAAAGTCAAACTCTAGTCATAGGCTAGGGAGAATCTGAGCGGAGCCAAGCACTAGGGACAAAGGTGCAGAGCGACAGAGGGGCAGAAGGAGGTCACGGAGATGACAGTCCTGAAGCCCGAGGCGCGCAGGAGGGGCCCTCTGGAACCTTGCCGTCATTAGAGGAGCGACAGGGAAAGGAGGCCACCGAACTACTATATTGGGACAAGCATATTCCTAGAATATGCTTGCCACGTCAGCCCTAAAGGAACCCAAGGCTCTCCTTTATAAGGGGAGCCTTGGATCCTGAGGAGGGAATCGAATCATTTAGTACCGTTAGGCTGGTAAAGTTCTTCCTTTCTCCCTGTATGCAGCTCAAGGAGCACTTGTAGCCCAAGGAAGGAGAAATAAAGATCTTTGCCTTAGTCTTTTGCGTGTAGAATCAACTGCATCTTCCCTCCCCAGATCCCACTAGCATCCATTGGCCCCATACTTTACCCTACCCATGGCATCTGCCGTGCCACCACCACAACACCCGGAGTGGACACGACATCGCACATGTGCCGGCACTGTACGCACAAACGTGTTCCAAGAGGGGACGTTCCTGGATTTTGGTTGATCGAAGAGGACGTCGATCTTCTAAGGGTGGGTGTATGTGAGACCCTGGCGCATGGCTCAATAGGATTGATAGGAAACCCATACCAACAAGTTGCAACTTATTTTCCGGAAGCTCATTCGAAAAGAACTCTAAGGTTAAGCGTGCTTGGCCTAGAGCCATTCTAGGATGGGTGACCGACTGGGAAGTGGGTAACCGGGTGCGCATGAGTGAGGACAAAGTGCGTAGAAAAGACTAGTGTTGGTCTGTGGGGTTAGTCTAGAGATCCTATTGAGCTGCCAGAAGTGACAGCCGTCGGTCCGGAGTGATCGGGGGTGTTACATCATCCCGGAGGCCTTCTCTCTGGTATGATGCATGAGTAGTTCCACCTTGGACTATGGGTCCATATAGTAGCTAGATGGTTGTATCTCCTCCTTTGTGCTTTCATGTATAGATCTTGTGAGCTCCGTTCATGATCAAGATCTAATCTATTTTGTAATCATGCATGTTGTGTTTGCGGGGATCCGGTGGATATTGAGATTATTATGTTGGTTTGATTAATGGTTTTGTCTTTATGATTCTATCATGTCTGTGTTGTTTGTGATCTTGCATGATCTCCGTTGCTAGTGGTTATCTTGGCCAAGTAGTTGCTAGTGACTCCAAGAGGGGGTATTTATGCTCGATAGTGGGTTCATGCCTCTAGTTTCCAACGGAAGTGACAGAAATCTATTAGGTTGTAGATGTGCTGTTGCTACTAGGGAGAAAATAATGGTCTCTTGTTCATGGAACATGTGGACTGTTTACCTTACACACTTTGCTTAAAGCAGTTGTCTGTTGCTTGCAACTTAATACTGGAGGGGGTTCGGATGATAACCTGAAGGTGGACTTCTAGTCATAGATGCAGTTGGATGGCGGTCTATGTATCTTGTTGTATTGCCCAATCAACCTTATAGGATCTTTCTGACTAGTAATTGCATTGTTATGCCTTGCTCAGTTCCTATCACTTGCCCTGCTGTAATTTGTTTACCCTTCATGACATGTTGTTTATCTAAGGAGAGCACCTCTAGTGAACTATGGACCCCGGTCCAATCTTTAACATTGATACATCTTCCACTGTTACTTGTTTACTTGCTGCAAACCATTACCTTCCACACCATACGTTTAATCCTTTGTTACAGCAACCCGGTGAGCTTGACAACCTCACCGATTCGTTGGTGCAAAGTCTTGAGTTTGTGTTGTGCAGGTTTCCACGTTGCTTGAAACACCTTTGACATGTTTCCTTCCTCCTTCTGGTTCGATAACCTCGGTCTCTACTGAGGGAAGACTTGCTGCTGTGCTGCTTCACACCTTGCTCTTGGGGTTTCCAACGAAGCGCTCCTACATCAACTTAGGCGCCATCAACAAGTTTTCTGGCGCTGTTGCTGGGGAGGCCAAGGACGTCTTCACTAGGGGAGTCCTTCACTTCCTTTCTCTTTACTTTGTTTTTAGTTTGCTTTGTTTCTTTTGTGTGGTTTAGTTTGCCTCTTTTCAGAAAACCCCAAAAAATTAGTCTAGTTTGGTTTGCTTTCTTTATTAAAAAACACAAAAAAAATTAGTTCCTGCTCTAAGTTGCTACCATGTCTGGTTTTGGATCAAACTCTATCTCCCCTATGGTAGAAATCTCCACTTTTAAGCAAAAAAGTGAAGAAAGATTTAAGGAGGCTTGGTCTAGAATCTCTGCTTTCCAGAGGGAAACCGAGCCTGAAGTGAGCCTCATCCCGGTTATTGATAGTTTCTACCGCGATATTGCTCTTCGTTATAGATATGCTTTGGATGTTGTGGCTGAGAAAGATTTTTTGCTATGTACTAAGGATGAAGCTTTTGATGCCGTAAGGAAATTAATCATGATCTATGGTACACCTGGCAAGTCTGGTTCTGCTTTCATAAATATTTTTGCTAGGTTGAACACTCTTGAGACCGGCATTGCTGCTATGAATAGTTGCTATCACACTCTTAGGGCTTACCATGATTATGTTCCCATAAATTCTGAGCCTTCAAAGTGGTTTCCCACAATCAAAGTTTCAATAAACACTACACTTTTTGATGCACGTTGTGATATCATGTCTGAATTTTGTCTCATGCCTAAAGATATTTTTGATTCCTTGAGTCTTTGTGGGCTTATTGAAGAAGGAGAGGAAATCTCTCTTACCAACAATACCACTATATCACCCATTGGAATATCTAAAGGTGTGTTTACAAAAATTTCAGGGAAAATGGTGACTACTGATTATCCTGTTATTGAATGTGTAGGCAAGGGACAAATCACACTTGGAAGATCTCTACTGAAACACCTTGGGGCAGTAATAGATGTGGGAAAAGGCATCATGCACTTTGCTCCTCCGGTAAGCAATCATATCTTCCCTAAAGAGAAAAGGAAAGGTAAGAAAGGAAGGAACAAGAGGGGAAATTCCTCATTTGAAAATACTTGATTCTTCTTGCTTCTTGTGCCTAACTTAAAGGCGTTAAAGAAAAGTACTTGTTGGGAGATAACCCAAGAGTTTCCTTGAGTCTTGGAAGTTATTACTTCAGTAATGACCTCTCCTTATCCTTTTTGTTTGCTTTTTTGTGCCAAGAATGACCTCTAATGAGAGGGAAGTAAGATTTGGAGAGTTGCTATTCTGAAACAGATTTCTGTTCTCCACCATAAAAATTCGTGAGGAGTCTCTATAACTCGGATTGAGCTCAAAATTTATGAATAAATCCCCAGTATGTTAGATAACTTCCGTTAGTTCAAAACTTTTTGATTTGAGCAACAGAAGATGTTCGAAAAAATCGGTTTCTACCTGCTGGTCTGTTTTGATAGATTTCTGCCATTATTTGCATTAGCTTCTTATTGATTCCTTTTTGAGTTCTCTTTAGGTAAATTGAGATTTTTGAAGGAGTTGCTACAGTAGCTTGTGTTTTAGTGAAAAGCCTTGCTGTTCCAAAGCTTTGCCAGTGGTCTAATATCTTTTGAATATACTAATGTTGCTAATGAAGATTGTGTGAAGTTTTGTATGAAGGAAAAATTTCAGGTGTAGAGAAAGAATGATGCAATGAGATGAAGAATGGACAAAAGCTCAAGCTTGGGGATGCCAGCATGGTGTAACCCCAAGAAATATCCAAGAGGTACAAGCGTCAAATCTTGGGGATGCCCAAGGCATCCCCTTCTTCATCAATAAAAAGCTTAGGTCTGTCTAGACACTTCGTTTTTATTGTTTCATGCACAGTTGTGTTGTTCTTGGAGAATCTTAGTTTTCATTTGCTTTGCTTAGGTTGTTTAGTTTGCTTGAATAAAGTAGTTTGTACCCCCGTTCTCACTGTGTTGTTTTGCAAATAAGTTGTTTGGTGTTGGAAAGGAGTAGTAAGTTCTTGCTTGAAGTGCAAGAGGAGCTTGCATTGACTGTGACTTAGACTTTAGCATGACATGCTAGGTGTTGTTTTAGAATTATGCTTAGTGATTATTGTTATAGCATGTCTTGTTCCAAACAATTGGGATTTCTTAGTGTGCCTTGAAGAAATTATGCGTTGTTTTAGCATGCAAAGGCATAGTATTATGGTATTCTCCTTTGATGCTTTGCTTGGGTTGACTTGGCACATGCTTACACCATGTTATGACTATGACAAGTCACCATTAGCCTCTATGATCATTTAGTCCTTGACTTGTAGTACCACTCTTTGATTTGATTAGTATGCTTTGTTGCATTGCGTGATTATGGCCATTATGCTCTCTTAGTTGGTTGCTCCCAGTCTTTTGATAGCCTCCATTTGTATGAGTAAGTTATACTCATGCTTCCAACTCCTAAGAAACCAAGTTATTCCAAAGTGTCCACTATAAACTCCTATGCATGGTGTGTTACACCATTCCAAGTATATTCTTGTTTTCAACTATCTTCCAATTAAAAACTATATTGTTATGTGAAAACTTAGTGATTAAAGCCCTCACAAACTTGATGGCACACTTTATTCTTTGCCCCTAATAAACTTGAACCATTGTGACAACTTTGTTGTATATGCTTGCACTTATAAGTTGGAGTTAGCAGAACCGTACTGCCACGGGGAACATTTTCAACATTGCACTTGTACTTCTGTACTTCGTTGATATCATGCTCTTTTGTCTATGGATGTTACCGGAGTGAAATGAAGTGGGAACTTGTAAGTCCATGGAGTTTGTATTCTGTGTTAGAGAAACTCCTGGGCCGCTAGCCTAAGCCATGCATAATCATGGTGGAAACTTGCAGCATCACCATAGTGAGCTATATATGAAGCATCCTCAATAAAAAAGCTATGCATATGGTAAATAAAAAGATTGCTGAGATGCTCATTGTCTGCTTGCCTTGTCATTTTGGTTATGGGAAAGCTCCTGTACCATGTGCAAGGGGTACCCTGTTGGCGGTTCTCAATGATATGCAAATACTTACAGTGACAAGAACTTGCCTGGGCCCTAAGTTGAGTATCCATGAGGTGTAGCCCTCATATTCAAGGGACTTGAGATTGCCAACTTATACTTCGTCAAGCATATACTCCAGCTTTTCCACTTTAACCTTAACCACTTCAAGATGCTTATGATAGGGGCAATGAGGGCTAAAAGCTAACAAGTACCATAATTTTTGGAAGATCTTTTTGAAACTTGTAATCCCTGCTTCCTTTAGAAAAAGGCCTTTCTTCCACCACTATTGAGTCTCCACCTTCTACCTTTAGGCACCATTAAGAGAGCATAGTTTTCATTCTGTGTGCAGTGTTCCAAAGCTTATTAATTGATGCATATTGTGTTATTACTTGCTCTTGTGCTATTTGTTTCTAGTCACCCTTGTGAACTTTGCAGGTGTCCTATGCATTTTACTGCTACTCTATGAGGGACAAGCTGATTGCCACTATGCTATGTTTTCTGCATGTGAAACAAACAAACATTTTTCAATGCATATTATTCATGATCTTTGTTTGTAGCTTGTCATGTTGCATGCATAGTTACTATGTCCTACTGTTAGAACTCCATTCTTTCATGCACATGTTTAGAGTTATTTGATCCCAGCTTTCAATGCTTGCAAATGGTTGTATCTTTATTGTGAGGGTGCATCTCACCTCAAAAATTATTCTATTTATCACTTACCTACTCGAGGACGAGCAGGAGTTAAGCTTGGAGATGTTGATACGTTGGAAACGTATATATAATTTTTGATGCTCCATGCTTGTTTAGTATCTACTTTGATTTACTTGTCCAAACTTTGAGGTGCTTTTTACATTTTTTCTGGTACTAACCTACTAACAAGTTGTAACAGTGCCAGATGCCTATTTTCTGTTGTTTTTGGTTTCAGAAAAGTTAGTAAAGAAATATTCTCAGAATTGGATGGGACAAAGGACAAAGTCAATTACTTTCCGTGGGGAACAAGAAGTCCAGAGGAGAGACGGAGGGGCCGGCCAGAGGGGCCAGACCCACCCCAGGCGCGGGGGCCCCACCCCGTGCCTGGCTAGGGTTTGGTCGCCCTGGCGGCCGCCTCGGCCTCCCCCTTCGCCTATAAGAAGCCCTCGATGCAGAAACCATGAGCACCCGATCAGAAATCCATGAAACCGTCTGTAGCCGCCGCCACCATCGTCCCTAGATTGGGGGATCTGAAGATCTTCCCCTGCCGGAGGGGAGATCATCTCGGAGGCCTTCTCTCCGGTATGATGCGTGAGTAGTTCCACCTTGTACTATGGGTCCATGTAGTAGCTAGATGGTTGTATCTCCTCCTTTGTTCTTTCATGTATAGATCTTGTGAGCTCCGTTCCTGATCAAGATCTAATCTATTTTGTAATCATGCATGTTGTGTTTGCGGGGATCTAATGGATATTGAGATTATTATCTTGGTTTGATTAATGGTTTGGTCTTTATGATTCTATCATGTCTGTGTTGTTTGTGATCTTGCATGCTCTCCGTTGCTAGTGGTTATCTTGGCCAAGTAGTTGCTAGTGACTCCAAGAGGGGGTATTTATGCTCGATAGTGGGTTCATGCCTCTAGTTTCCAAGGAAAGTGACAGAAATCTCTTCGGTTGTAGATGTGTTGTTGCTACTAGGGAGAAAACAACGGTCTCTTGTTCATGGAACATGTGGACTGTTTACCTTACACACTTTGCTTAAAGAAGTTGTCTCTTGCTTGCAACTTAATACTGGAGGGGGTTCGGATGATAACCTGAAGGTGGACTTCTAGTCATAGATGCAGTTGAATGGCGGTCTATGTATCTTGTTGTATTGCCCAATCAACCTCGTAGGATCTTTCTGACTAGTAATTGCATTTGTTATGCCTTGCTCAGTTCCTGTCAATTGCCCTGCTGTAATTTGTTTACCCTTCATGCCATGTTGTTTATCTAAGGAGAGCACCTCTAGTGAACTATGGACCTCGGTCCAATCTTTACCATTGATACATATTCCACTGTTATTTGTTTACTTGCTGCAAACCATTACCTTCCACACCATACGTTTAATCCTTTGTTACAGCAAACCGGTGAGCTTGACAACCTCACTAATTCGTTGGGGCAAAGTCTTGAGTTTGTGTTGTGCAGGTTTCCATGTTGCTTGCAACACCTTTGAGATGTTTCCTTCCTCCTTCTGGTTCGATAACCTCGGTCTCTACTGAGGTAAGACTTGCTGTTGTGCTGCTTCACACCTTGCTCTTGGGGTTTCCAACGAAGCGCTCCTACATCAACTTAGGCACGATTTTCTTCACCTTTTTACCTTTGGCTTTCTTCTGACTAGTATTTATACTAGTTGACTGAGAGACCGCCTTCTTCGTCTGACACGGCGGTGGCGGAGTGGGCTGACGCGGCGGGGGAGTGGGCTGATGCGGCGGTGGACTCGCACTATGGTGGTCGTCCCACTCCTCATGTGGACTTGCTGGAGGCGGCAGACTCGGCTGACGCGGAGGAGACGGTGGTGGATTGGGTGCAGAGCCTGGAAACACGATGTATTTCTTGCGCCATAGAATGATAGAGCCCCTGACTTCTCCTAGCGTGCTCTCATCTTCAGGTCCAGGGATGTCAAGTTATAGTGATTCATATTGAGGTAGAACCTCATCCACCCCGACACAAGCATAGCCATCTGGAATATCTTTACAATGCCAGCGTGCTTCAGGTTCACAAGATAAAGCATAGCCAAGATCCGCCTTGAAGGATAAGTTCATCACTCCCACATGCAGCTCGCATCTTGTCTTCTCAGTGATATTATCCATGGGATAGTGATCTATCGGAACGGCCGTCGTGGAAGCGACACTGCTTCTCCGCTGAGATGGGACACCGACACTTTCTTCTAGTCGATGATGAGTTGGCCCTTGCTAGCGCATTTTGTCCAGTTGCTTCTGTTGCTCCTTTAGCATGGCATATATTTCCTCGTTCTTTCTTTCCACGCTACTCAACCGGTCTGTCTCCTCTATCTCCTTCTGCTTCTTTGCCCTCGCTCGGCTTCTATAGGATTCAATTTCCTCAGGAAACCCGGTCTTCCACGGCACAGAAGGTCCAAAGCCTCGTGTTCGTCCTGGTTTTTCAGGATTACCGAGGGCCTTTGTCAGCTCGTCGTTCTCTCTGTCGGGTTTGAAGTTACCCTTTTTAACCTCCTCAATTGTTTTAACAATTTCTCCATGGGGTGTAGCAACATTGGACTTTTTATCGAATATTAACTCCCATGTTTCCATGTCATACTTTGCCCCATGGTCAAGTAACCAATTCCTTACTCTGATGGGCCAGTCCTCTGTAGCTGGAGTGAGCCCTTGGGCACGCAAGGCTTTCTCGGCTTCCTCCCACTTAGGAACGGAAGTCCTGTAGCCACATGTCCCCATCGTATGGTGATATTTTTTTTGCAGCATTTTCTTTATTCTTTGCGGACCTTTTTTTTGCTATTGCTGATTTCTTGTAGTCTAGAAATCTTTCCCAGTGAGGCCGCTGCTTCTCTAGTGAGTCCGCGAATTCTGGAACTTTTCCTTCCTCGAGATATTCATTGTACAGTCTTTTCTTATAGTTATTGAACTATTGGGCCATCTTCTTAAGAGCGAAACGCTTAACTTTGGACCTCATATCATCTGTGGCCTCCTTAGTTTTTAAGACTTGTAGGATGAAATGGTGAATGAGCTTATCCCATAGTATGTTTTTGTATCTATCCTCGACATAACTCATAGAATTTTCATCTCCCTTTGCTAGCTTATTCGAGTTGATAATGTTGATCGGGACGTTGTCCCTAACAACAAATCCACATTGATGAATAAATGTGTTTGCGTTCTTTATGGGAAGCAACGGGAAGCCCACTAGAGAGACCTCAACAATTGTGAGATGTGCATCATCGGGCATCCCTTTGGCCGGTCCTCGTTTACTATTTTTAACTGACTTGGTCGATGTGGAGGTCTAAAATAAGAAACAATATTCGTTAATATATATAGACACACAAATCAATTAATGCATCTATCTAGTGATCAAGAGGCTTAATAATATACCTCGCCAAACTTTGTCAAGGATGGTCCATCATTTTCCAAGCCATCATCGAAATTAAAACTAGTATGCGCTTCGACTTGAGGTTCTATCTCTATTCCCTCACCGGACTCATTCAGAAACTGTGAGCCATCTTCTGCTCCACAGTCTCCTTCTCCACCCTGATCGACGAGCCCTCCTTCATGATAAGGGAGCGCTCCATCCTGATAGGGGAGCGCGGTCCATCACCTAGTATCATATCGAATAAAGGCTCTTCACCTTCTCTACTGTTGAAGTCCATAGAATAACTGCTATGACATAATATGCATATATGAGTAAAAAAATTATATAACATCTCGAATGACAACAAAAGTATTAATATCATATAACATCTCGAATAACATCTTAGAAAACAACAAAGTAGTCATAATACATCTCGAATAACGACAAAGTAGTAATATCATATAAAGAACAACTCTTGTCTGATTACACCGCTCAAACTCAACATCGACTCCCGGCTCCTGAGCCGTGGGATGTGACCAACCAAATAGTCGAAACCATCACCAGAGTATAACTAAAGTGAGATCCCTGAATAACCTGCCAGGTATGGGGGGCCACCCCGGCGTCCAACATCACCATATAGTGACGGACGTGCTCGTCCTCCTCCCTGACACGACGTCGTACCACCTCCTCGGGGGCCGGCTCCCTCTGCACACTCCCTGGACCACGTGACCTCCACCAAAGGAGATCCGGGTCGACGACGACACCCGAATTCCTCACCAAGCTACGCGTCCCTAACGGTAGCACCTCCTAGTGCCAGCCCGGCGGAGCCCAGTCTCGTACAACACCGCTAGAGCGTAGTACTCCCTCGCTCTGGCCGAGTCCACTACGAGGATGCCCGGGCATATCCTAAAGTAGGTATGGATTTGACCGAAATAATGCTAAGTAAATAATTATATTCTAATAATAGTAATAATTTCCTAAATATTAGCAATAATATCCTAAATACTAACAAATATTTATATACAAATCTCTAAATATCCTAAATACTAACTAATATCCTAAATACTAAACAATATACACTATATATTGAAAAAATACACTATTTAGGAAAAATAAATACACTATACACTAAATACTAACCAATATCCTAAATACTCCAATATACACTACTTAGGCAAAAAATACACTATTTAGGAAAAAATACACTATACACTAAATACTAGCCAATATCCTAAATACTAAACAATATACACTATATACTGAAAAATACACTATACACTAAATACTAACTAATATCCTAAATACTAAACAATATACACTATATACTGAAAAAATACACACTATATCTATATTGAAAAAATAGAAAAAAACTCACCGGAGGGCGGAGCGGGGATGGGCCGGTGAGAGGCGGCGCGAAGGGAGGCGCCGGCGGCGGCGCGGGGACGGGCGCGCGAGGGGCAGCACAGGCCGGGGGCCGGTGAGGGGCGCGGCGGCGACTCCACGGGCCGGGAGCGGCGGGGCGCGCAGGGACGAGCGAGGGGACGGCGTGGGGCGGGACGGCGCGCGGCGGGGCGGCGAGCAGCACGGCGGAGCGCGGGTGCGGGCGGTGGCCTGGCGGTGTCGTCTGCAGTTTTGGAGAAGAAAGGAACGTCCTGGCTCGTGGCTTGGGCCAGGAGGAGGGTGGTGGGTATTTATACCCACCACCTCTAGTCCCGGTTCCAGCCTCCAGCCGTGGCTAGAGGTTTTTTGGGCGCGCCATTTCTCGCGCGCAAAAACCTCTAGTCCCGGTTAGAGGCTGGGGCCGGGACTAGAGGTTAATTTTTTTAATTTTATTATTTCTATATCTTTTGTTTTGTGATGATGAAAAATATGTATTATATATCAAATTTTGCAGAAAAAAAGATCTATAATGTAAATCTATTACCATATTCTATTATAAAACTAATATTTTGTTGAATTAAAAAATATCTTTTGTATACTAGAGTTTGAATTTATTAATATTATTATTTCAATATGTTTTATTCTGTAATGATGAAAAATATGTATAATATATCAAAATTTGGAGGAACAAAGATCTATAATATAAATATATTAGCATACTAAATATGGACCGGGACTAAAGCTTGCGGCAGGCTACGGAAGGCAGGACTAGGGTAGGAAGGCTAGAGCAGGCAGCACTAATGATATGGGTGAGTGTCGACATTATGTCGTGCGGATTTTACCTTGTCCCGGATGGTGTCGCCAACCGGGACTAAAGATGAACCTTTAGTCCCGGTTGGAGACACCAACCGGGACAAAACATGAGTCAGCACTAATAATAGGGGTGAGTGTCGACATTATGTCGTGAGTGTTGACACAATGCTGAGCTACTTGTACTATAAATAGGCATCCTTGTGAGTCCAGTCCTCCAGCCAGTTTGAGGCATCTCCAAGATGGTCTTCAAGATCAGGGACACCATTACGGCCAGTTTCAGGGAGATGCCACCGGAGCCTAGTCCTCCGGCATCTCCAAGAAACTGGTCATAGAGGCACTCCCTAATATGTGAAATTAGGTTAGCTCCCAGGCATATTGATCTAGTTAGAGAAGTTACAAGCTGCAAGATGGTATTCAAGAGCAGGGACACCACTACGGCCAGTTTCAGGGAGATGTCATCGGAGCCCAGTCCTCCGGCATCTCCAAGAAAATGGTCATAGAGGCACTCCCTAATATGTGACCACACGTGTTTGGAGATCAGATCTTCATGATAAGTACGAATCGGGAAAACATCTTCATAGTTTGGGAAAGTTGTAGTACGAATCGGAAGTAAAGGCCCCCCTTTAGTCCCGGTCCATCCACAAACCGGGACTAACACTTAATATTAAAAACCGGGACAAACCGGGACTATCTAACACTCAGGACTAAAGCCGTCCCCTTTAGTCATAATCATTCCTAGTCCTATAGTACGCAGCTTCAAGGTATTCTTCTTCATCATCATCGTCATCTTCACCTGCCACTCCGGGGATCCTCAGCCCAGCCATGGCATATACCGGGGGCACCTGCCACTTCGGCCTCGGATTCACGGCGGGCAGGGGAGGGGTCTCCTGGAAGACGATGGCACTACCGGTCGGGCGAGGGAGCAGCCTTCTTGTGGCTCTGTGGCGGGTGGCCTTGTGAGCACCGCAGGCGAGGATGGTCTCCCCCGGTGATGTAGCGCATCACGCTGATGATAGTCCGGTTCGCACACCACAGGCGGCGGCCGTCTTCGTTGTGGTTCACTGGGGAAGGGCCGTCACCCTCGTACCTAGAGAGCTCTCTTCCTCACCGGTTAGCAAAAAAGGCATTCCAGGTGTCATAGTTGTCGGGATCCCACTGGGTATCCATCCGTTGCTCCGGCGTGAGCTTGTGGTAGAAGTGGTTCGTGATGGCCGCCTGGCGTGCGGAACCGTGAGGGTTAGGAGGGACAGGAACCCCTCCAGCGCTCAGCATCCAGCCGGCGGGCGGCCGGTAGCCCGGAGGGCAAGGGTAGCTGGAGGCGCACAGCGCCTTGGTCTCCTCGAGGGTCAGAATGGCCCAGTAGGCGTTGTCCATTGTTGTGAGAGAGGAAGGTGTGGATATGTGGATAGCGATGGCGCGGTCGACCTAGATATAGAGGAAAAGGGCGGGAAAACATTGCGGGAAGCGGTGAGAAATGTCTTTAGTCCCCGTTAGTGGCTATAACCGGGACTAATAGCTTCGGTCAGAGAAAAAGGGCAGGAAAACATGGCGGGAAGCGGTGGGAAATGGCGGGAAATATCTTTAGTCCCGGTTAGTGGCTACAACCGGGACTAAAAGATTCGGTCAGAGGGAAAGTTAGTATAATTATTCTTATAAAACAAAAAAATAACAAACTTGGTAAAAGCTTCACAAAATGATATACATATGTACATATTGATTGCATCTAAAAAACGGCCGCAGGCAAAATTCAGAATACATCATATGACTTTCTTATGACCGTGTGGCCTTAACCATGGAGCATCTTCATCAAGTAACATGATGCTTGGGTCATCCTTCACTACAAACGGCGGAATTTCATGAAACTTGTCATAATCTTCGGACATCTCTGTCTTGTCCTCCACTCCTACGATGTTTCTTTTCCCTGAAAGAACTATGTGGCGCTTTGGCTCATCGTTTGATGATGTATTTTTTTGCTTATATTTTCTTTTTCTTGGTTTGGTAGACATGTCCTTCACATAGAAAACCTGAGACACATCATTGGCTAGGACGAATGGTTCGTTCATGTACGCAAGATTGTTGAGATCCACTGTTGTCATTCCGTATTTTTTGTCTACCTCAACCCCGCCTCCTGTTAGCTTGACCCATTTGCACCGAAACAAAGGGACCTTCAAAGCAGGTCCATAGTCAAGTTCCCATATCTCCTCTATGTAACCATAATATGTGTCCTTTGACCCATTGTCGTTTGTTGCATCAAAGCGGACACCACTGTTTTGGTTGGTGCTCTTTTTATCTTGGGCGATCGTGTAAAATGTATTCCCATTTATCTCGTACCCTTGGTAAGTCCATATAGTCGAAGATGGTGAGCTGGCCAACAAGTACAAGTCATCACAAACGGTTTTGTTATTCATGAGATGTGTTTGCAACCAACCGCCAAAAGTCTTCATGTGTTCATCTCTAATCAAGGAGTCATGCTTTCCCGGGTTGTTTGAGCGTACAATATTCTTGTGTTCCTTTATATACGGAGCTGCCAAGGTGGAATTATGCAGAACCGTGTAGTGTGCTTGAGTGAAAGAATGTCCATCCCTACATATTATTGATTTCCTTCCTAGTGTGCCTTTTCCACTCATTCTCCCCTCATGTCGTGATTCAGGAACACCAATCGACTTAATGTCAGGAATAAATCAATACAAAACTCAATGACCTCCTCTGTTCCATAGCCCTTCGAGATGCTTCCTTCTGGCCTAGCACGATTATGGACATATTTCTTCAAGACTCCCATGAACCTATCAAAGGGGAACATATTTTGTAGAAATACAGGACCCAAAATGGTAATCTCGTCAACTAGGTGTACCAGCAGATGCGTCATAATATTGAAGAAGGATGGTGGGAACACCAACTCGCAACTAACGAGACACCGGACCACATCATTTTGTAACCTCAGTAGAATTTCTAGATCGACTACCTTCTGAGAAATAGCATTGACGAATGCACATAGCTTCACAATGGGCAGTCGAACATTTTCCGGTAGAATCCCCCTCAATGCAACCGGAAGCAATTGTGTCATAAGCACGTGGCAGTCATGAGACTTTAGGTTCTGGAATTTTTTCTCTGCCATATTTATTATTCCCTTTATATTCGACGATAAGCCAAAGGGGACCTTCATACTTCTTAGGCCTTCAATAAAAATTCCTTCTCTTATTTGGTAAGAGCATAACTGGCAGCACGTAGACGTCCTTTATCTGTCATTATTGGATGCACGTCATGTCGGTCTTTCATACCTTACTGGTCCTGTCGTGCTTCTGGCGTATCTTTTGTCTTTCCATACACGCCCATAAAGCCTAGCAGGTTCACGCAAAGATTATTCGTCACGTGCATCATGTCGATTGTAGAGCGGACCTCTAGAACTTTTCAATAGGGTAGCTCCCAAAATATAGATTTCTTCTTCCACATGGGCACATGTCCGTCAGCGTCATTTGGAACAGATTGACCGTCAGGGCCCTTTCCAAAAATTACTTCTAGATCCTTGACTGTACCAAATATATAATCACCAGTACGGCGAATAGGCTTCTTCCGGTGATCTGCCTCACCATTGAAATGCTTGCCTTTCTTTTTTGCGGAATGCCTGGCCGAAAGAAATCGACGATTCCCCAGGTACACATTCTTCTTAACTTTATCCAAATATATACTTTTAGTATCATCTAAACAATGCGTGCATGCATTGTATCCCTTGTTTGACTATCTTGAAAGGTTACTAAGAGCAGGACAATCACTGATGGTTACGAACAACAACGCCCGTAGGTCAAATGGCTCCTGTTTGTGCTCATCCCACATACGAACACCTTCATCGCGCCACAACTGTAGTAGTTCTTCAACTAATGGCCTTAGATAGACATCAGTGTCATTGTCGGGTTGCTTTGGGGCTTGGATGAGCACTGGCATCATAATGAACTTCCGCTTCATGCACAACCAAGGAGGCAGGTTATATATACATAGAGTTACAGACCAGGTGCTATGACTGCAGCTCTGCTCTCCAAAAGGATTCATGTCATCTGTACTTATACTGAACCTTAAGTTCCTTGTGTCATCTGCATAGCTCGGGTACTCTCTATCGATTTTTCTCCATTGCGACCCATCAGCGGGGTGTCTCATCATCGAGTCTTTCCTGCACTCTTCTTTGTGTCATCGCAACAACTTGGCATGCTCTTTATTTCTAAAAAACGTTTCAACTGTGGTATTATAGGAGCATACCACACAAACTTTGCAGGAACCCTCTTCCTAGAGCGCTGCTCGCCCTCAAAATCACCAGGGTCATCTCGTCTGATGTTATAACACAATGCGCCGCATACTGGGCATGCATCCAAATTCTCGTACTCCTCACCGCAATATAGTATGCAGTCATTAATGCATGCATGTATCTTCTGCACCTCTAGTCCTAGAGGGCAGACGACCTTCTTTGCCTCGTATGTACTGACATGCAATTCATTATCCTTTGGAAGCTTCTTCTTCCAAAATTTCAGTAGCTTCTCAAATCCCTTGTCAGATAAACCATTCTCTGCTTTCCATTGCAGTAATTCCTGTGTGGTACCGAGCTTTGTGTTGCCATCTTCGCAATTTGGGTATAATATTTTTTTGTGATCCTCTAACATGCAATCCAACTTCTTCTTCTCATTTTCATTTTCGCATTCATCCGTGCATCAAGAATGGCCCGATGAAGATCATCGGCAGTCTCATCTAATGCCCGTTCTTCTCCTTCTTGTTCATTGTCTTCTAGTGCAGTGCCACCGTATTCAGGAAACATTGGATAGTTGTCATCGTTCTCTTCTTCTTCGCTGTCTTCCATCATAACCCCGCTTTCTCCATGCTTTGTCCAACAAATATAGCCGGACATGAAACCTGATTGAATCAAGTGGATGTGAATGGTTTTGGATGAAGAGTAATCCTTCTCATCCCGACAGACACGACACGGATAACACATAAAACCATTCCGCTTGTTTGCCTCAGCCAAATCGAGGAAAGAATGCACGCCTTTAATCAACGCGTCAGACATTTGGGGAGCGTCGTACATCCATTCTCGGCTCATCTGCAGTATAATTAAAATTTTCTATCATATAAAAAGTTTGGATCATTTTTACTACAATTACTTTTACATGCACTAATTTTTGAATTAAGATTTTCTATCATATTAAAATTTTACATGCACTAATTTTTGAATTGGACAAAATTGTTAACGTAAAATGTTGACTATTTAATTATTGCTCTAGCAGTGAAAACCTTATTCAATTCTGAGATCCGAAACTCTTAAAATGCAAATCTTAACTTTCAGTAGCTTTTTGTATAATCAAACTATGCTTAAAATTACACATCTAAAATTCCCTCTAGCTACACTTCTAAGCATGAAATCCCTCATTCTAGTTCTAGAGCATTGAGCTAAACTATAACAATAAGAGATGAATGATTGAAGTTGCTAACCATTTTAGAAGCTTGGATTGATAGATGATGCCACCAAATCTTGGATTGAAAGTTGCCACCAAATTGGACAAAAATGAGGATGAACTTGAGTTGTTCCTTGGGGGAAATGGCCATGCTTTTGTGCTGGGTTGAAGAGGGATATATAGTGGTAATAAATTGTCCCGGGTGGTAAACGAACCCAGACTAGAGGTTGATCTCTAGTCCCGACTGGTAACAAGAACCCAGACTAAATATAGCCATGGGTCCCACAGGAGATCTAGTCCCGGCTTGTGTTACCAACCGGGACTAGAGATTGCCCACGGACTGGGACTAGTCATGTGGGGCCATCTAGACATTGCAAAATTCACAGACCGGGACTAGTGCTAACACTAGTCCCAGTTTCAGACAAGGTCGGGACTAGAGGCTGGAGCTGCAAAAAACGAAAGGTCATTTTTCTACTAGTGTATAATGAACTCCTTCATACATATCGCCTCTTGTGAAGCCTCTGAAGCAGCTATGTGTTCCGATTCAGTTGAAAATCTTGCCACAACGCTTTTCTTTGCACTCCTCCAGCTAACTACTTCACCATTCAAAGTAAATACGTATCCAGATTGAGATTTAGAATCATCTGGATCGGTGTTCCAACTAGCATCGGTGTAACCATTAACAACGAGTTGTTCATCACCTCCATAAGAAAGAACCATATCCTTAGTTCTTATCAAGTACTTAAGGATGTTTTTGACCGCTGTCCAATGATCCACTCCTGGATCACTTTGATAACTGCTAGTAAAACTAACAACATATGCAATGTCGGGTCTAGTACATAACATGGCATACATGATAAATCCTATGGCTGAGGCATAGGGAGTCTTACTCATTCTTTCTCTATCTTCTACCGTTGCAGGACTTTGAGTTTTACTCAAGGTCGTATTGGGCAATATGGACAAGAACCCTTTCTTGCTATCTCCGATTCCAAACCTCTTTAGAACTTTGTGCAAATATGTACTTTGCGACAATGATATTAAGCGCCTCGATCTATCTCTATAAATCTTTATGCATAATATGTTAGCAGCTTCGCCAAGATCCTTCATTGAAAAACTATTATTCAAATAATCTTTGACACTATTAAGAAGGTCTATATCATTCCCAATCAACAATATGTCGTCCACATATAGTACCAGGAATGCTACAAAGCTCCCAATCACTTTCTTGTAAATACAAGCTTCTCCATAAGTTTGTATAAAACCAAAACTTTTGATCACATTATCAAGACATTGATTCCAACTTCGGGATGCTTGCTTCAATCCATAAATGGACCGTTGAAGTTTGCATACCTTGTTAGCATCCTTAGGATCGACAAAATATTTGGGTTGTACCATATACAACACTTCATCAATGTCTCCATTGAGGAATGGCGTTTTGACATCCATCTGCCATATCTCATAATCATAATATGCAACAATTGCTAACAAAATCCTCACAGACTTTAGCTTCGCTACCGGTGAGAAAGTCTCATCGTAGTCAATGTCGAAACCCTTGTGCGACAAGTCGAGCTTTATAGACGGTTACATTTCCATCAACATCTGTTTTCTTCTTCGAAATCCATTTATTATCGACAGCCTTTCGGCCATCCGGTAAGTCCACCAAAGTCCATACTTGGTTTTTGTACATGGATCCAATCTCGGACTTCATGGATTCTTGCCATTTATTGGAATCTGGGCTCATCATCGCTTCCTCATATGTCGCAGGGTCGTCGGTGTTGTCCACCAACAAGACACTCATAAATGGATCATACCAATCAGGAGTGGTACGAGTCCTTGTTGACCTGCAAGTTTCCGTAGTAACTTCGACCGAAGTTTCATGATATTTATCATTAGCTTCTTCTATTATTGGTGTAGGCACCACATGAACTTCTTCCGGTGTTGCGCTACTCTCAAATCCGAGAGAAGGTTCAACAACCTCATCGAGTTCTACTTTCCTTCTAGTCACTTCCTTCGAGAGAAACTCCTTCTCTAGAAAGGATCCATTCTTGGCAACGAATATTTTTCCTTTGGATCTATGATAGAAGGTATACCCAATAGTTTCCTTCGGGTATCCTATGAAGACGCATTTTTCGCTTTCTGTTCAAGCTTGTCGGGCTGTAACTTCTTTACATAAGCTTCATAACCCCAAACTTTAAGGAACAATAATTTAGGTTTCTTCCCAAACCATAATTCATACGGTGTCATTGCAACGGATTTAGATGGTGCCCTATTTAAAGTGAATGCGGCTGTTTCTAATGCATATCCCCAAAATTACAAAGGTAAATCTGTAAGTGACATCATAGAACGAACCATATCTAAGAGAGTTCGATTACGACATTCGGACACACCATTACGTTGTGGTGTTCCCGGTGGTGTCAATTGTGAAAGTATTCCGCATTTCTTCAAATGCTGGCCAAACTCGTAACTTAGATACTCACCTCCATGATCAACACGTAGAAATTTAATCTTCTTGTTATGTTGATTCTCTACTTCACTTTGAAATTCCTTAAACTTGTCGAAAGTTTTGGACTTATGTTTCATGAAATAGATATACCCATATCTACTCAAGTCATCCATGAAAGTAAGAACATAACGATAACCACTGCGATGCTACACTCATTGGGCCACACACATCGGTATGTATGATTTCCAACAAGTCCGTTGCTCGCTCCATCATACCAGAAAATGGAGACTTAGTCATCTTACCCATCAAACATGCTTCGCATCTTTCAAGTGATTCAAGATGTCCATCGGAATGGAGTTTCTTCATACGCTTCACTACGATATGAACAAGACGACAGTGTCACATATAGGTTGAGTTATTGCTTAATTTCAAACGTTTAGCTTCAATGTTATTAACATGTGTATTAATAAAATCGAGATTCAACAAGAATAGACCATCTATCAAAGGTGCAAGTGCATAAAACATATTACTCATATAAATCGAACAACCATTATTCTCGGACTTAAACAAGTAACCGTCTCGCAATAAACATGATCCGGATATAATGTTCATGCTTAATGCAAGCACCAAATAACAATTATTTAAGTATAAAACTAATCCCGATGGTAGATGAAGAGGTAGCGTGTCGACCACGATCACATCAACCTTAGATCCATTTCCAACGCGCATCGTCACCTTGTTCTTCGGCAGTTTTCCCCTATTCCACAGCACTTGTTTCGAGTTACAAATATGAGCAACCGAACTAGTATCAAATACCCAGGCACTACTATGACTACTAGTAAGTGATACGTCGTAAACGTATCTATAATTTTTTATGTTCCATGCTTGTTTAGTATCTTCTTTGCTTTGCTTTGTCTACACTTTGAGGTATTTTTATACCTTTTCTGGGACTAACCTATTAACAAGATGCCACAGTGCCAGTTGCCTATTTTCTGTTGTTTTTGGTTCCAGAAAAGTCAGAAAATGAATATTCTCGGAATTGGACGGGATAAAAGCTAAAGTCAATATTTCACCGAGGAGAACACGGAGCCAGAAGACGAGACGGGGGAGGGCCGCGAGGGGCCCACACCCCCTGGCCGTGCAGCCATGCCTGGCCCGCACCTAGGGGATGCGGCCGCCTAGGGAACCCCCTCGGTTTCCCCCTTCGCCTATAAGAAGTCCCCGATACCTAAACCCTAAGTACCCGATCAATCTTCCATGAAATAGTCCATAGCCGCCACCACCATCGTCCCTAGATCGGGGGGATCTTGCCGGAGGGGAGAGATCATTCCGGAGGCCTTCTTCATCACCATGCCAGCCTCCGGTATGATGCGTGAGTAGTTCCACCTTGGACTATGGGTCCATACAATAGCTAGATGGTTGTTTCTCCTCCTTTGTGCTACCATGTTTAGATCTTGTGATCTCCGTTTATGATCAAGATCATATTTTTAATCACGCATGTTGTGTTTGTGGGGATCCGGTGGATATTGAGATTACTATGTTAGATTGATTAATGATTCTATCTTGTTGATTCTATCATGTCTGTGTTGTTTGAGATCTTGCATGCACTCCGTTTCTAGTAGCTATCTTGGCCAAGTAGATGCTAGTGACTCCAAGAGGGGGTATTTATGCTCGATAGTGGGTTCATGACTCTATTGAATCTGGGGAAGTGAAAAAAATCTCTAAGGTTGTAGATGTCCTGTTGCTACTAGGGAGAAAACAACAATCTTTTGTTCATGTAACAATAGTATTGTTTACTTTACACACTTTGCTTAAAGCAGTTATCCGTTGCTTGCAACTTAATACTGGAGGGGGTCGGATGATAGCCTGAAGTTGGATTATTAGTCATAGATGCAGTTGGATGGCGGTCTATGTATATTTTTGTAATGCCCAATCAAGTTTCATAGGATCATGAATGTCTACTATTGCATTGTTATGCCTTGCTCTGTACGGTCAATTGCCCCGCTATAATTTGTTTACCCAGCATGTTGTGTTGTTTATCTTAAGGAGAACACCTCTAGTGAACTGTGGACCCCAGTCCAATCTTCACCATTGATACATCTTCCACTGTTACTGTTTACTTTCTGCAAGCCACCATTGCCTTCCACACCATACATTTAATCCTTTGTTTTCAGCAAACCGGTGAGATTGACAACCTCACTGTTCGTTAGGTCAAAGTCTTGAGTTTGTGTTGTGCAGGTTTCCAAGTTGCTAGCAACGCCTTTGAGTCGTTTCCTTCCTCCTACTGGTTCGATAACCTTGGATTCTTTCCGAGGGAAGACTTGCTGCTATGCTCATCATACCTTCCTCTTGGGGTTTCCCAACGAAGCTCTATAGTGATCTGAGACGCCATCAGTAAGATACACATCAATAACATGTATATCGGATATGCCTTTCTTCTTGATGTTGCCGTTCTTTATATACACCAAGTACTTAGGGAAATTCCGCTTCCAGTGACCTTCTCCCTTGCAGTAAAAGCACTCATATTAGGCTTAGGCCCAGCCTTGGTCTTCTTCGTCGGCGCGGTAGCTTTCTTACCGCCCTTCTTGAAGTCTCCTCTAGTTGCTACCATGGTTGGTGTTGTTCCAATCACTATGTCACCTATGGAAAGGATCTTTACTTTCAAACAAGGAAGTGAATAGAGTTTCAAAGAAGCTTGGTCTAGAATTTCTGATTTACAAGGAAAAACTGAGCCTAACATGTGTCTAGGCCTAGTTATTAGCAATTTCTTCCATGGTCTTGCTCTTTGTTATAGATATGCTTTGGATGATGTAGCTGGGAGAGATATTTTTCACTGTAATGAGAATGAAGCTTTGGATGCCATAAACAAGTTGATTACAATTTATAATATGCCTAGCAAGTCTAATTCTTCCTTTATAAACATCTATGCTAGGTTGAACACTCTTGAGACCCGTACAGTTGCTTTGAAAGATTGCTATAACATGCTTAGAGAACACCATGATTTTGTTCCAATAAATTCCGAGCCTTCAAATTGGTTTCCCACAATAAAAGTTGCTATAAACAGTGAAACTTTTAATGCTCGTTTTGATATCATGTCTGAATTTTGTCTTATGCCTAAAGATATCTATGAGTCTTTAAATCTTTGTGGACTTTCTGAAGGAGGAGAAGAAATATATATTACCAATAATGCAACTTTATTACCCATTGGAATAGCTGAAGGTGTGTTTATAAAAATCTCAGGGAAAGTGGTGTCTACTGATTATCTTGTTATTGAATGTGTAGGAAAAGGATAAATCACACTTGGAAGATCCCTGTTGAAACACCTTGGAGCAATAATACATGTTGGAAAAAGCATTATTTATTTTTATTATCCAATAAGCAATCATACATTCCCTAAAGATAAGAAGAAAGTTAAGAAAGGTAGGAGCAAGAAAGTTGATGTTAATGCTTCTTCATTTGAAAATATTTGATTCTTGCTTCTTGTGTCTAACTTAAATGCGTTAAAGAAAAGTACTTTTTGAGAGATAACCCAATAGTTTTCTTGAGTCTTGGAAGTTATTACTTCTGTAATAACCTCTCCTTATCCTTTTTGTTTGATTTTTGTGCCAAGAATAACCTCTAATGAGAGGAAAGTAAGATTTGGGGAGTTGCTATCCCAAAACAGATATTTGTGCTCCACTGTAAAAATTCTTGAAAAATCTCTATAGGTCGGCTTGATCTGTAATTTTCTGAATAAATCCCCCAGGTTGTTAGCTAACTTTCGTTAGCTCAACACTTTTTGTTTTGATCAACACAAGGTCTATGAAAAAATCGGTTTCTACCTGCTCGTCTGTTTTGACGGATTTCTACCATTATTTGCATTTGCTTCTTATTGATTTCTTTTTGAGTTCTTTTTGGGTGAATTGAGCTTTTTGAAGAAGTTGCTATAGAAGCTTGTGTATTTAGTGAAAGTTGTGCTGTTTTGTAACCAAACCCAAAGGTCTATTATCTTTCGAATGCACTAATGTTGCTAATGAAGATTGTGTGAAGTTTTGTATGAAGGAAAATGTTGAGGCATATGGAAAGAATGATGTAATGAGATGCAGAATGGACAAAAGATCAAGCTTGGGGATGCCACCCCATGTCACCCCAAGAAATATTCAAGAGGTACAAGCGTCAAAGCTTGGGGATGCCCAAGGCATCCCCTTCTTCATCAATAAAAATCGCAGGTCTTTCTAGACACTTCGTTTTATTGTTTCATGCACTATTGTGTTTTTCTTGAAGAGTCTTAGTTTTCATTTTTGGTTTGCTTAGTTTGATTTAATATAGTAGTTTGGACCCCCTTTTTTGCCGTGTTGTTTCAAATAAGTTGATTGGTGTTGGAAAGGAGTAGGAAGTTCTTGCTTTAGTAGTACAAGAAGGAGCTTGATTTGACTATGACTTAGACTTTAGCATGTCATGCTAGATGTTGTTTTGACCTTATGCTTAGTGATTACTGTTGTAGCATGACTTGTTATAAACAATTAGGATTGCTTAATGTGCCTTGAAAGAATCATGCGTTGTTTTAGCATACAAAAGCATAGTATTGTGGTATTCTCTTTTGATGCTTTGTTTGGGTTAACTTGGCACATGCTCAAACCATGTTATGACTATGAACTAGTCACCTTAGACATTATGATCATTCAGTTTTTGACTTGTGGTACCACTTTATGCTTTGATTAGTAACGTTTTGTCGCTCTGTATGATTATGGCCATTATTTCTCTCTTAGTTGGTCGTTTCCAGTCTTTTGCTAGCCTCCACTTGTATGAGTAAGCTCTACTCATGCATCCAACTCCCAATAAACCAAGTTATTCCAAAGTGTCGACTATAAATTCCTATGCATGGTGTGTTACACCATTCCAAGTATATTATTGTTTCATCCTCCTTCCAATTAAAAAGTCACTTTGTTATGTGAAAAATTAGTGATTAAAGCTCTCACAAACTTGATGGCACACTTTATTTTCTTGCCCCTAATAAACTTGTGTCATCTATGTTGTATATGCTTGCACTTATACGTTGGGATTAGCAGAACCGTGCTGTCACGGGGAACGCTCTGAACACATGTAAATATCTACCCAGTTGATATAATGCTCTTTTGTTTATGGATGTCGTCGGTGTGAAATGAAAGGGGAGCTTGTAAGTACATTGACGAGGTTTGCTCTCGTCAATGCCCATTGTTATGGACTTGGGTTTTGGAGAAGATGGGGATGCTGGAGATTGCGGAACGGTTTGCAAACAAGCAACACGGGGACACGAGGTTTCCCCAGGTTCAGGCCCCGGAGGGAAAACCCTACTCCTGCTTGTCTGCTCTTGATTACGGCGGAACCGGTGATTACAGGGGTGCGCAGATGCAATCTAGCGTGGAGGTGTGTATGCGGAAGTATGAGAGAGAGAGCTCTAGGTCGTGCCTTCCTGGCCTTTATATAGACTTAGGCAGGTCCCAGGCACAGATCTAGTCGGTTACGGGTTCTAAGGTTTACCCCTTTGAATTTCCTATCTACTCTAGTCTTGCTCTCCAAGGATCCGAAGGCGTCATGGGCCTTGACCACCCAAAAATATTCATGGGCCGGCGTATATTTGCCGTGGGCCTTCCTTGGGCTGGACCAGGTATGCTGAGATCGTGTACCCGCGGGGTATAACCATGTTAGTAGCCCCCGAGTGTTCAGTCGAATCGTAGATTCGGCCGAGGAATCTTTAATCCTTCGGGTGCAACTCTGTCTTTTAAGAGAATGTGTAGGGATTGTTGATACGTGTGCCTGACCCTCCCGACGGATCAGGGTCAGTTAACTGTCTTAGGACAAAACAACACGATCTTCTTCAGGTTCGAGTCCCTTGACTCGAACCCGGAACATATGCTGGCGTAATTCAACTCAAGCCGCGGAGGACGGGACTCGAACCCGGAACATATGCTGGCGTAATTCAACTCAAGCCGCGGAGGACTTACAGGAGTGGAATTCCAATGAATTTAATTGATGTACCCAACACATCCGTCGGGATTTTTCGTCGCGCCTGTTGGCACGGGTTTATACTAGCAGAGCGCAGTCATGTGCGTTACCAGGCCATCAGATGATATCTGTAGGTCTTATCTTTGCATCGCAGAGACAACATCCGAATTTTGTCACCGCAGAGGTGTTTCGGGTGGCCAAGGAGAATGCTACTCACTTAGCGTTAATTGGGGCAGAGTTGCCGAAAAGTTTTTGCATACTGATCCGAAGGATCGCAGTCGAAATTTTATAGGGTGCGCGACCAGCGCTCCCTATGGGAGTAGCCCCCGAGTGTCTGTTCGAGTCGTAGACTCGAGCAGAGACTTTAATTCAGCCGTTGTTCGGCTTCAGGTCCGTAGGACACAAATTTTTCGGATGCTTGAATCCATCCTCCCTATGGGAGTAGCCCCCGAGTCCATAGTGGAGTCGTAGACTCAATGTAGGACTCCAAGAAACAGTTCAGTGCAGTAACGTGTTATTCTTTTTCGGGTGCGCAGCTAGCGCTCCCGATAGGAGTAGCCCCCGAGTAATTGGTCGAATCGTAGATTCGAGTGAGTACTCTTAGCTTTGAAGCCGAAGATAGTGTAGCTTTTGATGACGTCAGTGCTGACGATCGATGACCTCAAGCGTCTGCTACGCCAGAGATGATTTGACTGGACGAACATGGGTCCCACTTTCTGACTTTGAATTGACCGGTCATGCGCGGCGTGGAGATAATTACGGCGTCGCCTTGATTTCCGTGCGTAGTGGACGGCGTGTTAGCGACGGTTCGTTGTGATGCTGACACGTGTATGGCCAGATCTTGTCGTTGGCGTTAGGTCTCCTCGATGGACGGTTGTCGTGCATCGTCTTCGTCTTTATAATTATTAGGGAAAACTTTAGTTTGTTTTCACCGCAGCTATTCTCGTTTCACTGCTTCCTTGTTCTCTGAGAGTTCTTGCTGCGCGCTGGAATATCCTTCCACATTTCCTTCTTCCATCTTGCGCTCTCGTCGCCGGCGCCGCCGTATCGTGATGGGGAAGTCGAAGAAGTCTTCTTCTGCGGTTGGTACCAGCGCTGCTGGAGGGAAGAAGGGTGCCGCCGCTACCCGTGTCACCGACGGTGGCTGGCGGCGATCGGAGACGCGGGAGAGTGATTTACGCAAGCTTCGTGAGCGGGGCTTGATCCCGCAGGATAGGGAGGCCGTCAAACTCCCAGGCAACGAGGTAATCCCCCGTCCCCCCGCTGGGTTTTGGGTTATGTTCCTTGCCTTCATCATTCGCGGATTTTCCTCCCTAGTCCACGACTTCCTTCGTGGACTGCTTTTTCTGTACGGTGTCCAATTGCACCATCTTTCCCCCAATTCTCTTCTTCACATTGCTTGTTTTATCACTTTCTGCGAGTGCTGGCTCGGTATCGATCCGCACTTTGGCCTCTTCCGGAAACTCTATTCCGTGAAGAGGCAATCTGGTTCGGATGGTGTTTATCCCATTGGGGGTTGCATCATCTCCCTCAAACCCAATCTGCTTTTCTTTTCTTTTTCCATGTCCGAATATGTCCAGTACTAGCAGAGGCGATGGTTTTATATCCGCGACTCCATAGTGCCTGGGCAGGATTTTGGTCTTGTTCCTTTTGACCCCTCCCAAAAGATCGATCCGAAAAGGTCCTGGAAAAACCAGATCTTGGATGGCGAGGTGGCGGAGATAGAGGCTCTCTATCGTCGAGTGGAGGATCTCTAGTTGATTCCGGAGAAGGAAGTGAACGGTGTGGATATCATCCGCACTTTTCTTGAGCGTCGGGTGCAGCCACTCCAGGCTAGGGCGCACCCGATGTTCCTTTATGCTGGCCGCCGTGATCCGACAAGGGTTTCGGCTGAGAATTCTCCCAAGGAGATCTCGATAGGGCCCTTCGTTCGCTGCTGAAGTTCAAGGCTAGAGAGGATATCCCGGGGAAGTCGCTGACTCCTCCGTTTTGTTCTTCGCTTCCTGTTCCACAGGTGTAGATCCGTGCGCGTAGTGCTATTTTCGACTGCATTTTGTTTGCTAACAAATTTTCTTTTCTTTGTGCAGAGCTTCAAAGTGCCGGGCATGTCGCCTCCATTACCCAAAGTATTTCCGGATGCTCCAGATAATGATGTGGTAGATTCCATGTCCGAGCTGCCGTCGGCACGGTCTCCGGCTGAAGAGGCCAACGAGTCGAGCGAGGACCACACTCGTAAACGATCACGGAGCTCCAGCGAGTCTTCGGATGCCTCGACTCCGTCGACTCCTAGGAACTCGCTGTGTCTTGAACGTCACAGTGGTGGGCATGGAGGCTCTTCCTCTCCGATTCCTGCCCTTCCCGTGCGGGCTGTAGCGCTGCACCGCCGGCGAAGTGAAAGAAGGAAGAAAAGAAGGAAGAGGAGAAGGAAGAGAAGAAAGAGGAGAAGAAGGTCCGGAGGACCCCTCCTGTCTTCAACCTGAGCGAGCTTGACTCGTAAGTTTCCTTTGTCCTGCATTGCTTTTTCTTGCATGTTTACTTTATACTTGTGCTAATTTGTCCTTGTGCAGGCACTCTTCCAACGACTCCTCCAGCGATGGTGCTCGGGAGATGATGGGGGAGTCGAAAGTCGCGTCTCCTCCTCCTCAGACGGTGGCTTCTGTGGCATCCCGCAAAACCACTACTAGAAAATCGCGTTGTTTTTGTGCATTGCATCATCATGACCGCATGCTCATGTCATCATGCCACATTGCATTTGAGCATCGTCATCATCTTGCATCTGATTGTACAAAACTATTTGCAGAAAACCCCATTTTTGTTTTCTAAACGCCTCATCTTTATTCAAACGCAAAACCCGGGCTTGTCCGGATTATTTTATTTTGTCTAGCATCGGTTTGCAAAAGCCCCGTTTAAAACATTAAAATCTTTAATTTATTTTAGTGGGGGCAGTCGAACGGGCCAAATCGACCCGAACGACCACCCCCATGTTCAAATCGGTCCAACCTAAATCCTAAAGCTACCATCTAACCTACCCACACACCCCAGCCACCTCACTCCCTCCAATCATCTCTCGCCACCTCACCTCTCTTCTCTCCCCAACCAACCCCGAGCCGCCACATCAGCCTGGCCCCACCCTTGCCAACCCACCCTCTCACGCAGCCACTCTCTCTCCCCCCCTTTTCCCTCTCCCAATCAGTCACCAACAGTCCCACCCCCTTGGCCCACACACGCACACACTGCTCCCACGCCGCACCCATCCCCAGCCCCACTCCCCGCGTTCACACAACCGCCCAACCCACCAACTCCCGCCCCGCTCCCGACAAACCCCATCGGGATCCCCTCCCCGCGCGAGCCCACCTCTCTCTGGGCCCACCCCGCTCTCGCCACGCACGCCTCCCGACGCGCTCGTCCCCCAGCCTCCCCCGCAACCTCCTCTCCTCTGCTCGCTCCCCTCGCCGGCGCCCTTCCCCCTCCCTCCGGCGCCACCATCGGCCACCTCCTCCGAGTCGCGACCTCTCCCTCCTTCCTTCACCGGCGGTCCCGCTCCCCCCTCCTCCCTCACCGCGTCCGCCGCCGCCGAGCGCGCTCCTCCTCGGCCCGCTCTCCTCTCGTCTCCCCAGGCGCCGCCGCCGCTTCCCCCGTCAGACCCCCCCGCCAGGCTCGCCTCCCGTCGCCTGCTCGCCCGCAACCGCCTCGACCGCCTCCAGCAGGACCCCATCACCGTCGACCCCCCCTCTTCCCCCAAGCTCGCCGCGGGCCGCCTCTCCTCTGTCTCTGGGCCCGGCTCTCTCTCTGGACACCTCGCCGCCAGCGCCGTGCCTTCGGCTCCAAGTCACCGCGGCCTTCCAGCACCGCGAGCATCGCTTCATCATGGGCCTGCTCCGTTTGTTTTGCCCATCTTTTTGAATCGGGCCGACCAAGCACAAGGGGACCGCACCAGGAACCTAGACCCAAAACCGTCACCGACATCCGAATCCCCGTCCGAGAATTCCAAGGCCTCCATCACGGCCCCACAAGATCTCCTCATGGAGCCCGATGACACCGGTACCCCAAGACCTACACGGACGCGCCGCGGATTCGGAGGAACCCCCGGACGCCAAGATCACCGTCTCGGAACGACACGACCTTCTCCTCGGACGCCAAGAACTACAATCGGTACCCTAAGGCACCGCGACCCCGGCGCGTCAAGTACTTCTTCCCGGACGCCAAGATCGCCTTCACGGACCTGAAGACAACTGGGCGACAAGTACTCCTTCTCGGATGCGACAAGATCTACCCCTGTAACCCGAGAACGCTCCCGCTGAGACCGAACCGTCGAACCCTGGACCCTGAGATCGACCCCGAACCCCCGAACCCCCAAGATCGTCGAGACCCCTAATGTGTGAACCCCTTCCCGAAACCCTATTTTATAACATAATAACAACTTGTTGCATATTGGATTGTCATACTCGCATGCATATCTGTGGTTTGGGGGCCTTAAGCCGATTCACCTAATAATTAAATATGGGGCCCATATGCGGGCAAATCTAGTCTCATATTGGCCTCATTTAAATTGATGTAGCGAACCGGTACTATATTTTGGCCATGTTAAAACAACATTTAAATTGCGGGGTTCTAAATAACTTGCACCATCTAATTAATTGTCGGGACCCCGGTTCCGCTTAACATGACCTAATTGCATCGCCATGTCATTCATCATACATGCATCATGCTGATCTTTCGCCGTAGTATTAAATATTGCATCCGGTGTTTATTCTAGTGTTCTGCTTCTTCGCGGATAAGGCCGTTGAGTTGATGTGAGCTTTGCCCCGATCTTCGGATGAACCCTTCGACAATGTTTTCAGGCGAGCATCTCCCCCCCCCCTTTCTACCTATCTTACTTTTATAGTATTTATTCCCTCCTGTTGATCTATTGCTATCTGTGTTGCGATGCTTTAGTTTCCGTACCTGTGATATACCGTGCAGCCCTATATTGCCTTGGACACATCCTATTACCTGTTGTTTGGTAGATAGTTGGACTTGCGCGTCGTAGTCGCTTGCTCAAGTGCTGTTGCGTTTCGTCCAGTGCCACAGTTGTTGATGTGTTGCCGCATGTTGTTGTTGGAGATGATCATAGTTTTACTTATCGCTCACTTTAATTTCTGTTTAACAACTAAAATTGAAATAAGCAGAGGCATCGGTGGGTGATAGAAAATATTTGGTTTCCGAACGCCCACTTGTGTCCCGTAAGACCCCGAGTACTTGATACCTGTTCCTTGATTTATCGCGCTATCCACATCCGGGAGGTATATGGGACCCCCCTGAGCCAGAGCTTGATTCAGTCTTATTTCTTGGGGCCACAAACTAGTTTGAGGTTTTATTTACGATCCTGTACTTATGCCATGCTACTTATGTATTTAAATTGTGCGACAGATAGCACACTGTACTGTTTAGGAAGGCGGAGTGATTACGCGGTATCGACACCCCGAGTTTTCGGGTTCCCAGTCGCTTACAGCCATTGGCGCTAACCTTGAGTCCGTCTCGAAGCTTGCTTACTTCGTTGCGGGATCTACTCAATGGGGTGGCCCCCTGAAATATTTCTGAATCCTGTGATTGTTCAGTCGTGAAAGCCTCGTTGGGTTTTGAGTTGGTTTTTTCGAGGTTGATCGAGCGTGTGTTGCTATTGGTGCACCCCGGCCGGGTAAAACTTTCTGAAAGCCGTGTCCGCGGATATGGACGACTTGGAGCACAGTATCTCGATCATAGACAAGCATAACTAAAGTTTATTGCTATAAATTTGACTTTATAATGACTAGTAATCAGCTTCACTATAATGGAATGGCTAATTAATACTGCCCACAATTGCTTGTTTGAGTTGTCGCTTGCGACCATTGTACCTGACTAGTAAGTATTGCAACTACAACGGAATGGCTGAATAAAAGTACCAACAACTGCTGGGTTTCAGGTTTATCTCATGCTACCTGTATCTGATTAGTAATTGTTGCCACTATAACGGAATGGTTAACTAAAGTGCCCACTGCTTATCTTATCAGGATGATTATCTAAACCTGACTAGTAATTACTGCAACGATCACTGAATAAATAAAACTGCCAACTGTGTGAGTGCCTCGGTTGACTTCCTCGTTTGGTCTCGAGGGGGAAACGCCAGGATGGGTTTTGTTTTGGTGTTAGCCTCAGGTTGGATCCGGATAGGTCTATCTTACCCCTCTCTGATAGTCGCCGTGGTATCGAGTCTCTATAGGTTGTTTAGCGCATGCTGCCGCTCCCGCTCAGTCCACCATACCTATGTAGGCGAGGACCGCCGAATTCTAGCCTCGCCGTGTACTGGCCTCAGTACTGACGCTCCTTCTTTTTCCTTTGCCTTTGTCGGCACCCCTTTTGTTTAAGCAGGTTCTGAGATCGACGCCGTTAGCAGGGTTGCCCTTCCGGCTTGGCCTGGGCAGGGTTATGGACGCCATTGGTTATTCTTCAGGGCTCTTAGCCCCATTTGCATCTTGTCCGTAGTCGGACGCTCTATCATTTTCAAGGTGATTTGGATCTTTGTATAATATATCTGTATTCTTGACTCTTTGAGTCGCTGTTATATATATCTGTTTTGTGGGTCCCATCGAGGACTGTTGTGTAATGTTATTACTTCGTTTTCCACCCGCACGAAAGTGCCTGGTGGGCACCTTTGAATCGTTTCTATGCGGGTTTGGTGAATTTTGCCCAAACTTTCATAGGTCCGATTCTGAGGGTGTTACAGAGTGGTATCAGAGCACAGCAGTTGCGATACCCCACAAGTCCAGCCTGTAGGATAACCTAGCTAACGGCCGAAGTAGAGTGTCAACACTATTTTACAAAATCGGTTGGATAGTTCTGATTAGGTCTGATTTTACTCCTTACCCCTCTGTTGTTCTCCTCTTACCTCTACGTGTTTTGAATCCGCTCTCTTCTCTCTCTTCGAGTCCAGGATTTTTCGTGGTTGGGTTTCCGTCGTACCTTCAGGGTTTCGCTTTCTCCCTTTTGTAACGGAGGTGCTACGATCATCAATCTGCGACTTGTCTGTTGTACCCTTCATCCGATCTTTTGTTCTTGAGCTCTTTATCCATATGTGTTCCTTGCCGGATATCTGTGTCGTTGAAAAACATATGAGAAGGACGAGCTATGGTGAAGTTGGAGTCGACCTTGAGCATGTGATGTTCATGCCGATGGAACCATCGCGAAACCTAATCAGCGTGTCTTTCATACGTTTTCTGTTGTATCTTCCGGTGTTTCCCGATGTGATGACATCCTCTACGCCCGATCCGGTGCAGAGTCTGCAACACTCCTTTGTTCCGAACCTCGCTTGTCGAGATCTTCAGTCTGATTCCGAGAGTTGGTTGCATCATCCGCCTATTTGTGTGCAGAGTAATGGTTTGAGTGCGGGATGGAGTAGCTACCCTACCACTGCTCTTATCATTCGCTCTTGTACGTCGAATCAGTGGATCCAGCAATTTTACTCCGTCCACGGAAGTTAGGGGTGGCTTTATTTGCGATACCTCTACCTTCGTCCCTTGTTTTCCGGAGTGTTCTCTCGACGATCAGGAACAACGACCCTTTGTGGGTGGTGTCGCCGTTTCCCAGATGAAGAAGGAACTTTTGTTAGTGGTGTCGCGAGGATCTACACGAAGCGAGAAGATGCAGACCGCCGACCTTTCTTCCGGTACCATGAGGCGGATCTCGAGGGCGAGATCCCTTGTTAGTGGTGTCGAATTGTGGCATCCCGCAAAACCACTACTAGAAAATCGCGTTGTTTTTGTGCATTGCATCATCATGACCGCATGCTCATGTCATCATGCCACATTGCATTTGAGCATCGTCATCATCTTGCATCTGATTGTACAACACTATTTGCAGAAAACCCCATTTTTGTTTTCTAAACGCCTCATCTTTATTCAAACGCAAAACCCGGGCTTGTCCGGATTATTTTATTTTGTCTAGCATCGGTTTGCAAAAGCCCCGTTTAAAACATTAAAATATTTAATTTATTTTAGTGGGGGCAGTCGAACGGGCCAAATCGACCCGAACGACCACCCCCATGTTCAAATCGGTCCAACCTAAATCCTAAAGCTACCATCTAACCTACCCACACACCCCAGCCACCTCACTCCCTCCAATCATCTCTGGCCACCTCACCTCTCTTCTCTCCCCAACCAACCCCGAGCCGCCACATCAGCCTGGCCCCACCCTTGCCAACCCACCCTCTCACGCAGCCACTCTCTCCCCCCCTTTTCCCTCTCCCAATCAGTCACCAGCGGTCCCACCCCCTTGGCCCACACACGCACACACTGCTCCCACGCCGCACCCATCCCCAGCCCCGCTCCCCGCGTTCACACAACCGCCCAACCCACCAACTCCCGCCCCGCTCCCGACAAACCCCATCGGGATCCCCTCCCCGCGCGAGCCCACCTCTCTCTGGGCCCACCCCGCTCTCGCCACGCACGCCTCCCGACGCGCTCGTCCCCCAGCCTCCCCCGCAACCTCCTCTCCTCTGCTCGCTCCCCTCGCCGGCGCCCTTCCCCCTCCCTCCGGCGCCACCATCGGCCACCTCCTCCGAGCCGCGGCCTCTCCCTCCTTCCTTCACCGGCGGTCCCGCTCTCCCCCTCCTCCCTCACCGCGTCCGCCGCCGCCGAGCGCGCTCCTCCCCGGCCCGCTCTCCTCTCGTCTCCCCAGGCGCCGCCGCCGCTTCCTCCGTCAGACCCCCCCGCCAGGCTCGCCTCCTGTCGCCTGCTCGCCCGCAACCGCCTCGACCGCCTCCAGCAGGACCCCATCACCGTCGACCCCCCCTCTTCCCCCAAGCTCGCCGCGGGCCGCCTCTCCTCTGTCTCCGGGCCCGGCTCTCTCTCTGGACACCTCGCCGCCAGCGCCGTGCCTTCGGCTCCAAGTCACCGCGGCCCTCCTGCACCGCGAGCATCGCTTCATCATGGGCCTGCTCCGTTTGTTTTGCCCATCTTTTTGAATCGGGCCGACCAAGCTCAAGGGGACCGCACCAGGAACCTAGACCCAAAACCGTCACCGACATCCGAATCCCCGTCCGAGAATTCCAAGGCCTCCATCACGGCCCCACAAGATCTCCTCATGGAGCCCGATGACACCGGTACCCCAAGACCTACACGGACGCGCCGCGGATTCGGAGGAACCCCCGGACGCCAAGATCACCGTCTCGGAACGACACGACCTTCTCCTCGGACGCCAAGAACTACAATCGGTACCCTAAGGCACCGCGACCCCGGCGCGTCAAGTACTTCTTCCCGGACGCCAAGATCGCCTTCACGGACCTGAAGACAACTGGGCGACAAGTACTCCTTCTCGGATGCGACAAGATCTACCCCTGTAACCCGAGAACGCTCCCGCTGAGACCGAACCGTCGAACCCTGGACCCTGAGATCGACCCCGAACCCCCGAACCCCCAAGATCGTCGAGACCCCTAATGTGTGAACCCCTTCCCGAAACCCTATTTTATAACATAATAACAACTTGTTGCATATTGGATTGTCATACTCGCATGCATATCTGTGGTTTGGGGGCCTTAAGCCGATTCACCTAATAATTAAATATGGGGCCCATATGCGGGCAAATCTAGTCTCATATTGGCCTCATTTAAATTGATGTAGCGAACCGGTACTATATTTTGGCCATGTTAAAACAACATTTAAATTGCGGGGTTCTAAATAACTTGCACCATCTAATTAATTGTCGGGACCCCGGTTCCGCTTAACATGACCTAATTGCATCGCCATGTCATTCATCATACATGCATCATGCCGATCTTTCGCCGTAGTATTAAATATTGCATCCGGTGTTTATTCTAGTGTTCTGCTTCTTCGCGGATAAGGCCGTTGAGTTGATGTGAGCTTCGCCCCGATCTTCGGATGAACCCTTCGACAATGTTTTCAGGCGAGCATCTCCCCCCCCTTTCTACCTATCTTACTTTTATAGTATTTATTCCCTCCTGTTGATCTATTGCTATCTGTGTTGCGATGCTTTAGTTTCCGTACCTGTGATATACCGTGCAGCCCTATATTGCCTTGGACACATCCTATTACCTGTTGTTTGGTAGATAGTTGGACTTGCGCGTCGTAGTCGCTTGCTCAAGTGCTGTTGCGTTTCGTCCAGTGCCACAGTTGTTGATGTGTTGCCGCATGTTGTTGTTGGAGATGATCATAGTTTTACTTATCGCTCACTTTAATTTCTGTTTAACAACTAAAATTGAAATAAGCAGAGGCATCGGTGGGTGATAGAAAATATTTGGTTTCCGAACGCCCACTTGTGTCCCGTAAGACCCCGAGTACTTGATACCTGTTCCTTGATTTATCGCGCTATCCACATCCGGGAGGTATATGGGACCCCCCTGAGCCAGAGCTTGATTCAGTCTTATTTCTTGGGGCCACAAACTAGTATGAGGTTTTATTTACGATCCTGTACTTATTCCATGCTACTTATGTATTTAAATTGTGCGACAGATAGCACACTGTACTGTTTAGGAAGGCGGAGTGATTACGCGGTATCGACACCCCGAGTTTTCGGGTTCCCAGTCGCTTACAGCCATTGGCGCTAACCTTGAGTCCGTCTCGAAGCTTGCTTACTTCGTTGCGGGATCTACTCAATGGGGTGGCCCCCTGAAATATTTCTGAATCCTGTGATTGTTCAGTCGTGAAAGCCTCGTTGGGTTTTGAGTTGGTTTTTCCGAGGTTGATCGAGCGTGTGTTGCTATTGGTGCACCCCGGCCGGGTAAAACTTTCTGAAAGCCGTGTCCGCGGATATGGACGACTTGGAGCACAGTATCTCGATCATAGACAAGCATAACTAAAGTTTATTGCTATAAATTTGACTTTATAATGACTAGTAATCAGCTTCACTATAATGGAATGGCTAATTAATACTGCCCACAATTGCTTGTTTGAGTTGTCGCTTGCGACCATTGTACCTGACTAGTAAGTATTGCAACTACAACGGAATGGCTGAATAAAAGTACCAACAACTGCTGGGTTTCAGGTTTATCTCATGCTACCTGTATCTGATTAGTAATTGTTGCCACTATAACGGAATGGTTAACTAAAGTGCCCACTGCTTATCTTATCAGGATGATTATCTAAACCTGACTAGTAATTACTGCAACGATCACTGAATAAATAAAACTGCCAACTGTGTGAGTGCCTCGGTTGACTTCCTCGTTTGGTCTCGAGGGGGAAACGCCAGGATGGGTTTTGTTTTGGTGTTAGCCTCAGGTTGGATCCGGATAGGTCTATCTTACCCCTCTCTGATAGTCGCCGTGGTATCGAGTCTCTATAGGTTGTTTAGCACATGCTGCCGCTCCCGCTCAGTCCACCATACCTATGTAGGCGAGGACCGCCGAATTCTAGCCTCGCCGTGTACTGGCCTCAGTACTGACGCTCCTTCTTTTTCCTTTGCCTTTGTCGGCACCCCTTTTGTTTAAGCAGGTTCTGAGATCGACGCCGTTAGCAGGGTTGCCCTTCCGGCTTGGCCTGGGCAGGGTTATGGACGCCATTGGTTATTCTTCAGGGCTCTTAGCCCCATTTGCATCTTGTCCGTAGTCGGACGCTCTATCATTTTCAAGGTGATTTGGATCTTTGTATAATATATCTGTATTCTTGACTCTTTGAGTCGCTGTTATATATATATCTGTTTTGTGGGTCCCATCGAGGACTGTTGTGTAATGTTATTACTTCGTTTTCCACCCGCACGAAAGTGCCTGGTGGGCACCTTTGAATCGTTTCTATGCGGGTTTGGTGAATTTTGCCCAAACTTGCATAGGTCCGATTCTGAGGGTGTTACAGCTTCCTCTGAGGGCGCTGCTCCAAAACCTTCTCCGCGGGAGGTTCAGGTGGTTGCGCCTCAGAATTTTGCCAGTGGTCCTTCGGAGTCGCCATCGGATCATGTGAGTAGCTCTGCCTCCTGCCACGGGGGAAGCCCCCGAGCGTCTGTAAAGGAGTTTTTGTTGCGTGTTCTTCTTTTGAGTCTCGGGGGGAGCCCCCGAGCGTTTTCGTGTGTGTAATTTGTTTCTGCGCTTTCTTTTGGGCGTATCCCCCAAGTCCTTCTCTTGACTAGTATGTCTTTTTCCTGCAGCCTTTTCTGCAGGATGCCAAACGACTGGTGACCTGGCGCTGGAGGCCAGCCTCAAACAGCTTCAAGGTACTTTTATGCCTTGATGGTTGCTTCTTCTTGTATTCTTGTCCTCTTATCCGACGGTTGTATTTTTTGACTGCAGAGGAGCACAACACCTCCCTTCGTGAGATTGATGCTCTCAAAAAGAGCCTCGGTCAAGCGGAGAAGAAGGCCGAGGCCGCCGTTGGTGCGAAGGAGCGCCTCGAGATGGAGCTGGCCACTGCGGCCGAGGCTAAGGAGCGCCTGTAGCGGGAAGCTACGGACCGCGAGGAGCAGCTTGCTACCGCCACGGCTTCGCGTGAGAGAGAGTGGCCAGCAAGCTTATGGCGGCTGCCAAGGCTGTTTCGGGTGAGTATCTTCGCCGTCCTATTTTTGTTTCCTTGTCTTTCTTTTGTGGTGCTGTCGTTCACTCTCCTTTCTTGCTGTTTTAGATGCCGCAGGCATCGAGTTTGATCGCGGTGCCCTGGAGCACGGGAGTGCTCTGGATGATGCTGCTGCGGCAGTCAAAGATCGTTGCGGCACCGTCGTTGCTTCGCTTGCCAAGGCCAAGGAGGTCCTTGGGCGCTTCTACAAGGAGCTTGTCCCCAAGGGCGCGGCCCTTGATGATGTTGATGCTCTGGCGGAGGCGCTGTCAGCCGAAGCACCTGCGACGTACAAGCGCAAGCAGAAGGGCAGCGGTGCATCCGTCGGGCTGGCAATGGCCTTGGCGGCTGGGGTAGAGCTGGACCTTCCCCAGGTCACTTCCGGGGTGCCGACGACTGATGATGGATCCGAGGTAGCCTTCGCTACCTATTCTGCTCGTTGTAATCATTATGGGCCGAAGCTGATTGATCTGCTGGCAGAGTACGCACTACGGCAGCAGGGGGAAGCCAAGGCGAGGCAATCCGGCTCCGAGGCTACTCGGGGTGATGCGTCTTAGGCGTTGTAGCTGTAGGATAGTTGTAGTCTCTTTTGTTGTAATTATTTTGATGAACAAATCCTTGTGCCACGTAGTGGCTTTTGATGCACTTAATCAATTTGTTAAGTTATGTTCTCCTTCGTCTGCATGTTCATGTCTTTGCCTTTCTGTTGATCTAGGGTCCTTCGGGTGCTGATCCCGTTGACACCTCGCCTGCAGTGCGGCTGCGGCCATCCTTGGATGATTCGTCGCAGCTTGAGTTTCTTCGAGATCGTGTTCGTAGTCTCGAGAAAGAGTTGCTTGGGGTGTGTGGCCATGCCGAAGTTTGGAAGTCCAAGGCGGATCGCGGTGCTGCCAGAGAGGAGTACTTGATGGCGGAATTGCTTCGATTATCCGAGCAGCTTCAGTGTAAGTTTTTCTAGCTGTTGCCCGTTTCTTCGGATGCGCCTGCTGGCATTGCATCTTACTTTTGTGCAAGTATTGCAGGTGCTAACCTTGCTCCAAGGGAGGAGAAGGAGCGTTTTGCTGTTCGGGTCAATTGTTTGACTCAACAGGACATGGAAGCCGGCAGGTTCTTCTGGATGGATCGTGACCGTGCTATGGTCCTTGCGACGGTGCAAGACCGTGTTCACCAAGTATCGCGGGTGCTTCGTCGGGTGCAGACTTCGCTCGCGTCGGTTCTGCATGTGATGTTTCCATTGGATGCTGCACCAATAACCCTTTCTGGTCTTCTGTCAAAGTTTCGGAACGTGAATCGTGTCAAGGAGTTGGTGCGGCATCAGCTCGTCGCAGGAGTGAAGGCTGCGTTGTCCCTTGTGAGGCTGCATCGCCCTGATGTAGATCTGTTCGTTGTAGCGGCTGGACCACCCCCTCGACCAGATGGTGGTGTGTGGGATATGCGTCCACATTACGCGGCTGTAGGGCAGTATGCTGAAGAGATCGTAGATCTATTTGAGAAGCATGCTCAGGTTATTCTTCAGAATAGGTAGTGCCTGTAAAAGAGATAAATGTAAAGTTTGTATATATTTGACTGGGCGTGTTTTGCCCTTTGTTATAAAGGTTTGGTTGTTGTTTGAGCACGTAGTGCTTTGTTCGCATACGTGTCCTTTTCGTTAGCCTGACGTGGTCAGCTACTCAAGCGTACACGTGTTATCCTTAGTCGACGAAATCGTTAGGTGGGGGGAGCCCCCGAGTGCGTTTGTAGCATGAAGTAAAAGTGCGGATAGAAAAACGAAATTTTTGGGGCGAGACACTTAGCTTTATTTATATCGTAATGGAGGAGGTACATTGTTCGGCTGAGTAGCCTTGGCTGAATAGCCTTATTGAAAGTAAGGGGGTAGGTAGCTAGGGGTAGAATCGTCGCAAGTGTGCGATGTTCCATGGGTTGGAGTATGCGAATCCAGACTCCACGTGCTTGAGGCGATAGGCGCCACCTGGGATGACTTCGGTGATGATGTAGGGTCCTTCCCATGGTGACTCGAATTTCTTCGGTCGCTCTTGCTTGAGTCACAAGACGAGGTCTCCTTCGACGAAGGACCTTGGGCGCAGCCGTCGGCTGTGGTAGTTGCGGAGACTCTGCTGATACACCACTGACCGAGCTGCTGCTATGTCTCGTGCCTCGTCGAGTGTGTCGACGGCGTCTTCGAGTGCAGCCGTGGATTCGGCTTCGCTATAAGCGACGACCCGCGGGGCCTGGTGGCATACTTCGGCTGGTAGCACGGCTTCGGCTCCGTGCACCATGAAGAATGGCGTGTAGCCGGTGGAGCTGTTTGGCGTGGTACGCAAGCTCCATAGGACGGATGGTAGCTCCTTCGTCTAGGCTCCGGCGAGTCGCTCGAGTGGGCTCATGAGGCGCTTCTTGATGCCATCGCCTATTAGGTCGTTGGACTTTTCCACCTGCCTGTTCGTTTGCGGGTGCGCCACAGAGGCGTATGTGATGTTGATTCCGAGGCCTTCGCAGAAGTCTTGGAATTCTTTGGAGACGAAGTTCGAAACATTGTCGGTGATGATGCTATGCGGTACGCCGAACCTGTAGACAATGGATTCAAAGAACTTGACGGCAGTCTTGCCCTTTTGGTTAGTGACCGGCATTGCTTCGATCCACTTGGTGAATTTGTCGAATGCGACCAGGAGGTAGACATGCCCCCCTTTCGAGGACCTTGGCAGTTTGCCAATCATGTCGAGGCCCCATTGGGCGAAGGGCCAGGCCAAAGGTATGGGCCTGAGCTCTGACCCGGGTGCATGTGGTTTGTCAGCGAACCTTTGACACCCTTTGCATCTTCGGACGATGTCCTTTGCATCGTTCATGGCCGTTGGCCAATAGAATCCAGCTTGTATAGCTTTGGCGACGAGGGAGCGGCTGCCTGCGTGATGACCGCAGATGCCCTCGTGGATGTCTTGGAGGATGGTTTTCCCGTCACCGATGGTGACGCACCTTTGTAGTACACCCGAAATGCTGCGCTTGTACAGCTCGCCATTGATGATGGTGAAGGCTTTTGACCGGCGAGATATGCGCTGGGCATCTGTCGGGTTATCAGGTAGTTCTCCGTCTATCAAGTACTGGAGGTATGGTCGTGTCCAGGTTTCTTCAACTGCCATTACCTGCATCAGGTTGACTGTGGCGACCTATGTGTCCAACTTTTCGGGTCCTTCATGACCTTCGGGTGATCCCTTGGGGAATTTCTGCTTGATGGATGGCACGCAGATATGTTCAAGGAACACACCTGGTGGCACCCTTGCATAGGTGGAGCCGATGTTGGCGAGTCTGTCGGCCTCCTCGTTGCTTTCTCTTCCAACGTGCCGAAGCTCACAGCCGTCGAATTCTCCTTCGAGTGCATTGTAGAGTGCGCGGAACACGATCATGTTTTCGACGTGTGCGTCGCACTCATTCATCGTCTGTTGGACGACGAGATTGGAGTCACCGTAGATGACCAGGCGTGTTGCGCCACAGATCTTTGCCATCCTCATGCCGTGGATGAGGGCTTCGTATTCGGCCTCGTTGTTGGAAGCTCGGAATTTCATTCGAAGGACGTACTTCATCTTGTCGCCCTGCGGGGAGGTCAGTATGACCCCGGCTCCTACTCCAGCTTCATGCTTGGAGTCGTCGAAGTGCATCGCCCATGAGTGCAACATGTCTGGGGTGTCTGGCAGCTGTAGCTCCATCCAGTGTAAAAGGAAGTCCGGGAGGACCTGAGACTTGATTGCGAGTCGCTTCTCGTAGACGATGTCTAGGGGTGACAGCTCGATGCCCCACAGGGCCACGCGTCCTGTGGCCTCCGGATTGTTTAAGATGCTGTTCAGGGGTTCTTCGTTGATGACCATCACCTGGTGCTCCTGGAAGTAATGTCTCAACCGACGAGCCGTCATGAACACGCTGTAGGCGAGTTTCTGGTAGTGAGGGTACCTCTGCTTTGTTGGCGTCAATACCTCGCTGAGGTAGTAGATTGGGCGTTGGACCCCATGGGTCTTGCCTTCTTCGGGTCGCTCAACCACTAGCACGGTGCTTACCACCTGGTGTGTGGCTGCTATGTACAACAGTAGGGGCTCGCGCTCCTTTGGCGTAACCAAGACGGGCGAGGTGGAGAGCAGCCGCTTCAGATCTTCGAATGCGTCGTCCGCTTCAGGTGTCCACTCGAATTTATCCGCCTTGCGTAGCAGTTGGTAGAATGGCAGGGCCTTCTCGCCCATGCGGCTGATGAACCTGCTCAATGCCGCTATTCGTCCTGCGAGCTGCTGGACACCCTTGAGGTTTTTCAGCTTCTCCATGGCCATGATGGCCCGGATTTTCTTCGGGTTCGCCTTGATCCCTCGCTAGGAGATGAAGTACCCAAGCAGCTGACCCGATGGGACGCCGAAGGCGCACTTTTTGGGATTGAGCTTGATTCTATAGCGGTCGAGATTATCGAACGTCTCGCGGAGATCGTCGATGAGCGTTCTTGCCTCCCTGGTTTTGATGACTATGTCGTTGACATAGACTTGGACGTTGCGGCCGATCTGGTCCTTCAGGCATGCCTGCATGCATCGCTGGTACGTGGCACCTGCATTCTTTAGCCCGAAGGGCATTGTGTTGTAGTAGAACACTCCGAACGGTGTGATAAACGTTGTTTTCTCTTGATCTTCGACCTTGAGTCGGATCTGGTTGTAGCATGAGTAGGCGTCGAGGAAGGAGAGTTTCTCGCATCCTGCAGTCGAATCGATGATCTGATCGATCCGAGGAAGGGGAAGTTGTCCTTTGGGAAGTGCTTGTTTAGCGACGTGAAGTCTACGCACATCCGCAGGATGTCCGTGTCATTCTTGGGGACCATCACTGTATTTGCGAGCCACTCGCTTTCTTTGATCTCCTTGATGAAGTCTGCAGCGAGTAGTCTGTTGATTTCCATTCCGATGGCTTCGGCCCGTGGCTCGGACAGTCTCCGGATGGACTGCTTGACGGGCTTGGTGTCTAGAAAGACGTTGAGTGTGTGCTCGGCGAATTCCCTGGGAACTCCTGGCATGTCCGCCGGACACCAGGCGAATATTTCCCAGCGCTCATGGAGGAATTCGACGAGCACGCTTTCCTATGCGGGGCTGAGGTCGTTGGCGATCAGCGCCGTCTTCGAGGCATCCGTCGGGTGGACCTGCACCTTCTTTGTGTTGACGGTGGAGTCGAAGGACATGTCAGGTGCGTTTTGTCGTGCGACTGGGGGTGCCCCATTGTCCGTCACCTCGCGGAGCCTTACGAGCTCATCCTGCATGCCGAATGAATGGGAGATTCTGTTGAAGTCCCTGTCGCAGTGGTCCGATCGTGTGAAGCTCCCGTGGACCGTAATGACGCCCCTGGGTCCTGGCATCTTGAGTAGCAGGTATGCGTAATGTGGGACAGCCAAGAACCTTGCGAATGCTACACGCCCGAGGATGGCGTGGTATTGTGATGGCCAGTCCACCACTTCGAATTCGAGCCGCTCGCATCGGAAGTTGTCCGGCTTGCTGAAGATGACGTCGAGCCATATTTTGCCCAGGGGGAATATGCCCTTTCCTGGGACGATGCCGTGGAACGTTGTGTCTGACTGTTCCAGGCTGCACAGCGGGATCCGCATTGCTGCTAGAGTGCTTGCGAACATCAGGTTGATGCCGCTGCCGCCGTCCATGAAGACGCGGCTCATCTCGAAACCTCCTATTTGCGCCTCCAGCACCAGGGCAGCATGACCTGGGCGAGGGATCTGGCAAGGGTGATCCGAACGACTGAATGTGATGCAGGACTCCGATCCGCTGAGGTCGGGATGGCGGGTGGAGTTGTCACGGACAGGTTGATCTGACAGGTGATTTTCTTCTGCACCCTATTCGTGGGGCGCCCCTTCTGGATCATCAGTGCTCCTTTCGGCGGGGGATACCCGTGCCCAGCGTTGTTCTGTGCTGGTGAGACTAGTTGGTTCGGGCCTCCTGTAGGTGGCGGTGGAGGAGCTCCATGCGCTATTTCACCTAGTGCGGGTGTGTTTCCGAACCTAGGGGGTGGAGCTTGCTACCTCATCTGAGCCATGCTTTCGCTGAGCTTCTGGAACTCGCGGCAGTCCTTGAGCATGTGGCTTGCCTTCTTCTTGCCATCCTGCTTGTCGATGTAGAAGTGGATGGTGCATGGACCCGAAAGTTTTTAGTATGCTGAGGGTTCGTTATCGCGATCGCGGCGTTCCCACGGCTGTGCTGGGCGTACTCCATCGCGGAAGTTGCCTCCGCGGTATCCGCCACTGTTGCGGTTGGCATCGTTGCGGCGATCGGCGTAGCCGGCCGCGACCATGTCGGGTCCATTGCGATCATCGTAAACGCGCGGTCTCCTCTTGTTACGGCGTTCCCGTCGTCGGCCGTAATCGTCCTCTTCCTCCGATTGTGCCCGGTGGACGGAATCTTCACCGTCGGCCCACCTGTTGGCGATGTCCATGAGGTGGTCAAGTGTCTTGGGCTTGACGCGCCCGAGTTCCTCCTTGAAGTCCTGGCGCTTGACGCCGTCCTTGAAGGTGTCGATGGCCCTTTCTTCGGAGATGTGCGCCGCGGAGTTTTTGGTGTTGGACCAGCGCATTATGTATGAGCGAATGGATTCGCCCGTTCGTTGAGTGCAGGCTCGCAACTCCTCGATCGAGGCGGGCCTCTTACTGGTGCCTTTGAAGTTTTGGATGAAACTGTAAGCCAGCTCCTCCCAGCTTCGGATGGATCCTGAGGATAGGCTGCTAAGCCAGATCCGAGTTGCGCCTATCAGCTGCAGCTGACGGCATTGCATGGCGGTTTCCTTGTTTCCACCGTGCAGCTTGACGGATGACAGGTGGTCGCTGAGCCATGCCTTGGGGTCTTGTGTGCCGTCGAACTTCGGAGTATCCGAAGGAAGCTTGAAATTTCGCGGCATCCGTGTCCGTCGGACAGATCTGCTGAAGCACCGGGCTCTGCAAAGTTCTCCTTCGTCTTCGTCCATCTCGGATTCAGACGAGCATGCGCGCTTGGCTCGCGCTTTGTCGATTTTGAACTGTGTTAGCGCGTCTCTGGTGTCGTAATCGCGGCTGCGATGATGCGAGCGCTTGTGTCTTCGAGGAAGGTCATGGTCCTCTTCTTCGGATGAAGGAGTGGGGCTGCGGTTGAACCTGACCGTAGCTTTCTTTTTCGGCTCTGTAGGAGTTTCTTGATGGAGAGCATCTCCGACGAGTCCGAGTCCGGTGAGTGCGGACTTGTGCATGGCTCTCTTAGGGCCCCCCTCCGAGGTGGGTGGGCCGCGAGATACGCAGTGGCTGCTATGATCGCAGCTTGCGGTGTCTTCGGGATGATGTTGCCGTCGACATCCATCTCCATGAAGGATGCGTTGAGGGTTCGGGTCACCTCATGATGCTCCTTGGGGTCCATGTTCTCCGTTCGGGAGCGGTGCTTGTTGCCGTGGTTGCCGTTCGAGCTGGAGCCGATGCCCATGGCGGAGAGCACAGCTCGTCGCGCGCTGGACTCCGAGGCTGCTTGCTTGTGTCTGTCGAGAACCTCTTGCATCTTGACCTGCTTCTTGTGTTCCTTGATCAGGAGCAGATGGTAGGCCATCAACAGGTCCCGTGAGGAGTCTGCAGGCAGGACTATGCTGCCCGCCACGGCGGCGCGTGCCTAGGCCCATCCTTCTTTGCTAAGGTGGATGACATGGCTGTTGTTGTCCCCTTCGGGTGGGGGGGACTGGCTTCTTCTGTCCCCGTCGTTTCGGTCTTGCGGGTTAGGTGTCGGGTTGGGCGGCGGGTTGGGTGTTTGCTGCTCCACATCGCCCTGGATGACTACGGCGCATTGGTAGCGCTCGTAGATTGGTCCGCTGCTGCCGCAGCTTTCGGATCCGGAACCGTAGGTCCCTTCATCCGATGGCGGATCGCACAGATCGGAGTTGCAGCTGCTGCTGTCGTAGGACTCATCTGTTGATGATGTTGTGCGTAGCACAGGGTGTGGGGCCCATGAAGCGGGCCTGATTGATGGTAAGGGCACCCGCTCTGGGAGGCGGAGGGTGCCGGTTTGCCCCACCTGGAAGCATAAGCTCCCGAACAGGATCTCGAGTCCGTCGCCTACGGGCTCGAAGTCCTTCATGGTGGCCGGTGAGTGGGCGGTGAAGTCGAATGCGCCGAAGAGGAGGTGACTATCCGTCGCCGCAGAATTGTAGATCGCTTGGGTTGGGACCGTCACGATCGCACAATCAGCATCCCCAGTTCCCACAGACGGCGCCAATTGACGAGGTTTGCTCTCGTCAATGCCCATTGTTATGGACTTGGGTTTTGGAGAAGATGGGGATGCTGGAGATCGCGGAACGGTTAGCAAACAAGCAACACGGGGACACGAGGTTTACCCAGGTTCAGGCCCCCGGAGGGAAAACCCTACTCCTGCTTGTTTGCTCTTAATTACGGCGGAACCGGTGATTACAGGGGTGCGCAGATGCAATCTGGCGTGGAGGTGTGTATGCGGAAGTATGAGAGAGAGAGAGAGAGCTCTAGGTCGTGCCCTCCTGGCCTTTATATAGACTTAGGTAGGTCCCAGGCACAGATCTAGTCGGTTACAGGTTCTAGGGTTTACCCCTTTGAATTTCCTATCTACTCTAGTCTTGCTCTCCAAGGATCCGAAGGCGTCATGGGCCTTGACCACCCGAAAATCTTCATGGGCCGACGTATATTTGCCGTGGGCCTTCCTTGGGCTGGACCAGGTATGCTGAGATCGTGTACCCGCGGGGTATAACCATGTCATCCATGGAGTTATGTATGTGTGTTAGAGAAACACCTGGGCCGCTAGCCTAAGCCATGCCTAATCATGGTGGAAGCTTCCAACATCACCATAGTGAGCAATCTATAAATCATTCTTCTTATAAAAAAAGAGATAGAAAAAACAGATTGAGAAAAAGAAAAAAAGATGAGAAAAGAGGAAAGAGAGAAAAAAGCACCATTTTCCCATGGTAAATAAGAAGATTGCTGAGATGCTCATTGTCTGCCTGCCTTGTCATTTTGATATGGGATAGATCATGTATCATCTGCAAGGGGTACCCCATTGGCGGTTCTCTCAGATACACATGTACTTACTATGACAAGAACTTACCGGTGACTAAAGTTGAGGACCATGAGGAGCGGCCCTCGTACTCAAGGGACATGAGATTGCCAACTTATACTTTGTCAAGCATATACTCCATAGTTTGTTCACTTTAACCTTAATCACTTCAAGATTCTTATGATAGGGGTAATAGATGAAAGCTAACAAGTACCATAATTTTTGGAAGCTCTTTATGAGACTTGAAATCTCTGCTTCCCTTTATGAAGCGTCTTTCTTCCACTATTATATTGAGTCTCCACCTTATCTCCTTAGGCACCAATTAAGAGAGCATAGTTGCCATTCTTAGTTCTATGTGCATTGTCCTAAAACTTATCGATTGATCCATAATGTTGATATGGCATGTTCTTGAACTATTTGTATCTAGTCACTCTTATGAACTTTGAAGGTGTCCTATGCATTTATTGCTCTTCCATGAGGGACAATCTGAATGCCACTATGCTATGTTTTCTGTATGTGAAACAAACAAAAAAACAAACGTCTTTCAATGCATTGTTATTCATGATCTTTGTTTGTATCCTTTCATGTTGCATGCATAGTTACTTTATCTTATTGTTAGCACTTCTTCTTTCATGCTCATGTTTAGAGTACTTTGATCCCAGATTTAAATGCTTGCAAATGGTTTGATCTTGATTGTGATGGTGCATGTCACCTCAAAAATTATTCTTTTTATCACTTACCTACTCGAGGACAAGCAGGAGTTAAGCTTGGGGATGCTTGATACGTGGTAAACGTATCTATAATTTTTTATGTTCCATGCTTATTTAGTATCTTCTTTGCTTTGCTTTGTCTACACTTTGAGGTATTTTTATATGTTTTCTAGGACTAACCTATTAACAAGATGCCATAGTGCCAGTTGCTTGTTTTTTGTTGTTTTTTATTCCAAAAAAGTCAGAAAATGAATATTCTCGGAATTGGACGGGATAAAAGCCAAAGTCAATATTTCACCGAGGAGAACACGGAGGCAGAAGAAGAGACAGAGGAGGGCCGCGAGGGGCCCACACCCCCTGGCTGTGCAGCTAGGCCTGGCCCGCGCCTGGGGGGTGCGGCCGCCTCGGGCACACCCTCGGTCTCCCCCTTCTCCTATAAGAATCCCCCGATACCTAAATCCTAAGTACTCGATAAATCTTCCACGAAACAGTCCCGAGCTACCGCCACCATTGTCCCTAGATCGGGGGGATCTGAAGCTCTTCCCGGCACCCTGCCGGAGGGGAGAGATCATCCCGGAGGCCTTCTTCATCACCATGCCAGCCTTCGGTATGATGTGTGAGTAGTTCCACCTTGGACTATGGGTCCATACAGTAGCTAGATGGTTGTTTCTCCTCCCTATCATGTTTAGATCCTATGAGCTCCGTTCATGATCAAGGTCATATTTGTAATCATGCATGTTGTGTTTGTGGGGATCCGATAGATATTGAGATTACTATGTCAGATTGATTAATGATTCTATATTGTTGATTCTATCATGTCTGTGTTGTTTTATATTTTGCATGCTCTCTGTTTCTAGTAGCTATCTTGGCCAAGTAGATGCTAGTGACTCCAAGAGGGGGTATTTATGCCCGATAGTGGGTTCATGCCTCTCTTGAATCTGGGGAAGTGACAAAAATCTCTAAGGTTGTAGATGTTTTGTTGCTACTAGGGAGAAAACAACAATCTCTTGTTCATGGAACAATTGTATTGTTTACTTTACACACTTTGCTTAAAGCAGTTATCCGTTGCTTGCAACTTAATACTGGAGGGGTTCAGATGATAACCTGAAGGTGGATTACTAGTCATAGATGTAGTTGGATGGCGGTCTATGTATATTGTTGTAATGGCCAATCAAGTTTCATAGGATCATGAATGTATAGTATTGCATTGTTATGCCTTGCTCTATCCTGTCAATTGCCCCGCTGTAAAAAATTTACCCAGCATGTTGTGTTGTTTATCTTAAGGAGAACACCTCTAGTGAACTATGGACCCCAGTCCAATCTTTACCATTGATACATCTTCCAGTGTTACTGTTTACTTTCTGCAAGCAACCATTGCCTTCCACACCATACGTTTAATCCTTTGTTTTCAGCAAACCTGTGAGATTGACAACCTCACTCTTCGTTGGGGCAAAGTCTTAAGTTTGTGTTTTGTAGGTTTCCAAGTTGCTAGCAACGCCTTTGAGTCATTTCCTTCTTCCTACTGGTTCGATAACCTTGGTTTCTTTCTGAGGGAAGACTTGTTGTTGTGCTCATCATACCTTCCTCTTGGGGTTTCCCAACGAAGCTCTATAGTGATCTGATCCGCCATCATTAAGATACAAATCAATAACATGTATATCGGATATACCTTTCTTCTTGATGTTGTCGTTCTTCATATCCGCCAAGTACTTAGGGCAATTCCACTTCCAGTGACCTTCTCCCTTGCTATTAGAGCACTCAGTATCAGGCTTAGGCCCAGCCTTGGTCTTCTTCGCCGACGCAGTAGCTTTCTTACCGCCCTTCTTGAAGTTTCCATTTTTCTTAGGCTCGCCTTGCTTCTTGAAATTGGTGGTCTTATTGACCATCAACACTTGGTGCTCTTTCTTGATCCCCACTTCTGCAGACTTCAACATAGAGAAGAGTTCTGGCAACGTCTTATCCATGCGCAGCATGTTGTAGTTTATCACGAAGTTCTTGTAACTTGGTGGTAGTGATTGGAGGACATGGTGAATCCCCAATGCATTAGGAATTATTATGCCCAAACTCTGGAGCTTATTAGCGTGCCCAGACATCTTAAGCACATGCTCACTGAGGGAGCTACCCTCCCCCATCTTACAGTTAAAGAACTGTTCAGAAGCTTCATAACTCTCAACTACCGCGTGAGCCTCAAATATCATTTTGAGTTCACGGAAAATATCATGTGGGTCAAAGTTCTCAAACCTCTTTTGAAGCTCCGATTCCAAACCATACAAGATAGCACACTTAACCGTGGAGTAATGATTCTTTCGAGTACGGAAAACCATTTTCTAATCATTGGTAGCATCTTCTGCACATGGGTCACCTAGCGGTGCATCCAGCACATAGGTCAACTGACCAACATTGAGGACAATCATCAAATTGCAGAACCAGTCTGCGATGTTGCTTCCATTGTTTTTCAACTTTTCTTTCTCTATGAACACATTAAAATTGATGGTAGGGGCCGCCATTGATCTACAACATATTTGCAATAGTTTAGACTTAGTTTATGACAAATTGAGTTCTAATTAATAGTTAAATTAATCTAGGTGAACTCCCACTCAAAACAACATCCCTCACATTGTTTTAGTGATCACACGAACCAAATCCACTACATCAAAACCGATCATCATGAGAGATGATGTAGCTTCAAAGGAGAACAATCAACATGTTCATCATATCTACTATATGACTCATGCTTTACCTTTCGGTGATCTGTGTTCCGAGACCATGTTTGTAAATGCTAGGCTCGTCAAGATCAAACCTTAGTTTTTGCATGAGAAAAACTGGCTTGCTCTCATTGTATACACTCGCAAAATCTAACACACCCGATCATCACGTGGTGCTTCAAAACAAAGAGTCTTGGCAATGGTGCCTACTAAGGATGAACACTTTATAACTTGATATTTTTGTGAGAGGGATCATCTTATAATGCTACCGTCGAGAACTAAGCAATACAAGATGCATAATAGGATTAACATCACGTGCAATTCAAAATATGTGATATGATATGGCCTTTCTTCTTGTGCTTCGGATCTCCATCTTCAAGAACAAACATGATCTCCATCATCACCGGCGTGGCGTCAAGGTCAATGGAACCGCTCCATGGTTGTCGTCCACCAGCATCAACTATTACAACTACTTTGAATAATAGACACACATGTCTTCATGAAATTTAAAAGACAGCCATAAGGCTCCTGCCGGTTGCCGACTTGCAATAAGGAACATTGCATACTAAAGGAAATATGCCCTAGAGGCAATCATAGAGATGATTATATTTCTTATGTATCCATGAGTTATTGTAATGTTCCTTGAATATCCATATCAGGCAACTTGTATTGATTGGCAATTATGTGAATTTTTTGTGAAACTCTTTACTTGTATGGTTATTTAATAGTTGTCCCTAGTCGGAGTTCATGTGAGGACACACGTGAATATTAGACTAGCACATCTATTGGTTATTGACTATGTTTTCCAAGTCATAGACATGGAGATGTCAAACCAATGATGTGGACACATGTTATGAACATGGGGTTGGGCTGATCCAACTTGAGACTGGCAATTAGTTGAAGCTCTCTCTCTACACATCGTGTACGTTTTGTCCTTAGACCTGAGATTGTCGCATGTACTTGATATGTGGATCGACCTACTTTGGGGCTATCAAACACTGCTCCATAAATGGGTAGTTATAAAGGTAGCTTTCGGGTTTATCCTGAAGTATGCTGCAAGGCATGGTCAATCAAGATGGGATTTGCCCTCTCTACTTGAGAGATATATCTCTGGGACCCTCGAGCGATCGGATCCAAAATGCATGGCCGTGCTACATATGGTTAAGAGTTAACCTAGTAAAGGGATTCCGAATCACAGTATCGAGAAAGAGAGGTCAGCTTGGAGCTAGACCAAATATTGTGAGGCAAAGGGAAAGACATGTACTAAACCTTGTGATGGTTCGTCCAATATGATCTTTGTATGCGTTTAGGAGTTGGCACATCTTGCTAGAGGCCGCTACCAACTATTAATAGAATAAGTGTATTCGTGTCATGTCTATATGTATATGAACCTATAGGGTCACAAACTTAAGGGGCTGGAAGCCTAATGAGGATCGGATCCAAATTAGACCAGGCTTAGGCTACCAGTGGGCTGCTAATGTAGAAGCCCACTAGGGACGTCTATATAAGAGAGGGTGGGGCGAGCTGAATAGAGTTAGACCATTCTACTCAGCCGCCACCCCTCATGCTTGTGTTTCATGCGCGGACCTAGCAGTCCGATGTCTGACGCTTCCACCTTGTACGTGTGGATACCTCGGAGGTGTTGTATATGTGGCACTTGGACGAGCCGCGCAAGGGGAGCTGCTCGTGGGACGAGGACAAGGAGGAGACGTAGAACGTCTGCACTGCCTCGAAACGCTTCATCAAGTTCTGCAACTACGCGTCTAGTGGTAATCCCTTGATCTATGACAACAGTATTCCTAGTTTACGCGGTAGAAAATTTAGATTTGCGCTAGTGTAGCCTACCCGTATCCCTTCACATACATCATATATAATCACAATCATGGCCATATCACATCATAGCACACCCCTGCAAAACAAAGTTAGACGCCTCTAATTTTCTTTGCATATTTTACGTGGTTTGGGGCTTTCAATAAGTACCGTTTTAACTTACGAACAAGAACCACAACGTTGATGCTTGAACTATCAAGTGCCCGTTGTAAATTGAATCTTTACTATTATGGGAGAGACAAACACCCGCAAAGCCACTTATGCAATACAAATTGCATGTTGAGCGTGGAGCAAGTCTAATGAACGATGTCATGTAAGGTTTGCCCGGGCCACTTCATCCCACCATACCGCAAGATGCAAAGTACACAAAAAGCAATTGATAATAAAAGCACCACCGCCCACAATGACCATTGTGTTCTACTCGTGCAAAAGATTTACATATAGACACGGCTCTGATACCACTGTAGGGGTTCGTAGCATGGAAAACAAAATAATTCTACCGCATGAACACACACAAGCCAAGATCTATCTACTAGATTGTAGCAACGAGTCGATTAGAGTACTCACCCTCGAAGATTCCAAAGCGGTTAACGAGAGCATATTCTCGTGGGTGATGTAGTCGTACACTTACCGATCTCAAGATCGCGTAGGAGATCCTTCTGGCGCTGCGTTCCGGTAGCGCTCCCGCAGTCGGTCACACATTCAGTACTTGATGAATACCTTCCTCTCCCTTGTTCCAGTAGGTAGTGGAGGTTGTAGTTCTCTCCTCGTGATTCCGGCAGCACGACAGCATGGTGTTAGAGTTAGAGGAGAAATCCCGCAGGGCTTCGCCTTAAGCCGGAGAGGGTTATGGTGGAGTAGTAGGGTTCCCCGTCATATAGGGTTTAGAAGCCGGAGAGGAGGAGGTGGGCCAGCGGCAGGCGGCGGCTACGGTGGAGTGGGGCTTGTGGTGGTCTTTGGGGGGCACCCCTCCCCTCTATTTATGAGAGGGAGGGGCAGCTAGGGAGAGGGGAGTTTGAATCCTTCCCCAACTCGCTCTCCTACTAGGCACGTGATGGAGGGAGAGAAGGATTCTCTCCTTCCTCCACCAGGAAACATTGTCCCAGTTTGACTGTTCAAACTTGCCTTTTGACTTCCAATTTTGGAGTTTAATTTCTTTCTTTCAAATGCCCAGCCAAGTGACCTGGGACATGATCCAATCATTCCACTTAGTCATGAAACATTCATGTACCCATCCCCTTCCGGTCTAGTGAACCTTCTAGACCCTTCTAGATCATTCCGGTGAAAACACCGGAATTATTCCCGAACTCCAGAATTGGACTTTCCTTATATGAATCTTATTCTCCGGACCATTCCGGATCTTCTCGTGATATCCCGGATCCCATCTGAGGCTCTGAACAACATTCAGTTTTCCTACTTACATTCCATATCTACTAAACAACATAGAATCCTTAAGTGTGTCTCCCTACGGTTCGTGAATTATGCAGACATGACCGAGACTCTTCTCCGATCAATAACCAATAGAGGAATCTGGAAATTCATATGGCTCCCACGTATTTCTATGATTACTTTGCGACCAAACGAACTATTTACATATGATACCAATTTCCCTTTGTCTTGCGATATTTTACTTATCCGAGGTTTGATCGTCGGTATGTATGCATACCTAGTTCAACCTCGTTACCGATAAGTAATCTTTACTCGTTCTTGTGATATGTGATCCCTTGTGAGCCAGTCACATGCTTGCAAGATAATTTGATGGCATTCCACCGAGAGGGCCTAGAGTATAAATATTTGTCATATGGATGGACAAATCCCACTCTTGATCCATGTGCCTCAACACATACTTTCCGAACACTCAACGCCACCTTTATAGCCACCCAGTTACGGTGTGGTGTTTGATGTCATCAAAATATCCATCCAGTGATGGTGATTAGCACGATCTCATGGTTGAAGGAATTAGGTTACTATGTATCAAAAAGCTTATAGCAAACGAACTAATAAAATGACTTGATCTTTATGCTACACTTATCTATAGGAGTATGTCCATCATACCATTCTCCTAACGATATGATCTTGTTGTTAACAACATCTCAATGTTCATGATCCGAAAACCACGCTCATCTATTAACCAACAAGCTAGTATTATAAAGAGGCTTTACTAGGGACTCTAATTAGTTTACAAATCACACAAGTATTAATGTTTTCGGTTAATACAATTATAGCATGAATGTAAACATTTATCATAAACACAAAGATATAATAATAACTACTTTTATTATTGCCTCTAGGGCATATCTCCAATATTTTTGTGTTGAAGTTTTTTGACAGGGAATAGAGGAACATCACACCAAGAGAAATCCAAGGATGGTGAAAACCATAAGCTTGGGGATGCCAAAGGCACCCCATTGAATCCACTCAACTCTTGGTTTGCAAACCTCTAAACTTTTTTTTTGAGCAACATAGAACTATCGAAACTTGGAGCTTATGTTTTATCTTTTTACCTTTGTTTTGCAATAAAAATACCACCACCATAATTATTAAATGCTTATGATCAGCTACTAAAAACAAGCTCTACCTTAATGAGATTAAAACTGAAAAGAATACCATGGAATAAATTAAAAAGGGGAGATAAAAACAAAAGTTGAAATTCATGTTATGTTTAGTTCTTAATCTCAAGTACTTGATACGAAGCATGATATGTTTTATGACTATTGATACATCGTAAACGTATCTATAATTTTTTATGTTCCATGCTTACTTAGTATCCACTTTGTTATTCTTTGTGTACACTTTGAGGTATTTTTATACATTTTCTGGGACTAACCTATTAACAAGATGCCACAGTGCCAGTTGCCTGTTTTCTGCTGTTTTTTATTTCAGAAAAGCTAGTAAGGAAATATTATCGGAATTGGACGGGACAGAAGCCAAAATCAATATTTTACCGAGGAGAACACAGAGACCGAAGGGCAACCGAAGGGGGCTACAGGGCCGCCACACCCTAGGGCCGCGCGGGCCACCCTAGGGCGCGCCAACCTATGGTGTGGGCGCCCTGGCATCCCTCTTGCCTCGCATCTTCGCCTATAAAATCCCCCCGATACCAAAACCATAAGTACCCGATCAGATCTCCATGAAATAGTCCGTAGCCGATGCCACCATCGTCCCTAGATCGGGGGGATCCGAAGCTCTTCCTGGCACCCTGCCGGAGGAGACAGATCATCCCGGAGGCCTTCTTCATCACCATGCCAGCCTCCGGTATGATGCGTGAGTAATTCACTCTTGGACTATGGGTCCATACAGTAGCTAGATGGTTGTTTCTCCTCCTTTGTGCTATCATGTTTAGATCTTGTGAGCTCCGTTCATGATCAAGATCATCTATTTGTAATCATGCATGTTGTGTTTGCGGGGATTCGATGGATATTGAGATACTATTCAGATTGATTATTGATTATTGATTCTATCATGTCTTATGATTATTGATTCTATCATGTCTTATGATTTTTGATTCTATCATGTCTTATGATTATTGATTCTATCATGTCTGTGTTGTTTGTGATCTTGCATGCTCTCTGTTTCTAGTAGCTATCTTGGCCAAGTAGATGCTAGTGACTCCAAGAGGGAGTATTTATGCTCGATAGTGGATCATGCAACTATTGAATCTGGGGAAGTGACAGAAATATCTAAGGTTATAGATGTGTTGTTGCCACTAGGGAGAAAACAAAAATCTTTTGTTCATGGAACAATTGTATTGTTTACTTTACACACATTGCTTAATGCAGTTATCCGTTGCTTGCAACTTAATACCGGAGGGGGTTCGGATGATAACCTGAAGGTGGATTAGTAGTCATGGATGTAGTTGGATGGTGGTCTATGTATATTGTTATTCCCAATCAAATCTCATAGGAATCATGAATGTCTAGTATTGCATTATTATGCCTTGCTCAGTCCTGTCAATTGCCCCGATGTAATTTGTTTACCCAGCATGTTATGTTATTTATCTTAAGGAGAATAACTCTAGTGAACGGTGGACCCCGGTCCAATCTTTACCATTGATACATCATCTATTGTTACTATTTACTTTCTGCAAGCAACCATTACCTTCCACACCATACGTTTTATCCTTTGTTTTCAGCAAACCAATGAGATTAAAAACCTCACTATAAGTTGGGGCAAAGTCTTGAGCTTGTGTTGTGTAGGATTCCAAGTTGCTAGCAACACCTTGGAGTTGTTTCCTTGATACTACTAGTTCGATAACCTTGGTTTCATAATTGATGGAAAATTTGTCACTGTGCTCATCAAACCTTCCTCTTGGGGTCTCCCAACGAAGCTCTACTATTGAGCCGCGTCAAGATATTTTCTGGCGCCGTTGCCTGGGAGTTAAGGACAGCTTCACAAGGGGAGTCTTCTACAACCATTCCCTGTACTTTGTTTTTGTTTTGCTTGTTTCTTTCTTTCAAAATTATAAAAAAAATAGTTCCTACTATAGTTGTTGGTCTGTTATTGCCTTGCTTTGTCATGCTTTCTACAAATGGTTGGTTTCTTTGAAACTAGTTCTTATTGGCAAGGTGGGTTCACGGAAGAACAAAAATATTATTATAAGGAACACCGCTTGTCACAAAAAGGGAAACGCTTATGGGAAAAATTGATACATTGAATACCATTGCTAGAAACGTGTGCTCTACTTATAATGTTACTTATTGCTTTGATAAATCTTGTTACTGTAGGAGGTATAAACACCTCCCTTTTTAATGTGAGTATAATTATAATGTTACCAAATCTTCTTATGTTAAGGGGACTTTTATGATGTGGAACAAATTGAAGAATTTTCTTGCTTGGAAGGGTGCATTTGAACTTGCTAGTTTGCTTGAAAATACTGATGATGCACCTTATAAATATGAGGTTTATGATATACTTAAATGTTTCTTTGATAATTACAAGGAAGAAAATGGCTATATTCTTGAATATATTAATAGTTACTTTCCACAAACGGAAGAGACTAATGCTTTGCAGGAGCTTATGGAAGAAGAAATTACTGAACCTAAAATATCATTAGATGAAAAAGAGGAGGAGTTATGGTCAAGAGGAGGAAGAATGGATTAGCTACCCATGCTTACCTTCTAATGAGAGTAACTCTTTATCCCTTACATTATTTGATTGTCCCCCTTGCATACCAAAGGAGGATAAATGTTATGTTCCTGTGGATCCTTTTTAAATTTCTACTTTGGGTAAAACCTGTGATAATAATTGTGCTCCTATTATCTACGATAATCCTTTATTTGTGCCTAATTTCGAAATGCATGGTACTAAAGAGTTTTGCTTAGAAAACAATTATGATAAAGCTCTAGATGATGGTCCTATATTGGTTGATAATATTAATAGTACTAATATTGAAAATGAGATTGGAGAGGTCTTGACTTTATCTTGGAACCCCATACCTCTTGAGAATGATCAATCATCTTGTTATAAAATTGTTAAAAGTGGGTTTGAAGGTTTTAATACCCCTATTTTTGAGCTTGATAAAAATTATGTGTTTGTAGATCATGAAAATAATACTTTATGTGATAGTTATATTGTTGAGTTTATTCATGAGGCTACTGAAAATTATTATGAGACAGGAAAATATGGTTGTAGAAGTTTTCATGGTACTGAAACACCTCTCTATGTGCTGAAAGTTTTGAAGTTGCTCTTGTTTTATCTACCCATTCTTGTTACTATGTGCTTCTTTGATTTATTTTCTTACAAGATTCCTATGCATAGGAAGTGGGTTAGACTTAAATTTGTTTTGAATTTGCTTCTTGATGCTCTCTTTTACTTCAATTCATATTTCTTATGTGAGCATCTTTCTATGCCGAACTTAAAGGCGTTAAAAAAAGTACTTCTTGGGAGATAACCCAATAGTTTTAGTTGAGTCTTGGAAGTTTTTACTTCTGTAATAACCTTTCCTTATCCTTTTTGTGTGATTTTTTTGTGAAGAATAACCTCCAATGAGAGAGAAGTAAGATTTGGGGAAGTTGCTGTCCTCAAACAGATTTTTGTGCTTCACTGTAAACAATCGTGAAAAATACCTGTATGTCGGATTGAGCTGTAATTTTCTGAACTTATTCCCCAGGATGTTATCTAACTTTTGTTAGTTCAATACTTTTTGATTTGAGCAACATAAGGTCTTCTAAAAAATCGGTTTTTACATGCTGGTCTGTTTTGACAGATTTCTGCCACTATTTGCATTTGCCTCGTTATTGGTTTATTTTTTAGTTCTTCTTGATCACTTGAGCTTTGTAAAGGAATTGCTACAGTAGATTGTATTTTTAATGAAAGTTTTGTCGTGTTGAAACTAAACCCAAAGGTTTATTATCTTGAATGCACTAATGTTGCTAATGAAGATTGTGTGAAGTTTTGTATGAAGGAAATTTTCAAGTGTAGGGAAGAATGATATGATGAGATGAAGAATGGACAAAAGCTTAAGCTTGGGGATGCCACACCGTGTCAACTCAAGAAATATTCAAGAGTTACAAGCGTCAAAGCTTGGGGATGCCCAAGGCATCCCCTTCTTCATCAATAAAAATCCCAGGTCTCTTTCTAGACACTTCGTTTTTATTGTTTCATGCACTCTTATGTTGTTCTTGGAGCATCTTAGTTTTTGTTTTTTGTTTTCTTTTGCTTATTTTGATTAAATAAAGTAGTTGGACCCCCGCTTTTGCTGTGGTGTTTCAAATAAGTTGATTGGTGATTGGAAAAGAGTAGAAAGTTCCATGCTTATAGTGGTACAAAAAGAGCTTGCTTTGATTGTGGCTTAGACTTTATCAGGTTATGCTAGATGTTGTTTTGACCTTATTCTTAGTGATTATTGCTATAGCATGAATTGTTCCAAACAATTGAGATTGCTTAATGTGCCTTGAAAGAATCATACGTTGGTTTAGCATACAAAAGAATAATATTGTGGTATTCTCCTTTGATGCTTTGTTTGGGTTGACTTGGCACATGCTCACACCATGTTATGACTATGAACCAGTCACCTTAGCCTCTATGATCATTGATGACCCACAAGTATAGGGGGTGTATCGCAATACTTTCGATAAATAGGAGTGTCGATCCCAACAAGGAGCAGAAGGTGTTGACTAGTGGTATGGAGTAGGAACTCTCTGTAAATACTTAGCAAACGGATTTTTAGAGGTTTTTTGATAAAGCAACAAAACAAAGTGAAAGTAATAAAGACAATGAGCAAGTGCAACAAGTGGCCCAATCCTTTCTTAGCAAAGGACAAGCCGGTGGAAATACTTATAAGGACCAAACGTTCTCGAGGACACATGGGAATTATGTCAAGTGCTTTCGCTTCAAATAGCTGAGTGCTCTTCTTTGGTGTTGTAAGTGTTGTGTGGGTGAACCTGTGCTAATATACCGACCTTACTTGGACTAATACATACTTGTGATTAAACCCCCTGCAAGCATCCGCAACTATAGGAAATTAATTAAGATATAAATCTAACCACAGTCTTAAACTCTGAGATCCTACGCTCCCTTGTGCAAAGGTGTCCTAACGGGGGTTCAGGTTTCTATCACTCCGGCAACCCCACAATTATTAGCCAAATACACAATGCATTCCCCTAGGCCCATAAATGGTGAAGTATCATGTAGTCGACGTTCACATGACACCACTAGAAGAATAACACCACAACTTAAATACTAAACCATTGAATAATAACTCAACACAAATCCACTACTAACAACATGACTTCTCCCATGACCTCAAGAACTAAATGAACTACACACGAGACATCATATGGATCAAGATCAAAGATGATATGGTAATGGATAACAATTTGAACATAAACAATAATCCAATGGTTCCACTCACAAGCATCAACTACAATAGTAATCAACACCGGGAAAGTTTCCCCTATTGAACTATGTAAGTATTCAGCACGATTGTTACAGCGGGATGGAGTAATGATGATGGTGCTGGTGGATATGATGGTGTGGATATGATGATGATCCCGATGAAGTCTAGCTTGACGATGGTGTTGATGGAGATGATGTCCCCTCTCTTGGAAGGAATTTCCCTGGCAGAAATCTGTCTACCGGAGAGCTCTTTCTCTCTCGGTGTTTTCCGCCCCGTAGAGGCGGCGGAAATCTATCTGTGGTCTCCCCCTGGTATTAGGGTTCCGCGAGGAAGATATAGGCGAGAGGGCGTAGTCGGAGGCCGGCCAGGTGGGCCACACCTTCCCTAGGCGCGGCCTAGGGGACCCGCGCCTAGGGGGTGTGGGCCCCCTGTGGCCTAGATACGCCTCCCCTTCTGGCTTCCCTCGTCTTCTAGGAAAATATAATTTTTCCATATTTTTCTGGTATTTTTCTGATCTTTGCGAAATTGCATCAAAACACCTTCTTTTCCATCAGAATCCAGACTCCGGCAGTTCATCCTCCAAGAATCATCCAACATGCAAAAACATAGGAAAATACATAAGTAATACCACATAATAAGACATATATCATTGAATAGAGGCAAAATATGATATATAATGGATATGCAAATTGGACGTATCAACTCCCCCAAGCTTAGACCTTCGCTTGTACCCAAGCGAAAACTGAGATCAGTAAACATGTCCACGGGTTTATGGAGGGAAGTGTCGATAAAAGAATACGGACAAGAAGCATCACACTTACCATTACACAACTCATAGAAGAAAGAAACTCACCATTATATAACTTAGCTTGCAACAAGTACAAGAGTCACAATAGAGATGCATAAAGATAAATCATAATTGGAATCGACAACCTTTTTTCTTGGTCAGAGAACACCTGGCAAACTGTTTCACAAAAAGCTTTTTGTAGAAGTCTTCAAAACAGGAGCACTCTTTGCTCAAAAAGGTTTTTCACAATGAAGGCTTCCAAAGTAATACTCAATAGATAAGATTTTTGTGCAAACAAGGAAGATAAAGAACATTATTGAATAAATCACCATATGAATGCTTGAAACACAACAACTCAAATGTTTGCTGGAGATAGAGAGGAAGTAGGTTTACTGACTCAACTTGGAAGTGGGAGAAAGGTCCCTTCATAGAGGGAAGCAAGGATTTGAAGTCATAAAGAGCTTCCAAAAGATTATGGTACTTACTAGCTTTGATCCCTCATTGCCCCTATCATAGGCATCTTGATATGATTAAGGTTAAAGTGAACAAGGATGGAGTATATGCTTGACGAAATATAAGTTGGCAATCTCATGTCCCTTGAATATGAGGGCCACACCTCATGCTACTCAACTTCAGTTACCGGTAAGTTCTTATCATTGTAAGTACAGGCGTATCATAGAGAACCTCCAACGGGGTACCCCTTGCACATGGTACAGGAGCTATCCCATAACCAAAATGACAAGGCAAGCATACAATGAGAATCTCAGCGATCTTTTTATTTACTATGTACATAGATTTGTATTGAGGATGCTTCATAGATAACTCACTATGGTGATGCTACAAGTTTCCACCATGATTAGGCATGGCTTAGGCTAGCGGCCCAAGCGTTTCTCTAACACAAAATACATAACTCCATGGACTTACAAGCTCCCTTGTTATTTCACACCGGTGACATCCACAGACAAAAGAGCACGATATCAACTGTGTACAAAGTGCAAGTGCAATGTTGAAAACGTTCCCCATGACAGCATGGTTCTGCTAATTCCAACGTATAGATGCAAGCATATACAACTTCGATGACACAATGGTTCAAGTCTATTAGGGGCAAGAAAATAAGGTGTACCATCAAGTTCGTTAGAGCTTTACTAACTAGTTTTCACATAACAAAATACTTTTTAATTCGAAAGATAGATGACGCTTGAGAACTTTCTTGGAATAGCAAAAGCTAATAGGTTGATATGGTGGACACAAATGGCATAGGTTTGGTTCAAAGGGATTGGAAACATGAGAAGTATGCCTTCTCAAAACAGGTTTTTGGCTAGCAAGGCTAGGTAGCAAGCAAGAGAGTTGAAAGAAACAAGCAAACATACAAGTAATAAATCCAAACATGCAATCTTCCTTGAAGACACAAAAGATCTTAAATAAAGAATACTAAGCTTATGAGCCAATCAAGAAAGAAAATAGATTCTACAAAATACCTGTAAGATTTTTCTCTTTTTTCTTTCAAACCTCAAAAAGTGTTGCTACTGACCAGAGCTCGGTTTGCCAAAACCAATTTAGAGTTACTTGATGCTCCCAAAGTGATGCCAATACTTATCAAAAGATCCATCATATAATAGAGATTGCAAACTAAAATAAGAAGTGCAAAAAGCAAAAGATGAGACTTCTCATTAATATTCAATAAAGGCACTCACACAAATGGATATATAGATAATCAACTAAAGGAGAGATACTTCCACATGCAAACCAACCTATAAGATAACTCCTCTACCAAAGATATGAATCCACTAAAAAGGTAAAAGATAAAAGATAATGATGGTGATACCGCAGCACTCCCCCCAAGCTTGGAACAAGCCAAGAGGATGCCAAACCTGATGATGAATTACTCCTTCGGTGGTGGCGGTGTTCTCTTGATAAGCTCTTCAATAAGTTTCTTCAAATCCTCAAACTCGAAGGTAAGAGTACGAATCAGCTCCGAGTTTTGCTTAGTGCGGTTCATGATCATGTCGGACCGAGAATCCTAGTCCTTGCTATTCTTTCCCCATTCTTCCTCCTTAGCATGTTCCTTCCCTGCATTGTTAGAACGAGGCATATCCCTAACCGAGGGCAAGTTCCCTTTGGGCACCTGTTTGTACCGATGCTCATGTATAAGAGTATGGAAAGGTCTCTTGGTACATGGAGGAAGTGACCGTGGAGTGAGGATATGATGCGGAGTTCTCCCTCCTGTAGACATTTGTGCTGTCCTCCTAAGCTTGGTAGGGTTTGCCACTCCAATGCTTGCGACGGTAGTGTGGGTGTCTGGATACTCGTCCTCCTCCATGTCTTCTTCATCCCCAACCAAAATCTCCTCCTCCTTGGGGTCTTGAGGATCATCTTCCTCGGGCTTCTTACCTTTGTCATTAGCGGAGATCATGGTGCTCTAAACTTGAGAAGATTTCCTGTCAGAAACAGATCAAAATGAAAACACGACGAGAACATGATGCACGAACCTCGGGGGTTCTGGGGGTTATATATTACGAAGTTTCAATACATAAGGAAGGAACTGGTACGAACACGAGGGGGAGACAGAGCTCGGGGGGTCACACCCCCTCCAGGCGCGGCCAGCTGGGGCCCGCGACTGGGGTGGATTTGGCCACCCCGTCCTCCATTTCCTCCTCTGTTATGTCTCGTAATCTTCCATATGTATTAGAAACATCAAAAATATAAAAAGATTGGATTTTCACGAACCTTCAGTTTTCACCACTTTTACCTATTCAAAGACGAACTCTGCAGATTCCTTTTCTCCTTCTCCTGGAAATTCCTTTCCTACAAGGTCTCAAACAAACTTCAATGGCAACATTAGTGTAAACAAAAACAATAACCTTCAGGTACACACTTCAACTGAAAACCCATCAAAACAAAGGCATCTGTAAGAGGCAAATGCAAAAGATGGCAGAAATCTATCAAAACAGACCAACAGGTAAAGATTGATTTTTTCGAGAACCTTATGTTATTCAAATAAAAAAGTGCAAAACTAATTAAAGTTGGGTAACAACTTGGAGAACCAACACAGAAAAATTCAGCTCCATCTGAAGTACTGAGCTCCCTCACGAATGTTTACAATGCAGCACAAAAATCTGTCCGAGGACAGCCACTTTTCACAACTCCTCTAGTTCACAAAAGTAGTTGATCTCGACACAAAACCAAAACAAAAAGGAAAAGGAGCGGTTATTATTGAAGTAATAACTTCCAAGACTCGAGAAAACTCTTGGGTTATCTCCCAACAAATACTTTTATTTAATGCCTTTAAGTTAGGCTTGAAAGTTTCAGAGATGCTCACAAAGGAGATAAATATTTGAAGTGAAAGAGAGCATCAAGAAGCAAATAACCAACACATTTGAGTCTAACCCACTTACTATGCATGGGGGTATCATGGGAAAACAAATTGTTGAAACAATAAGAAACTATCATAGGAAGACAAAACAAATGCAACTTCAAAGCTTTCAACATAAAACGGGGAAACTTAACATTATTGAGATGCATAAAACCATGTTTCCCTCTCTCATAATAACTTTCAGTAGCACTTGGAATAAAGTTGACAATATAACTGCCACTGGCAACAACTTTACCAGCAGAATGAGCATACTTACAATCATAAAAAAGAGGTCCAAGGTCATAAACTGAATCAATAGAAGCAAGTTGTTCCATCCTGAAATCTTTATTAGGCAAGCTATTTTCACAAGGAGCTTTGGAAATTTTGGAAAAGTTAAACTCATAAGAATATCCATCAAACTTAGTTAAAACTTTTTCCTTTTTACAATCTATAATAGCTCCACAAGTGTTCAAGAAAGGTCTACCAAAAATGATAGGATAAGTTTTGCTAGCTGCTAAGTTAAGCACTAGAAAATCAGCAGGATACTTAATTTTACCACAGAGGACTTCCACATCTCTTACAATTCCAATGGGGCAAATGGTTTCCTTATTAGCAAGGTGAATAACCACATCAATGTCCTCAAGCTCACAAGGACCAATCTCATGCATAATTTCCCTGTAAAGCTCATAAGGAATAGCACTAGAACTAGCACCAATATCACATAAACCATAGTAGAAATGATCACCAATTTTAACTGAAAGCACAGGAACACTAGTTTTTCTAGCTTTACTAGGATGAGAGATAATATTAGAAGCGTCTTCACAGAAGACAATGTGCTCATCCTCTATATTTCTAGTGGAAGTGTCTTTCAGACTAACTACCACGGGTTCATTATTCATTTGCTCATCAAGATCCACAGTTTTCGTAGTACCTTTGTTATTTGCACTAATCATCATAGAATACTCCTTTACCTTAGCTGGGAAAGGTATTTTCTCAACATAAGGTCCAGTCACAATATGATCAATAGTACAAACTTCAGTGCTTCTAACAGGAACATGACTAACAACATCTTTATAAGGTGCATGGTACTTATTCCACTTCTTCTTGGGAATTTATATGTAAGAGGCAAAGGCCTTAAAACAATTGGCAATACTTTGGGAATCAAGACCAAACTCATTACTAATATCACAGAAGTCATCAGTTCCCATAAAAGATTTAATGCATTCATAATCATAATTTATACCTGACTTTCTTCCTTTATCATTCTCCCAAGCTTCAGTGTTCTCTTGAATACGGTCTAGGAGATCCCATTTAGCCTCTTCCTTCATACGTGTGAATGATCCAGCACAAGAAGCATCTAGTAAATCTTTATCATGAAGAGAAAGCCTAGCATACAAGTTATTGATAATAATACTGTTAGGGAGTTCATGAATAGGACATTTAAGCATTAGTAACTTCAATCTCCCCCAAGCTTGAGTTGTACTCTCTCCATCATGAGGCCAAAAGTTATATATTAGATTTCTATCCTTATGAATCTCACTAGGAGGATAAAATTTAGAATAAAAGAGAGATGCAATTTCCTCCCATTCCATGGATTGTCCATTCTTCAGCAGCTTATACCATTCTTCAGCTCTCCCTTTCAAGGACATGGAGAGTAACTTCTTCTTCACCTGTTCAGTTGTGATACCTGCACACTTAAACAACCCGCATAATTCATGGATAAAAAGCAAGTGATCGCCAGGATGGACAGTTCCATCCCCTAAATAATAATTATTCATAACACGATCAACAATACTTGTAGGTATCTTAAAAGGATCTATCACAACAGGTGGTGGTTCATCTACTACCCTAATAGTGGTAGTAGCTTTCCCAAACAGAAAACCAAGTGTGTTATCCATATTGGAAACAAAGCAACAAACAGAAACAAAAGCAATACTCATAGTAGAAGTTTCCTTTACCAGTTCCACTCTTCAATAGCGCTTCACTCCCCGGCAACGGCGCCAGAAAATAGTCTTGATGACCCACAAGTATAGGGGGTGTATCGCAGTACTTTTGATAAGCATGAGTGTCAATCCCAACGAGGAGCAGAAGGTGTTGACTAGTGGTATGGAGTAGGAACTCTCTGTAAATACTTAGCAAACGTATTTTTAGAGGTTTTCTGATAAAGCAACAAAACAAAGTGAAAGTAATAAAGACAATGAGCAAGTGCAACAAGTGGCCCAATCCTTTCTTAGCAAAGGACAAGCCGGTGGAAATACTTATAAGGACCAAACGTTCTCTAGGACACATGGGAATTATGTCAAGTGCTTTCGCTTCAAATAGCTGAGTGCTCTTCTTTGGTGTTGTAAGTGTTGTGTGGGTGAACCTGTGCTAATATACCGACCTTACTTGGACTAATACATACTTGTTATTAAACCCCCTGCAAGCATCCGCAACTACAGGAAATTAATTAAGATATAAATCTAACCACAGCCTTAAACTCTGAGATCCTACGCTCCCTTGTGCAAAGGTCTCCTAACGGGGGTTCAGGTTTCTGTCACTCCGGCAACCCCACAGTTATTAGCCAAATACACAATGCATTCCCCTAGGCCCATAAATGGTGAAGTATCATGTAGTCGACGTTCACATGACACCACTAGAAGAATAACACCACAACTTAAATACTAAACCATTGAATAATAACTCAACACAAATCCACTACTAACAACATGACTTCTCCCATGCCCTCAAGAACTAAATGAACTACACACGAGACATCATATGGATCAAGATCAAAGATGATATGGTAATGGATAACAATTTGAACATAAACAATAATCCAATGGTTCCACTCACAAGCATCAACTACAATAGTAATCAACACCGGGAAAGTTTCCCCTAATGAACTATGTAAGTATTCAGCACGATTGTTACAGCGGGATGGAGTAATGATGATGGTGCTGGTGGATATGATGGTGTGGATATGATGATGATCCCGATGAAGTCTAGCTTGACAATGGTGTTGATGGAGATGATGTCCCCTCTCTTGGAAGGAATTTCCCGGGCAGAAATATGTCTACCGGAGAGCTCTTTCTCTCTCGGTGTTTTCCGCCCCGTAGAGGCGGCGGAAATCTATCTGTGGTCTCCCCCTGGTATTAGGGTTCCGCGAGGAAGATATAGGCGAGAGGGCGTAGTCGGAGGCCGGCCAGGCGGGCCACACCTTCCCTAGGCGCGGCCCAGGGGACCCACGCCTAGGGGGTGTGGGCCCCCTGTGGCTCAGCTACACCTCCCCTTCTGGCTTCCCTCGTCTTCTAGGAAAATATAATTTTTCCATATTTTTCTGGTATTTTTCTGATCTTTGCGAAATTGCATCAAAACACCTTCTTTTCCATCAGAATCCACTCCGGCAGTTCATCCTCCAAGAATCATCCAACATGCAAAAACATAGGAAAATACATAAGTAATACCACATAATAAGACATATATCATTGAATATAGGCAAAATATGATATAGAATGGATATGCAAATTAGACATATCAATCATTTAGTTTTGACTTGTGGTACCACTTTATGCTTTAGTTGATAATGTTTTGTCGCTTTGCATGATTATGGCCATTATTGCTCTCTTAGTTGGTCGCTCCTAGTCTTTTGCTAGCCTCCACTTGTATTTAGTAAGCTCTACTCATGCATCCAACTCCCAAGAAACCAAGTTATTCCAAAGTGTCCATTATAAATTCCTATGCATGGTGTGTTACACCATTCCAAGTATATTCTTGTTTTATCTATCATCCAAATTAAACTTGTTATGTGAAATTTAGTGATTAAAGCTCTCACAAACTTGATGGCACATTTTATTTTTCTTGCCCCTAATAAACTTGAACCATTATTTCATCTATGTTGTATATGCTTGCACTTATAAGTTGTGAATTAGCAGAACCGTGATGTCACCGGGAACGCTTTCAACACCTGTAAATATCTACCCAGTTGATATCATGCTCTTTTGTTTATGGATGTCGGCGGTGTGAAATAAAAGGGGAGCTTGTAAGTCCATGGAGTTATGTATATGTGCTAGAGAAACGCCTGGGCCGTTAGCCTAAGCCGTTCCTATTCATGGTGGAAACTTGCAGCATCACCATAGTGAGCAATCTATGAAGCATTCTTCTTATTAAAAAAAGAGAGATAGAAAAAAGAGAAAAAGGAAAAAAAGAGGAAAGAAGAGAAAAAAGCACCATTTTCCCATGGTAAATAAGAATATTGATGAGATGCTCATTGTCTGTTGCCTTGTCATTTTGATATGGGATAGCTCCTGTGTCATGGGGCAAGGGGTACCCTGTTGGCGGTTCTCTATGATACACATATACTTACTATGACAAGAACTTACCGGTAACTAAAGTTGAGTAGCATGAGGAACGTCCCTTGTACTCAAGGGATATGAGATTGCCAACTTATACTTTGTCAAGCATATACTCCATACTTTGTTCACTTTAACCTTAATTACTTCAAGATGCTTATGATAGGGGCAATGAGAGCTGAAAGCTAACAAGTACCATAATTTTTGGAAGCTCTTTATGAAACTTGAAATCCCTGCTTCCCTATGAAGGGCCATTCTTCCACTTTTATATTGAGTCTCCACCTTCTATCCTTAGGCACCAATTAAGAGAGCATAGTTGTCATTCTTAGTTCTATGTGCATTGTACCAAAACTTATTGATTGATTCATAATGTTGACAAAGCTTGTTCTTGAACTATTTGTATCTAGTCACCCTTATGAACTTTGAAGGTGTCATATGCATTTATGTTTTTCTACTCCATGAGGGACAAGGTGAATGCCACTATGCTATGTTTTCTATATGTGAAACAAACAAACAAACGTCTTTCAATGCATTGTTATTCATGATCTTTGTTTGTATCCTTTCATGTTGCAGCATAGTTACTTTGTCCTATTGTTAGAACTTCATCTTTCATGCTCATGTTTAGAGTACTTTGATCCCAGCCTTCAATGCTTGCAAATAGTTTTATCAAGATTGTGATGGTGCATGTCACCTCAAAAATTATTCTTTTTATCACTTACCTACTCGGGGACGAGCATGAGTTAAGCTTGGGGATTCTTGATACGTTGTAAACGTATCTATAATTTTTGATGTTCCATGCTTGTTTAGTATCAACTTTGATATGCTTTGTCTACACTTTGAGGTATTTTTAAACATTTTCTGGGACTAACCTATTAACAAGATGTTGCGGTGCAAGTTGCCTGTTTTATGTTGTTTTTGGTTTCAGAAAAGCTAGTAAGGAAATATTCTCGGAATTGGACGGGACAAAAGCCAAAGTCAGTATTTCACCAAGACGAACACAGAGACCGAAGGGCAATCGAAGGAGGGCCGCAGGGCCGCCACACACTAGGGCCACGCGGGCCCACCCTAGGGCGCGCCACCCTATGATGTGGGTGCCCTGGCCGCCCTCCTATCTCGCCTCTTCGCCTATATAAGCCCCACGATGCCAAAACCCTAAGCACCCAATCAGATCTCCACGAAACAGTCCGTAGCCGCCACCATCGTCCCTAGATCAGGGGGGATCTGAAGCTCTTCCTGGCATCCTGCCGGAGGGGAGAGATCATTCTGGAGGCCTTCTTCATCACCATGCCAGCCTCCAGAATGATGCGTGAGTAGTTCACTCTTGGACTATGGGTCCATACAGTAGCTAGATGGTTGTTTCTCCTCCTTTGTGCTATCATGTTTAGATCTCGTGAGCTCCGTTCATGATCAAGATCATCTATTTGTAATCATACATGTTATGTTTGAGAGGATCCAATGGATATTGAGATACTATGTCATATTGATTATTGATGCTATCATGTCTTATGATTATTGATTCTATCATGTCTGTGTTGTTTGTGATCTTGCATGCTCTCCGTTTCTAGTAGCTATCTTGGCCAAGTAGATGCTAGTGACTCCAAGAGGGAGTATTTATGCTCGATAGTGGGTTCATGCCTCTAGTAATCTGGGGAAGTGATAGGAATATCTAAGGTTGTAGATGTGTTGTTTCCACTAGGGAGAAAACAACAATCTTTTGTTCATGGAACAATTGTATTGTTTAGTTTACACACATTGCTTAATGCAGTTATCCGTTGCTTGTAACTTAATACTGGAGGCGGTTCGGACGATAACTTGAAGGTTGATTATTAGTCATAGATGAAGTTGGATGGTTGTGTTTGTATATTGTTGTAATGCCCAATCAAATCTCATAGGAATAATGAATATCTAGTATTGCATTGTTATGCCTTGCTCAGTCCTGTCAATTGCCTCGCTGTAATATGTTTAGCCAACATGTTATGTTATCTATCTTAAGGATAACACCTCTAGTGAACTGTGGACCCCAGTCCAATCTTTACCATTGATACATCATCTGCTGTTACTGTTTACTTTCTGCAAGCAACCATTACCTTCCACACTATACATTTAATCCTTTGTTTTCAGCAAACCAGTAAGATTGACAACCTCACCGTAAGTTGGGGAAAAGTCTTGAGTTTGTGTTGTGCGGGATTCCAAGTTGCTAGCAACACCTTGGAGTTGTTTCATTGCACCTACTGGTTCGATAACCTTGGTTTCATAACTGAGGGAAAATTTGCCGCTGTGCTCATCATACCTTCCTCTTGGGGTCTCCCAACGAAGCACTACTATTGAGCCGCGTCAGGAACTAATGATAAACATCATGAAACTCCAAAAGAGAATACAATCGAACCTCGCAGGTCAACCAGGACGCGTGCAGCTCCTGAACTGTACGGAAATCCTGTTATGAATTTCATGGTTGATGAAATAGATGACCCTGCGACATATGAAGAAGCGATGATGAGCTCGTATTCCATCAAATGGCTAGAATCCATGAAATCCGAGATGGAATCCATGTACAAAAACAAGGTTTGGACCTTGGTGTACATACCTCACGACTGAAAGGCCGTGGAGAATAAATGGATTTTCAAAAGAAAAACTGATGCTGATGGTAACGTAACCATCTATAAATCTCGAATTGTCGCAAAAGGGTTTCGACAAATTCAAGGAGTTGACTACGATGAGACATTCTCTCCCGTAGCGATGCTAAAATCAGTTAGTATTATGTTAGCGATTGTTGCATATTTTGACTATGAGATATGGCAGATGGATGTCGAAATTGCGTTCCTCAATGGCAACATTGAAGAAGAGTTGTATATGATACAACCAAAGGGTTTTGTCAATCCTAAGGATGCTGACAAGGTATGCAAACTTCAGCGATCCATCTATGGTCTGAAGCAAGCATCCCGGAGTTGGAATCTCCGCTTTGATGAGATGATCAAAGAGTTTGGATTTCTCCAAACTTATGGAGAGGCTTGTATTTACAAGAAAGTGAGTGGGAGCGATGTGGCATTTCTGGTATTATATGTGGATTACATATTACTGATCGAAAATGATGTAGATCAGTGTTAAAAGTTATATAAACAGCAAATTTTCAATGAAGGACCTAGGTTAAGCGTCATACATATTAGGTATAAAGATCTATAGAGATATATCAAGACACCTAATAGGGCTATCACAGAGTACATACCTTGATAAGATTTTAAAGAAGTTTAAAATGGACGAAAGTAAGAAGGGGTTCTTACCTATGTTGCAAGGCAAGACATTGAGTAAGACTCAAAGTCTGGCTACAGCGGAAGAAAGAGGGATAATGGACAAGGTCCCCTATGCTTCAGCCATAGGCTCTATAATGTAAGCCATGCTATGTGCAAGACCGGATGTGGCACATTGTATTAGTTTGACTAGTAGATACCAATCTGATCCAGGATCGGAACACTAGATAGCGGTCAAGAATATCCTTAAATACTTAAGAAGAACTAAGGAAATGCTTCTCGTGTACGGAGGTGAAGAAGAGCTCATCGCTAAGTGTTAAGTCGACGCTAAGCTTTGACACCAATCCGGATGACTCTAAGTCTCAATCCGGATACGTATTTCTCATGAATGGAGGAGCGGTTAGTTGGAGGAGTTCCAAACAACCGTGGTGGCAGGATCAACAATGGAGGCCGAATATGTTGCTGCTTCAGAAGCGTCTCATGAAGTAGTTTGGATGAAGGAGTTCATAACTGAACTAGGTGTGGTTCCTAGTGTGTTGGACCCAATGGTGATCTATTGTGACAACAATGGAGACATAGCCAATTCCAAAGAACCAACGTCTCAAAAGAATTCCAAGCATATTAAGCGCCGGTTTCACTCCATCCGCGAACATGTCAAGGATGGAGATATAAAGATTTGTAAAGTACACATGGATCTCAATATAGCAGATCCGTTGACTAAAACTCTCTCTAGGGCAAAACATGATCAACACCAGAACTTCATGGGTGTTAGATTTATCACTATGTAACTTGATTATTGTCTCTAGTGCAAGTGGGAGACTGAAGGGAATATGCCCTAAGACGCAATAATAAAGTTGTTATTATGTATATTCCAAGTATATGATAGATGTTTATTTTGCATGCTATAATTGTATTGATATGGAAACGTTAATACATGTGTGTTTAATAAACAAATGGAAAGTTCCTAGCTATGCCTCTCTTATAAACTAGCACCTTGATTAACAAGATGATCAAGGTTTCCTGATCATGGACATTGGATGTTGTTAATAACGAGGTCACAACATTATTGGAATGGCGTGATGAAAATTCATCCGAAGTATAGCATTACAATCAATGTCATTATGTTTATATTGCTATAACATCATACGAAGTAATCCTAATCCTTAGACCATGAGATCATGTCAATCACTAACACTAGAAGAGTATCTTGATAACATCAAATGTCACACCGTAACAGGGTGATTATAAAGATGGGTTCAGTGCTACGAAGGTGTTATGTTGAGGCCCATGGATCAAGAGTGGAATTTGTCCATCCTGATGATGGAGAGAGATACTCTGGGCCCTCTCGGTGATATCACATTGGTTAGCTTGCAAGCAAGTGATTTGATCACTAGAATGTTATATCACGGGAACGAGAAAAGAGTACATGTCGGTAACTAGATCAAACTAGGTATAGAGATATCGATGATCGAATCTCGGACATGTAATATATCACGAGACAAAGGGATTAAGTTACTAGCGTAAAAGGTTCTCACGATCACAAGAAGTCATTGTTGTATGTGTGGGAGTCGGTATGGATCTCTAGGTCCCGCTTCTGATTATTGATCTGAGAGGGGTCTCGATCATGTCCGCATTATTCGCGAACCATAAGGTGACACACTTAAGAGACACCGACACCATTTGGAACAAATAATTTCCAGACGAAAAGATTTACAAAGTGCAGGAATTTATTTCACTAGACACCGGAATTGTTTCGGATGAAATTGCTGAAAGTGTTTCTGCATGTGAAATAGAATACTAGCAAGGGTTTTATGTGAATGTTTTTTAATTAATGTAATTGACAAAATTCTGAATAAATAAATAAAAAGAGTTTTATTTAAAGAAAGATTATATTAAATTTGATGGAAATTTAATGGGAAAATGAGAGGATTTTTTGTGGAGAAATGAAGAGGCTTTTTGGTGAATGGGAGCTCCACCCACATGAATGGAGGGAGGGCAAGGGGCAGCCCCCATGTGTCGGCCACCCCCTTGGCATGCCCCCTCCTCCTATATAAAGCCCCCTCTCTCTCTCATACTCACACCTCCTCGTGAAGGATCTCTCTCCCCCTCTAGTTTACCGCCCATGGTCTCAGACTAGCGAGATACATGTTCCCGATGGCTTTTCGTTTGGAAAGAGTTGTTGCTTCCGCTTCATCACTGGAGCGAGGAGGCGGAGGTTGCTCGGTGGCTTGGATGTGTGTGCGAGCACAGATGCGCCGCTGATTTGCGGCTTTGGACTTCTTCTCGATCTTGAGATTGGCAAGCGTTCGTCTACATCATCCGTGAGTACAACCTCGTTAAACTTTGTCGGTCTATAAGGGTATGTTCTCTATGGATGTATATCCACCCGTTGCTTGTATCTAGTAGATAGATCTTGGTACATAGTTGTTCCCATCGTAGGAATTTTTTGTTTTCTATGTTGCGAACCCTATAATAAGAGGGATAGAGGGAGGTCCGAGGTGGGGTGGGGTTGTTCTCAGACGGTCATTAATTCCTGATTGGCTCAGGTCCCGACCATAGCGGCGGCTGGTTAGTAAAACCGGCTATAAGATTACTAGAGATGGTTTTTTAATTTGGGCGATCTGAGGGGTTATAGTTGAGTCGGTTTTAATTTCTCCAAGGGTAAACCGGCTCTAGGCACAGTCTCAAAAAGTAACAAGTTTGTACTAGTGCCATTCTTGATTACATGTTCTGATCAAACTAGTATAATAGGACACGAGAGGGGAAATGTGTGCATTAGTTGTAGTAACATGGTAGTATGTAACTACACAATGATAGAAATTTTGGGTGCTAATATGTTTTTTATCTTTCCATTGTTGCCTCACTAGGTATAAGTGAATGCATGTGCTACAATTTTCTTGTGACAATAATGGTGATCTCATATCTTTTGAGGTAATATATTTTATATTCAACATCATCATATAGAAGCAAAGGCAATATTGTGTCTATTAAATCTAGTTTGTGGAGTTTTCTCTTACTAGAGGAGTATTAGTGGGATGTGTTGCGTAACATCAACCATATGACGTGAGACCCATATGATGCTTATCAAACACATTATTTAGTTACACCAATATAATGCCTCCTTTGAAGCTATTTTAGCCCATCGTATTTATGAGGGAGTAGGCAAGTGAAACTATGAACCCATTCTATTTTTAATCATAAGAAACACCTTTTACTTTCATCTACTGACCTTTTGATTTTACATACTTATTTAATCCAAAAATACAAAAACATATATGATACTTGCATTTACTTATCTCATCTATGATGGCCCTCAAATGCAAGGGACCGCTGAAATCTTTGATGTGAAGTATTATCCAAATTTATAGTTCGACACAAGGGGCACAAGAATACCAATAATACTTTAAAAATTGAGACATCACTCTTAACCACACTTGTGTATCAATATTCTCAACAAACAAGTGATGATTGCAGCAGTTGAAACAGAACAATAAAGCAAATTGTAAAATAATAGTAGATTTACAGTTTTTCCCGAAAGTAATGAACTTGTAACTTTCAGTGGCTAAAAGCGTAGGCATGAGATGATACCGGGGTGTTGCATGAATAATATTAATCATATAATATAAATACAAATAACATGATACTTATCTCTAACTCCGTTGTGTGTAGGTATGTGTTCCAAATATATTATGCGTACAAACCAAAAAAATTGCACAATATCTATTGTCCTACCTGTCTATTTCACCATGTCCAATTTGGAACTACATGCAATTATGGTCTACCCTTTCGAATAGCCCGGAACAATGCATCAACACTCCATGAACGCACATAATCCTCAAACTATCACGTATCCCTTTGTTTTCCTTAGCTGTCAATTTAGGGTTTGCAGGTTCAACATAATAATAGTTAATACACTTTGCAGATAAATACCAAACTCTGATGGGGCAACAGAAGTCTAGTACTGAAATCCTGTAACTTGGGCCCTAGTAACAAGCATTAAATATAGAAAAAGTACATCAACACTCATACAAGAACATCCTCAAGATAAGCACTTTGAATCTCGACATATATATATGATTACATGATTAATCTCATCCACCTCACATGCCTACAGATGACTACACACTCATGGAGAGGGAAAATTAGCACATGGTTGATGGTGATGATGTTGGTGAATAAGTCATCGAAATTCCCCTCTCCGGCGTGGAGAGCAGGATCAACCTGACCCTGAAAATGAAGATCATGATGGTGGCAGTGCTCTGTTTCACGAAAAGCTTTGTGCTTCTGGCCAAGTAGGTTTTTTAGGTATATAGGGGGTATGTGAAAGGAGTAGGCGATATGACGCTCGAGGGCCAAACGGGCATGGGTGGCACAGGCCCCACGAGTGGCCACGCCACTTGGGCTCGTTCGGCGCTCGAGGACTCCCTTGTATGTTTCCAGCTCCCAGGGTCCTTGTTCCGATGAAAAGCTGGCGGGGTATTTTTTCCGATTTAATTTCCTGCATGAAAAGACAGGAAGAAGACTTTTGCTAAAAACAACGCTAGATTCAGTAGTTTTATCCCAGTTTGGCGTGATCCAGGAGAAAATCGTTGTACAGAGTCCTTGAAAAATTAGATACATTTGAAATGTATCAATATGGTATACACCACTACCTACACCATTACACTTTAGTTTTGCATTGCATCTAGTTTATACTTCACATATAGTTTAGTTAGTTTTGTTGGTTTAGTTTTACTTTAGTTGTTGCATATTTATTTTAGTTATATTATTTCTACTTTTTTGAATTATAATATGAGAACCTTGTGCTTGACAACCACTCTGAGGAGTTGGGACACATGGAAGCACCCTTGTTTTGTAGGTTGCTAGAAGTGGAATGAGAAGTATATCTCTACTATTCCCTTTAGAGTTCGATATAAACTCTTGAGTCATCCTTGTGAGTAAAACACACATGCTACATCAGTTTGTGCTTGGAGTCCTAACGAATTGGTATCCTAGTGAATCTAGTGCCATCAGCAAGGCAGTCTAGCCGACGCTTTTGAGACCTGAAGCCCCAGTTCCTAATGACGGACCCTATGTGAGGTTTCAACGACTGTGGGCTAAACTAAGCAGGGCTTGGACGCTCCTAGCTGAGTTGTCGATTTAACAAACTAGTTATGTGTTAAGTCACCGAAGAAACAGAGATAAGGGACAAGGGTTGAAGGATAAAAGTAAAGATATTGATTTTATCTATTGTTTGCGTCTAAGTGCAATTGTCCATCACCTCTCACATATATATGAGGTGGCTGGAATTTCCGTACAACCTAGGGTGTCTCGTAAACATTTACAAGTAGGATTCAAACTCCTAATTCCAACCCTAAAGTAGGTATTTTCCCCTCCGTCTTCATACTCGATCTAGACCCAAGTTACCATCGTCAACTCCCGCGTCTATCCGCCAGTGATCCTTCCTTGTTGGAGTAGAAACTTCCCTTTGTTTTTTCGTTGTCATAGATACAAATCTTTGGGCTTGTAGGCACAAACCAACATCAATTAGGTCTTCTTGATATTCAATCCACGTTTATGGACCATTATCTCCTTGTTTAAACCGATAGGAAGTTGATCTGGTATTCACATTAGCGGTAAGAATCAACCCTCTATGGGTTCCCTAAAACAACTTCTGAATCACTAGTAGAAAACAGGCCATACGTTTGCGCCCCCTCAGAGCATTAGTCCCGGTTGCGCCACGAACTGGGACTAATGCTGGCATGCGTCCCGGTTCGAGCGGGCACGGGGCCTGGAGGCATGCATCCCGGTTGGTAAGGGGGCATACGTCCCGGTTTGTGTTATAAACCGGGACGTATGCTCTCGCCCTCTATAAATGCAACGCCCCAGCCCTCTGCCTTCACTCTGTTTTTTCTTGGTGGAAGGTGTGAGGGGTGTGCTAGTTTTTTCCCCTATGCATACATTCAAGGTGTTTGATGAAATGTTTGAGTGAATGTCCCGTTCAATTTCTCAAAAAACAAAAATATAGAAGGTGTCCGAGACGCACTTGAGCTTTCTCCTCTTTATTTTCCTCGATCGAGGTTAGCAATCTTATATTTTCTCTATCATTGATACAATGCATGTGTCGATGTGAATTGGTCATTTCACTATTTATGATGTCCTGTTTTTTGATAAACTTACTTATATGATGCAGATGAATGGTCGGGAATGGATGTACGGTGACCGGCGCGTAGCCGGGTATATGAAAGGCGTGGATAAATTTATCGATGTGGCTACGGCAAACAAAGAGAATGGTTTTATACGTTGTCCATGTGTTCAATGTCGGAACAACAAGGAGTACTCTTCCTCGAAAATCATTCGCGGCCACCTGATTATGAAAGGTTTCATGCCCAACTATAATTGCTGGACCAAGCACGGGGAAAGAGGGGTTATGATGGAAGATGGTGAAGAAGGAGATGATGATAACAACTATCATCATATGTTTCCTGAATACAGTGATACTGCAATGGAAGACAATGGAGAGGAAGGAGGTGAAGAATGGGCATCAAATGAGTCGGCTGATGAGCTTGGTATGGTCATTTCTGATACAAAGCGAGACTGTGAAACAGAAAATGAGAAGTTGAAGTTAGAGGGCATGTTAGAAGATCATAAGAAATTGTTGTGCCCAAATTGTGAAGATGGCAGCACAAAGCTCGGTACCACACTGGAATTGTTGCGATGGAAGGCAGAGTGTGGTCTAACTGACTCCTCATTTGAAAAGATGCTGAAAATAATGAAGCCGAAGTTTCCAAAACATAACGAACTTCCCGAGAGTACCTATGAAGCAAAGAAGACTCTTTGTCCTCTAGGATTAGATGTGCAAAATATACATGCATGCATTAATGACTGCATCCTCTACCGCGGTAAGGAGTATGATAATTTAGATAAATGCCCGGTATGCAATGCATTGCGGTATAAAATCAGACAAGATGACCCTGGTGATGTTGAGGAAGAGCCCCTCCGGAAGAGGGTTCCTGCTAAGGTTATGTGGTATGCTCCTATAATACCAAGGTTGAAACGCATGTTTAGAAACAAAGAGCATGCCAGGTTGTTGCAATGGCACAAACAAGACCGTAAGAAAGACGGGAAGTTGAGACACCCTGCTGATGGGTCACAGTGGAGAAAAATCGAGAGAGACTTCCCAGACTTTGCAGGTGACGCAAGGAACTTATGGTTTGGTCTAAGTACGGATGGCATGAATCCTTTTGGGGAGCAGAGCTGCAGTCACAGCACCTGGCCCGTGACTCTATGTATCTACAACCTGCCTCCTTGGTTGTGCATAAAGCGTAAGTTCATTATGATGCCAGTGCTCATCCAAGGCCCGAAGCAACCGGACAACGACATTGATGTGTACCTTTAGGCCATTAGTTGAAGAACTCTTACAGTTGTGGGACAAACCAGGTGTACATGCGTGGGATGAGAACAAACAGGAGCCATTTGATCTACGAGGGTTGTTATTCGTAACCATCAATGATTGGCCTTCTCTTAGTAACCTTTCAGGACAGACAAACAAGGGATATAAGGCATGCACACATTGTTTAGATAAGACTGAAGGTACATATTTGCATAAATGCAAGAAGGTTGTGTACCTGGCGAATCAATGATTTCTTCCGACCAATCATCTCGTAAGAAAGAAAGGCAAGCATTTCAAAGGTGAGGCAGATCACCGGAAGAAGCCTGAACTCCCTGTTGGTGATGATGTATTTGGTATGGTCAAGGACATAGAAGTAATCTTTGGAAAGGGTCCCGATGGTCAATCAGTTCCGAACGACGTCGCTACAGGACACGCACCCATGTGGAAGAAGAAATCTATATTTTGGGAGCTACCATATTGGAAAGTCCTGCGTGTCCGCTCTTCAATCAACGTGATGCACGTGACGAAGAATCTTTGCGTGAACCTGCTAGGATTCCTAGGCGTGTATGGGAAGACAAAAGATACACCAGAAGCACGGGAGGACCAACAAATTATGAAAGACCTAAAGAACATGCATACACAGAACAAGACGGATAAAGGGCATCACTTAAGTCGTGCCAGCTATGCTCTTACCAAAGCAGAGAAGGAAATCTTTTTTGAAGTCCTTTACAGTATCAAGGTGCCGTCGGGCTTCTCATCTAATATAAAGGGGATAATAAATATGGCATAGAAAAAGTTCCAAAACCTGAAGTCTCATGACTGTCACGTGATTATGACGCAGTTGCTTCCGATTGCATTGAGGGGGCTTCTACCAGAAAATGTTCGAGTACCCATTGTGAAGTTGTGTGCATTCCTCAATGCAATATCTCAGAAGGTAATCAATCCAGATATTCTGCCAAGGTTACAGAAGGATGTGGTACAATGTCTTGTTAGTTTGGTGTTCCCACCATCCTTCTTCAATATTATGATGCATCTCCTGGTTCACCTAGTGGAAGAGATTGCCATTCGCGGTCCGGTATTTCTGTACAATATGTTCCCCTTTGAGAGGTTCATGAGAGTCTTAAAGAAATATGTTCATAACTGTGCTAGACCAGAAGGAAGCATCTCCAAGGGATATGGAACAAAGGAGGTCATTGAGTTTTGTGTTGACTTTATTCCTAACCTTAAGCCGATTGGTGTTTCTGACTCGCGGCATGAGGGAAGACTAAGTGGAAAAGGCACGCTGGGAAAGAAAGCAATGATATGTAGGGACGGGGATTCTTTCACTAAATCACACTACACAGTTCTACATAATTCCACCTTGGCAGCTCTCTATATCGAGGAACACAAGAATATTCTACGCTCCAAAAACCCGGGGAAGCCTGAATCACTGATTACAGATGAACACATGAAGTCTTTCGGTGGTTGAATGCGGACACATCTCTTGAATGACACCACTGTTGGAGATCAGCTATACTTGTTGGCCGCGTCACCATCTTCTACTGTATTGAATTTCCAAAGGTACGAAATAAATGGGAATACATTATGCACGATCTCCCAAGATAAAAAGAGCACCAACCAAAATAGTGGTGTCCGCTTTGATGCAATAGACGAGAATGGACAAAAGGACACATATTATGGTTACATAGAGGAGATATGGGAACTAGACTATGGAGTCTCTTTTAAGGTCCCTTTGTTTCGCTGCAAATGGGTCAACCTAAATGGGGAAGGGGTAAAGATAGACCAGTTGTACGGAATGACAACAGTGAATCTCAACAATCTTGGTTATAGAGATGAACCATTCGTCCTAGCCAATGATGTGTCTCAGGTTTTCTATGTGAAGGACATGTCCTCCAGACCGAAAAAAGAAAAAATATGAAAACAAATACATCATATGACGAGCCAAAGCATTACATAGTTCTTTCAGGGAAAAGAAACATCGTGAAAATCGAGGACAAGACAGACATGTCAGAAGATTATAATAAGTTTGATAAAATTCCGCCCTTCACAGTGAAAACTGACCCAAGCATTCCGTTAAGTAAAGAAGATGCTCCATGGTTACGTCTGAAGCGATCATAAGGAAGGACATATGCCAAGAAGTTCATGCTCATATTATGTAACTCTAGTTCATGTCTTTCGCGGTTTGTGGCTTCACCGAAGGATATCTTTTGTGGTTTGTGGCTTGATCGGGACTATATATAGGGGAGCCTTTAGTCCCGGTTTTGTAGTCTCAGTTTTTAATATTAATAAATGTCTTGAGTGTTAGTCCCGTTTTGTGGCTGGACCGGGACTATGAAGAAGTTGTCCCGATTCGTACTTACCATTAAGATCTCATCTCCAAACGCGCGTGGTCACATATTAGGGAGTGCCTCTATGACCAGTTTCTTGGAGATGCCGGAGGACTGGGATCTGGCGACATCTCCCTGAAACTGGTCGTAGTGGTGTCCCTGCTCTCGAAAACCATCTTGCAGCTTGTAACTTCTCTAACTAGATCAATACACCTGGGAGCTAACTAATTTCACATATTAGGGAGTGCCTCTATGACCAGTTTCTCGGAGATGCCGGAGGACTGGGCTCCGTCGGCATCTCCCTGAAACTGGCCGAAGTGGTGTCCCTGCTCTCGAAAACCATCTTGCATCTTGTAACTTCTCTAACTAGATCAATACGCCTGGGAGCTAACTAATTTCACATATTAGAGAGTGCCTCTATGACCAGTTTCTCGGAGATGCCGAAGGACTGGGCTCCGTCGGCATCTCCCTGAAACTGGCCGTAGTGGTGTCCCTGCTCTCGAAAACCATCTTGGAGATGCCTCAAACTGGCTGGAGGACTGGACTCACAAGGATGCCTATTTATAGTACAAGCAGCTCGGCATAGTGTCAACACTTACAAAATAATGTCGATACTCACCCCTATTATTAGTGTTGACTCGTGTTTTGTCCCGGTTGGTGTCTCCAACCGGGACTAAAGGTTCATCTTTAGTCCCGGTTGGTGACACCATCCGGGACAAGGTACACGCCACACGACATAATGTCGACACTCACCCCTATCATTAGTGTTGTCTGGCCTAGCCTGCCGAAATCCCTCCAACCGGGACTAAAGATGAACCTTTAGTATATTGAAAATCCGAACAATGAAAATCCTTCGCGTGGTGTCATATTATGTTACATAGTTGAAAGGAAAAATACCAGACTTGGTATATTGATCATGTTTCGAAAAAACCTTCACAAAATGACCTATCATGTTCGAGGTTTCATGGCTTTCGGTCCAAATGACCGATGTTATGTGCTCAATAACGGCATAGTTTGTGATGTTGTGCCCATATTATGCATGCGTGTGGAAATTGGTATGGAGAACAATGTTGCAGGAGGAAGTTTTCCTTTTTGTCGCACGGAAAAGCCCTTTTCCATTTTCCGAGCGCAAAAAACGGGTCGTTTTGTGAAGTAACCACCAAAATGCCGTTTCAGAATGCTACCGTCCCATTTTCTTAAAATACTAGACCACCTTACATAGACTATCTCCCAACCGGGACATCTCAAACCTTTTCGTCCATCCTGGGTAAAAAGGACAAATGTCTGCTGAATCGGTAGGAAGTGGGTCCGGTTTGTACTAGAGGTACATGATCTATCGCCCGTGATTTTTTGAAAAAATCATTTTTAGACTCGCAGTATGTGGTTTGTTCAGAGATCCAATGCAAGTTCTAACGATGCTCGTCCCCTATCTTCATGCACACCGGTTCGACCATAGTTAGAAATTCATATAATTCAAAACGGGCATAATAAATTCAAAAAAAATCCGAACAATGAAAATCCTTCGCGTGGTGTCATATTATGTGACATAGTTGAAAGGAAAAATACCAGACTTAGTATATTGATCATGTTTCGAAAAAACCTTCACAAAATGACCTATCATGTTTGAGGTTTCATGGCTTTCGGTCCAAATGACCGATGTTATGTGCTGAATCACGGCATGGTTTGTGATGTTGTGCCCATATTATGCATGCATGTGGACATTGGTATGGAGAACAATGTTGCAGGAGGAAGTTTTCCTTTTTGTTGCACGGAAAATCCCTTTTCCATTTTCCGAGCGCAAAAAACGGGTCGTTTTGTGAAGTAACCACCAAAATGCCGTTTCAGAATGCTACCGTCCCATTTTCCTAAAATACTAGACCACCTTACATTGACTATCTCCCAACCGAGACATCTCAAACCTTTTCGTCCATCCCGGGTAAAAAGGACAAATGTCTGCCGAATCGGTAGGAAGTGGGTCTGGTTTGTACTACAGGTACATGATCTATCGCCTGTAATTTTTTGAAAAAATCATTTTTAGACTCGCAATATGTGGTTTCTTCAGAGATCCAATGCAAGTTCTAAATGAGCCATTTTTCTTCCCGCCATTTCTTCCCGCTATTTTTTCCCGGCATTTCTCCCGCCAGTTTTTCCCGCCAGTTCTTCCCTCCAATTATCTTCCTGCCATTTCTCACTATATATATATGTAGGGTTGGCCTCCATTGTCATTGCACATCTCTAGACTCATATCTGCAACCTCATCACTCTTTCCCATGACTTCCACCGTAGCACTAACTCCGAGGGAGGCGGAGGCGCTTTGCGCCTCGAACTACCCCTGCCCGCCGGGCTACTGTGTCCCTGCCGGCTGGATGCTAAGCGCCGGAGGCGTGCCAGTTCCTCCTGTCCCTCTAGGTGTGGCGCGTCGGATGGCCATCACGAACCACTACTACTTCGAGCTCACCCCGGAGCAGCGGAGGAATCCCAGATGGCATCCCGACTATTTCCCGACTTGGGAAGCCTTCTTCGTGGATCGGCGTGAGAGGGCGCTCTCCAGGCACGAGGAGGATGGCCCACCTCCTACGAACTTCAACGAGGCTGGCCGTCGGTTGTGGTGGCACGGTCGGACTCTCCAGAGCGTCATGGCCTACGACACGGCCACCGATTCTAGCCCTCGCCTGCAGTACCCTCAAGTCCAGCCCACTCGTACTCAGCCTTCAAGGTTCAACTACGGCGACCCCGACGACGACAGCGACGACGGTCGCGGCAAGTACGACGACTACAGTGGCGAGTATTACAGGTGTAGGCAGGAGCATGACTGAATCACTCCAACATTGCAAAACAAGTTCAGACGATTGTGGCTTAATCTGGCCATGTATCTTAATTTTCAGTTCTTCTATGTAACTTTGTGTTAGTTGCGTTATGTACTTTAATTCCAGTTCTATCCTAATAAAATTTTATTTCCGCCCATTATTTTCCGTCCTTTTTTTCGCCCATTAATATATAAAAATATAAGTTAATTCAAATCCAAATTAAAAACAGAAAATGGTTTTGAATTATTTATTCAAATCCAAACACTTTTTATGTTTAAAGTTTTTCTCAATTCCAAATTAATATTAAAAAAATATAAGTTAATTCATTTTTAATTGTAAATGGTTCATATTTTAAATGGTTACATTGATTATTTTTTAAAACAGAAAATGGTTTTGAATTATTTATTCAAATCCAAACACTTTTTATGTTTAAAGTTTTTCTAAATTCCAAATTAATATTAAAAAAATATAAGTTAATTCATTTTTAATTGTAAATGGTTCATATTTTAAATGGTTACATTAATTATTTTTAAAACAGAAAATGGTTTTGAATTATTTATTCAAATCCAAACACTTTTTATGTTTAAAGTTTTTCTAAATTCCAAATTGATATTAAAAAAATATAAGTTAGTTCATTTTTAATTGTAAATGGTTCATATTTTAAATGGTTACATTAATTATTTTTTAAAATAGAAAATGGTTTTGAATTATTTATTCAAATCCAAACACTTTTTATGTTTAAAGTTTTTCTAAATTCCAAATTAATATTCAAAAAATATAAGTTAATTCATTTTTAATTTTAAATGGTTACATTAATTATTTTTAAAAACAGAAAATGGTTTGGAATTATTTATTCAAATGCAAACACTTTTTATGTTTAAAGTTTTTCTAAATTCCAAATTAATATTCAAAAAATATAAGTTAATTCATTTTTAATTTTAAATGGTTCATAGTTTAAATGGTTACATTAATTATTTTTTAAAACAGAAAATGGTTTTGAATTAGTTATTCAAATTCAAACACTTTTTATGTTTAATTTTTTTTCTAAATTCCAAAGTAATTATCATTTAAAAAACATTACAAATTTAAACCCCAAATAAAAAATAAAGCGGGAACAGAGAGAAAATTCCTGAAAATTTTGAAAACAGGTTCATATGTCCCGGTTGGAGCCACCAACCGGGACTAAAGAGCCCTGCGCGCGCCCCTTGGGCTGATGAAAAAAAAGTGGACTATACGTCCCGGTTGATGGCTCCAACCGGGACGTATGACCCTTTAGTCCCAGTTGGAGCCACCAACCGGGACAAAAGGTCCTCTGGTTATAACTGTTCGCCCCTTCTCCTTCTCCTTCTTCCCTGTTCCTCTTCACTCACCCGCAACAGATCGCCGCCGCCGCAAGAACAAGTGCTCGGACGCCGTCAGGCTGCCCAACCGCCGCCCCGCTATCGGCCTCCACGCGCTGCCCCGCCGTCGGCCTCCACGCGCTGCCCCGCCGTCGGACTCCACTCGCTGCCCCGCCATCGCGCCTCCACGCGCTGTTTCTTCCTCGACCCCGACGAGCTCCGCCGCGCTCCTCGCCGGCGCTCCGAGCCTCGCCTTTCCTCACCGTCGTCCCAATCGCTTCAGGGTGAGCCGCTGAACCTCCTTGGCCCAGTATTTTCTTCCTGGCATCGCGCGTAGCCGCTGCTCGCCGTTCACCCGAGAGCTCCGCCGCATATGCTCGCCGTCGTGCTTGCTCCGGCGACCATTAGCTAGCGGCGCTAGGTTAGATAGGTTCCTCTAGCTCGCACGGTTTGAACAGACCCAACGACGCTCCCTAGAATCGCCGGAAACATCGCCGGCGACCACCGCCTGCAGCTCTGGTCGCATCATCGCGAGTGACGTGGCCACCATGTGGCCACGGGGTGGACCCAGCGTGGCCTAGGGCCCGCTCGTCAGCCCCTCTAGCTAGATCCAGCCCCCGGTGAGAAACGCCCTGACCCCCCCCCCCCACTTTGCGTGTGGAGCTGCTGATGTGGCTCCGGCCCCACAAGTCAGTCTCTATGGGTAGGTTCAGTCGTGGTAACAAAAGCCCTGGGTTCTTTATGACGTCAGCCTGATGTAATAAATTGTTTTATAATTCTAGAAAATAATTAAATATTGTAAAATCCATATCTTATTATTTATAAGTCAGAAAAATACAAATAATATACCAAAATGTTCAGAAAAATGAGTTCTACCTTTTTAAGCTATAATCATGCATTTCTAATCAACTTTAATGACAAGTTTAATTAGAGAACTAAATCAACCCCTCTCATGTGTTTCCGGAGTTTCCCGAGTTAGGGTTTTCAACCCTCGGAACCCCATTTAAATTGCCGAGCAAGTTTTAGGGTTTCATTTCAATGCAATTCAACTTGTCATATCATCATCCTTGTTTGAGCATTCCGCCTATCCCTCCTCCCCGACCGCCATAACGCCTCTGTCTCCGTCCATCGCCACGCGCTCCAGCCGCCCCTTCCCTTTTAGTGTGTATGTATATATTGTGTATGTATATATAGTGTGTATGTATATATTTTTATTATTGTGTATGTATATATTAGGGTTTCTCTGAATTAGGGTTTATCCGTTTTGACTTATCCGTTTTTCCACCTATGCGGAAAATATGGACCCACACGACAGAGACGAAGAAAAGGAAGCGTTGATCCAAGATGTGATCCGCGGGGAAGAAAATTTAGATGTATCGACGTTTCTGAACAAATCTGGTGAGGGTGATCCTCTTTTTGCCGGAAGAGACGACTTGTTTGAGGTTGAAGGTGATGCCTTCCGCGAGGGATAAGGCGATGCCTTGTGTAATCGAGAAGACGACCGCTCTGGCGAGGTGCATGTAATATAATTGATTCATTAATTAATCATCTCCTATCTATATAGAAATAGTAACGACGATCTTTCTTATTTTAGCCCTACGGATCGAACAAATATACTGAAAAGAGCGGACGAGGCCCAACCAAAAAGTTGGAAGACCATGAGAGGTTCAGGATCGAAGATATCGCTGAAGACGGCAAACCGACGGCTCCCGAAGTTGTCGCAATCAAATTTGTGGCACAATGCGGAGTAATCGTTAGGGACTTAATCCCGATCACCATTCAAAATTGGAATAGGCCTGCTGATGCGGAAGAAGAGGGAACATGTTTGTTTGTCCCTAACAAGGCCAAAGATTTACTGTGGAAGAGGCTCATGGTTAATTTCAAACTACCGAAGATAGAGCTGGATCCAAATGCGGAGGATCCAGTTGAGGACGCCTTAGAACATGGGAGATCCATGGAGGCTAAGGTGAGGGAGTGGGCTATGAAGAAGATGGCCCAGTGTTTCACCAACTGGAAGAAAAGATTGCACCTTGACTATGTCGTGAAAGAGAAGACTCCGGATTTCAAGAAGATTCAGTTTGATAAGATAAAACCATTCTAGGCTGAGTTTGTAAATTACAAGACATCAGAAAAAGATAAGAAAATGTCTGCAACGAATAAGCTGAATGCTGCTAACAAGAAGTATCACCATCCTATGGGGCAAGGTGGCTACAGGGCTGGCATTCCTAAGTGGGGGAAACTTGAGAATGAACTGCGTGCTAAAAAGATCACCCCAGAGACAGACGATTGGGTAGAACGTGCAAGGAATTAGTTTTACGGCCATGGGGGCACGTTGGACTCGGAAGGGATGTGTATATATAACATACGACATAAAGAAGACCCCTTGCCAATCGAGAAGATGAGAAAAGCAGTAAAGGCTGTTAAAGATGGGGACTTCATTCCCGATAGAGAGAATGATGAGATCACACTCGCCCTTGGAAATAAGGAACATGATGGACGAACACGAGGCACAAGCGGCTCCAAACTATGGAGGAATGGGTTTCCCGAAGAGAGGAAGAAATATCCTGATAGAAGCCGTCAGAGGAGAAAGGACAAGGCGGAAGTTGAAGCAGATATTCAGAAAGAGCGAATGCGTATAATTGAAGAACGAATAAAGCAACAACAAGATGAAATTAACGCACTTAAAGAGAAAAGTACTACCGGCCCATCTCAGCAGCACACTGCATTCGATGCTACCAGCCTATCGAATAATCGAAAAAGCAGTGTGGCTTCCACCGAGGTCCAGGGTGATGACAATGGCGATGACGATGGTGCACCGACGATGGCTCCTGTTGGCTACCCAGTGGATGATATCACATAGATGACACACTGCGAGCTACATGTCAAAGTTGTGAACATATCAATGAAGGTGGCGGTCGGCTATGCCTTACCAATTGGACCCACACCAACTTACCACTGTCGTCCGGTTCTAGAGGGCTACGCTATTGTCGGGGTGGATGAAATCATGCCCACCTTTGAAGTTTTGGATCTTCACTACCCTGCAGGTGAAGGGGATGTGACTGTACTGGGAGACGCAACAAACGTCACCATTCTATGGCCAAAGGAATGTATCGTGCTTCGAAATCACACGCCAAGGCCATCTTCGCCGCCGCCTCACCCGTCTCCAGCGAGGTCGTCGCCGCCGCGGCAGCCGTCTTCGTCGCCTCACCCGGCTCCGTCGCCTCACCAATCTCCGGTGCAGCCATCGCCGCGGGAGCCATCGCCGGCGCCTCAGGATAAAAAGCGTAAGCGTACCGCTACTCTGCGTCGTGGTAAGCGATCGCCGAAACGTAAACAAGAGCCTCTTCCAAAAGTACCAAAGGTTCCTCCCAAGAGAACTTATGACTGTACTGAAGAGGATACTGCGGCGATCGTTGATGCGGAAACGATAACGTTTTTCGCTAAGCTGAGGCGACCGAAAGAGCCAGAGTTCCCCAGCACCAAAGAAGAAAAAGCCAAAGTGTTGAAAATGCTAAAGACTCTTCATCAACCCGATCCAAAGCTGTCATCAGACTATGAGCGTTCTATTCTCAAGTCACATGTGGCACAAAAAGCCTCGAAGAGCAGTACTGATGCAAGCGAGAAATCTGTTGCCCAGCTCGGAGAACGAGAATAACAGTCTTGCGCCCCTCTCAAGGTGATTTCCCAAACCAATGTGGGGTCGAGCAAATATGGGGCCGAAGAGCAGTATGATCCAGAGGTAGTTGCACAATACGGAGAAGCTGCCGCTGCTCAAGGTATGAGTATTGCCCAGTACCTATCCCAGTTAGAGTACTTCCCCGTGAGTGAAGTAGCATACAAATACCAGTACGGCAAACCTCTCGTCAAACCTGAGGAGGTAAATAATCTTCCAAAAAAAATATGAAGATTGCATAACTGGTACATGCATGCCACAAAGGCCGGGTTCAACCGGATAGTACTGAGGGTTACAAAAAAGCATCATGGGAAAGAAAATGATGACATGATATCCATTGAATTTGATGAACCATTTCAATTATTCAATCAAGACGCCTTGGACAAATCGATCATCAGTGCCTATTGTCCGTAAGTACTAATTCTGTAATTAATTTAGTCTCCAGCTATCTCACCTTGTTTATTGCATGTATATAATCATACTGTAATATGCAGAATGAAGATTTTCGAATGCAGCAGAAGACAAATCTATGACATTGGCTTCATTGACCCATATTGGTTTCATGAAGCTAATCTCAAAACAAGCCTCCAGGATACGGAGGATAATATAGTACACGCGTTAAGGTTTCAAGAAACTAGAAGGAAAATACTTTTTCCTTACAACTTCGAGTGAGTGTTATTGTCTTCTATACACTTTCTATTTCGCTTACTCGATGTTAAGTATATAATTGATTAGTTATGCATTCGTAGCTTCCACTATATTCTGTTAATCATTCAACTTGACAAAGGGCGTGTACTAGTCATGAACTCGAAACATAATACCCTTGAGCAGTGGAAGGACATGCAGATGCTTCTCCAGCGGTAATTCTAATCATTACGACACTATATCGGCAATGTTCGTGAATTTTATGATATCAAGTAATTAATAACTTATTTTATTTGTTTTCTTCGCCGGGCAGCGCTTGGAAACGGTTCACCAACAAGGCTAGGGGTGTTTGGAAAGCGGAGCTTACATTTGAAGCACTAGATGTAAGCACCACTAGCTATATCCGCGCATCTCTTTGATTCTAGTTTTGATACAATTATTATCATGCTTGATTATTATTTTGATTGAACTATGTTCTCGTAAAGTGCCTGACACAGGGACCAGGTGACAATCTATGTGGATACTATGTTTGCGAGTTCACCCGGCAGACGTGCGATGAGAAGGGCAGAAATTTAGAGCAACTCCACGTACGTAAACAATTTCTATGGTTTTTAATTACAATCAAATTGTGTTTAGTTTCATTCATATAGGCTGACTCCTTTTTTAAATCAGATCGAACGTCTACGGGACGGTCTTCTGCCAAAGAATCGCGTACGAGCAATTCAGGAGGAATTGGCGGGATTCTTGGATGCAGAAGTCCTAAACCCAAAAGGGGAATTCTATTCGGCTGTGTATAGACAATAGGGATTGTAAAAAGAGCAACTTTTGTATGTAGTGCATGAACTCGATCCGTGTATCGAATGTAATATTGTCATGATGATCTTGTGTAATATAATGGTTTCTTCATTGATGAGTGCAAAACACTAAATAAACAATAAAACAACCTAAATGAATTCTCTGCAGCAGTACAAAAAGTGGCGAAAATGCTGCCGCGGCAACAAAAGTTGCCAAAGGCAGAGAAATGTGCCAAATCTCTGCCGTGGCAGAAGGTTATTTGTCTCGGTTCGTGTTACGAACCGGGGCGGTTGCTCCACCCCCTCGCCCTCTGACGTCGCCACGTGTACCCCCATTTGTCCCGGTTGGTGGGGCAACCGGGACTAAAGGTTGGGGCTTTAGTCTCGATTGCCCCGTCCCTGTTGGGTAACCGGGACTAATGCCCCTTACCAACCGGGACCAATGGGGTGTTTTCTACTAGTGAATCCTTCTGGTTCCTTCTTTCATTCCTGGTTGACTTGTTACTTGACCCCACCTTGGTTCGGCTTCAAGGCTAAAACGGGTCCGCCGAGCCCATTTTAAGACAAGTCTTTACCGTCTTGGTTCTAACCTGGCCAAAAATGGGTGACAACACCTAGCTCAGGTATGTAGCTTGTATTTTTAGTTAGGCCTTTTGTTTGGTTTTCCATCAATAAGTTGTGTTTTATCTGGTTCTCGGTCATATTTTACCTATAAATTAGAGTCTGTCCTTGTTGGCGAAGAGGAAATGCATGAGCTCACCGTCCCTATCGAGATTTTTTGGAAAGGAACAATTTCTGTTTTTTTTAGTTCTAATGATTCTAGAAAAAACACAAAAATATGATAGAAATGCATGTAAATGTTGAGAACACATTTGTTTTGTAAACTTGGGTGCTTGGTTCACATGAATAGGAAGAACACATGAATCCTACAAAACAAGGTCAATCAAAGTCAAACCACATGAAAAATATAATTAGGATGTTATTATCCCACTAAAGCTCCATGTGTAGAAAATGTGAAAAATGGGTTCAAGTAGATTGTGACGTTTTTTTGTTTATATTTCTATGAAACTTAGATTAAAGAATATTCCCTATGTTTTTTCCTTTGCCAAATTCCTTGGAAACAAAGATATGAATGGTCGTATATGGCTATGCCATTCCTCCACTTTTACGTGAACCAAATAGAAACCGGTATAACCCCAATCAAGTCCAAAATACAAGCATCGGTTCACGGAGCTCCCCAAGATTGTCATATCGACGAAGGGAGGGAAGAGGGTACATGACACACCAAACCATTGAGTACCATGTGTGAACATGCATAGTCTATTTCCCAATCGCACAGTTCCTTTGATTAATAAATCCAGCGGCCCTCGAGGGAGGAAAAACAACGAGAGAAGGAAAGGACAGATTAATTAGTCGATCGATAGATTAATCTGGCCCGGGGACAGTTAGCTAACCAACAGCAAGATTAGTTGCATCCGGCCCTGCCTGTCGGTAGTCGGTACAGTTGCCAACCAAAATCTTAAGTGTAGTTTTATCGGATCGCCCATCGAGTTCATACAAACTGTCAGTCACGCACGTACGCGCGCATGACGTCGACCATATGATATGATTGGATCCGAGGCCGGCCAGCAGGAGGCGACCCTGGCCAGGGGACACGCTAACCCGGCGGTGGCACCGGCCGTGATCTTTCGTCGTGGATACGGGATGGAACATCTGCATCCGATGTCGGTACGGTGCCCCTGGCTGCGTGTGCCGTACTAGTATTAAACTAACTGCAATTTGCGAGGCTGATGAGACTTGGGTGTCTGCTTGATTGGTCAGGTACGTAAGTAGTACTACATTGTTAAGTTATATAAGCTCACTTCGAAGTTACTGCTAAATAATTTCCTGATCGCGATACTTGGCCACACGCATCGTGAGATGGGTTGATAACGACGATGGTGCACGCTGGTGCAGCACGCGAGCGAGCGAGCGAGCGACCGTCTCTGTCCAGGCACAGATATCTGGATTGGTTTGTCAGATCGGATCGGGGCCGTGGCCAATGCATTGTGCTGTGCATCTCTTCCATTTTTTTTTTTGAACGGGGAAAGGTCCCGAAGGACCGAGATGCTCCTATTAGTCAAAACGGTGAGTACAAATTACAATAAGACCCAAAAAAAAACAAGATAACAACTGGGCCCCTCAAGTTTACACATTGCACCCTGCATGAAAGATCAGAAAGCAATCGAGTCCTGCATGCCGCTTGACACTCGCCTCCAGCCGCGGCCGCCGTCGTCGGAACCGGGGACGAACCACTTGGCCCAACGTCGACGCTGGGAGCCGTGAGGAGGGAGAGAAAAGGCCGCCGGAGGCGGTTGAAGTAGCTCAGGCACAGAGGCCTCTCGAGCTCAGCGAGGCCATCCTCTTGGCCAAAAATAGCGGTTGGCTTTTTGCTTCCGCTTGGAGATCGCCGGAGAAAACGCAGCATCGCCGCCTGGGAACAGGCGGCCCCGCCCATCGCAAGTATCAGCAGCAGCAAGCCAACCCTCCTTCCTTCCCTCGCCACCATGGCAGGCCGAGATCTGGAGAGGTAGCTAGTCGCCGACGACACCACGAAGGCACACCCGAGCTTTATGGTCGAGCCACTGAGTCCGCATCCTCCACCGGCAACTGCAACCACTGCAGCGACACAAAGAGGGAGACCCGGTGACCTCCTGGCGCCGCTCGAAAGCGCCAAGGAGTAGCTCGATGATGCGAAGAAGCGTAGCCGCCGCCCACAACCAGGCCATCTCCCCCCGCCGCCACGGCCGGCCAGAGAGGGCCCCAGATCTGGGCACAACCACACAACACCCGCAACAAGAACAACTTTATTCCGGAGCACGGTGTTCGTCGCCGTCTTCCTCCCTCCACCATGGACGGAGAGAAAAGCAACGAGGAACCCTAAAAGGCTAAGGATCTGGCTGCACAGAACCTTAGCGCCGCCTCCACCTACGGGCATCATGCCCAAGACCGGCACAGGGCCAAACCACCTACATCTACCACTATACAACGGCCAGCCTCTCCCATCCCATCCTCTCCAGCCGGAGCCGAAGAAGAAGGGAAGGGGGGCCGGCACCTCTGGGGCGACTCTCAAGGGGGAGGGGGGAGAGAGGAGAGGGGGGAGCTCTCTATAGATTTGCATCTCTTCCATGGAGAAGCTCGGAAGTGTTAGAGATGTGTTTCCCTTTATATCTACTGTACTGGTACGGTGTAGTACACCGTCTAATATGGTTTTTGTACGTCATGGCGAGGGTTTTTCTCAGCCTATACAAACACATACCTGAGTTCTGAGAGGGGCATCGTTTTCACCTAACCTATGGTATCAGGGCCGATCCTCTTCCTCATCTAGCGCCACAAACCACAACCAAAACCAAGAACCGCCGCCACCATAGATCATCTCTGCCGCCGCCACATCAAACTACAAACCACGACCAAAAGCCTCTACTGCCGTCGCAGATCATCCCTATCGCCATTGCATCAAACCACAAAACAAAAGCTTATATGGCCTAAACCAAAAACACAGCCGCCCCAGCCCTTTCTTCTGTCACTGCCACATAAAATTACAACCAAAAAAACCGTACCGCCGCCGCAGATTACTTGTCGCCGCCGCATCAGGACCACACCATGATGACCTCATCCTCTTCGATGGCCTCGGTTGCCGCCACTCTCGGTACCCCTCCGTCCTAGAAGCTCACACGGGCAAATTTCCTCTGTTGGAAAACCCTGGCGTTTCCTGCACTTCGCGGTGCTCAGGTTATCGTCCTTCTCGATGGCTCGGATCCTACACCGTCCAAGACCCTGGCGATTGAAGATTCAGAGAAGACAAAGAAATTCATCCCCAACCAGGACTATGCAGCCTGGGTTGTTTGATATCAAGAGGTATTGAGTTATCTTCTCGACTCTTTCCCATGATATATTAGCACATATTATTGGCCCAGAAACCACTGGAGCAGTCTGGGTCGTTATCACCTCGATGTTCTCTACCCAGTCCATCTCCAAGGTTATCCATCTACGCGGTGTCCTCAACAACACCAAGAAGCTCTCTCTCTCTCTCTCTGTTGCTCAATACTTTGCCAAGATAAAAGGTTTTAGCTTTGAACTCATCTCTCTTGGCAAGGAAGTAGTTGAAGCGATCTCGTTGACTATATAGTCAATGGTCTCGACGAATCTTACAACAATGTTGTTGCAACTGTTAACGGAAATCCTAAAACAAGGTTTGTTAGTATCTCCATGCACCCATGACATCTCATTGGACAGTTGTCAATAGAATTCTTAGATATGTTAGTGATACAATATCCCTTGGTATTACTTTTCAGAAGTCCAACTCTACTCTGTTGAGTGCTTTTTCAGATGCAGATTAGGCTGGATGTCTTGATGATAGACGTTCTATAGGGGGATTTTCTATCTTTGTTGGACCAACTATGGTCTCATGGAATGCTAGAAAACAACCACCAACATCAAGGTCAAGTACAAAAGCAGAATATAATGCACTTGCAAATGCTACAACTGAACTTATCTGGGTTGAAACTCTTCTTCAGTAACTCGGAGTAAAAATGAAGGAAAAACCATGTCTGTGGTGTGATAACTTAGGTGCCATATATTTTTCTACTAATTATGTGTTTCATGCTCGCACTAAACATATAGAGATTGATTTTTACTTTGTTTGTGAACGAGTGGCAAATAAACAGTTGGAGATTAAGTTTATCCTAGCGAGGATCAAGTCGCTGATGGATTCACCAAGGCACTTCTCGTTGCCAATCTTCATGAATTTAGATGTAATATAAATCTTTTATGAAGTTTGGATTAAGGGGGGCTGTTAGAGATGTATTTCCCTTTATATCTATTATACTAGTATGGTGTAGTACACCGCCCAATATGGTCCTTGTACGCCACAGTGAGGGCTTTTATCACCCTATATAAACATGTACTCGAGCTCTGAGAGGGGCATTGAAAGGATACCAATGTCGCCTAGAGGGGGCGGGGGGGGGTGAATAGGCGATTAAAACTTTTCCGATAGTGGCTCGACAAAGGCAGAATTAAACTAGTGTTTACTTTGTCAAACACAACCTAGAACAACTAGGGATCACCTGTAGGGTTTCGTAGCATGGAAAACAAAAATTTTCTATCAGATACAAACAAACAAGCCAAGATCTATCTACTAGATTGTAGCAACGAGTCGATGGAATAACTCACCCTCGAAGATTCCAAGTGTTTAACGAGAGTGGATTCTCGTGGGTGATGTAGTCGTACTCTTCCCGATCTCAAGATCGCGTAGACGATCCTTCCGGCGCTGCGTTCCGGCAGCGCTCCCGCAGTCGGTCACACGTTCGGTACTCGACGAAGACCTTCCTCTCCCTTGTTCCAGCAGGCAGCGGAGGTTGTAGCACTCTCCTCGCGATTCCGGCAGCACAACGGCGTGGTACCGGAAGTAGAGGGGTGATCTCGCAGGGCTTCGCCTTAAGCCGGAGCGAGTATGGTGGACTATGAGAGATCCCTCAACGATCTAGGGTTTAGACACGCCGAGGAGGGGGCTAGGCCGGCGGCTAGGGTTTGACCTAGGCGGCGGCGAGATGCCCTAGGCCGGCGGCGACTATGGAGGGCGGCGGCGGCTAGGGTTAGGGTTTAGAGGTAGGGAACTTGTGTGTCTAGGAGGGGAGCCCTGCCCCTCCTTATATAGGTGGAGGGGGCGCGCCAGGGGAGGGGAGTCCCTCCCCGACTCGGCCTCCAAGGTGGGACGGCGGTGGAGGGAAGGAACTCCTCCCCAACTCGGATTCCACCTCCCCTCCACTTCCCAAAATAGTCGTTTGACTTTCAAATTGGCGTTTGACTTTTTCAAACTAGGATTTGATTAAACCCTTTATTTTGTTCAGCGATGACACCTAGTACATGATGCAATCATACCAACTTGATATAACACATTCATGTACCCTTCCTCTCCGGAGTGTCGGACATTCCGGAACCTTTTAGAACATTCTCGATGAAAACACCGGAACCATTCCCCAACTCCGAAACAGGACTTTCCTTATATGAATCTTATTCTTCGGACCATTCCGGATCTCCTCGTGATATCTCGGATCCCATCCGAGACTCCGAACAACATTCGGTCTCTTACTCATCATTCCATAACTACTCAAACAACATCGAATCCTTAAGTGTGTCTCCCTACGGTTCGTGAATTATGCGGACATGATCGAGACACTTCTCCGAACAATAACCAATAGAGGAATCTGGAAATTCATATGTCTCCCACATATTTCTACGATTACTTTGCGATCGAATGAACCACTTACATACGATACCAATTTCCCTTTGTCTCACGATAGTTTACTTATCCGAGGTTATGATCGTCGGTATCTCTACATACCTAGTTCAACCTCGTTACTGATAAGTACTCTTTTCTCGTTCCCGTGATATGTGATCCCTTGTGAGCCAGTCACATGCTTGCAAGCTAATTGGATGACATTTCACCGAGAGGGCCCAGAGTATATCTATCCGTCATATGGATGGACAAATCCCACTCTTGATCCATGTGTCTCAACCAGTACCTTCCGAACACTCAATGACACCTTTATAGCCACCCAGTTACGGTGTGGTGTTTGATGTCATCAAAGCATCCATCCGGTAAAGGTGATATGCATGATCTCATGGTCGAAGGAATTAGGTTACTATGTATCAGAAAGCATATAGCAATTGAAATAATAAAATGACTTGATCTTTATGCTACGCTTATCTATAGGAGTATGTCCACCATATCATTCTCCTAACGATATGATCTTGTTGTTAATAACATCTCAATGTTCATGATAGGGAAACCACAATCATTTATTAACCAATAAGCTAGTATTATAAAGAGGCTTTACGAGGGACTCTATTTTAGTTTACAAATCACACAAGTATTAATGTTTCCTTGTTAATACTATTATAGCATGAATGTAAACATTTATCATAAACACAAAGCTATAATAATAACTATATTTATTATTGCCTCTAGGGCATATCTCCAACATCACCTATGTGCACCAACAACTTATGCTAAGCAATACAATCAACAATGTGATAGCAAGATATAGGTTACTTCAAGCACGAAGGCTATCACAATGTAAAGTGCATAAGTAAAGAGCTCGTGTATAGAGATAACCGAGACACGCGGGGACGACGATATTTTACTGAGTTCCTCCCAACATGGAGTATGTCTCGTTTGGAGAGGGGGTGCTATCAAACCACCAACGCAACAAAGGCCTCCCTTATTTTCATGTGAATCTCACCCCAACGGGATCGATCCACGCTTCCACTATCGGTGCACTTGTGGGTGGCAATCCAGAACCTCTCACAAGGTTGGGGCACTTCTCCACAACTCAATTGGAGGCTCCCAACAAACAAGCTTGGGAAAGCTCCACAACTTAATTGGAGGCCCAAGTGATCCAAGAACCTAAAAAACCACCAAACCGTCTAGGGTTCCAAGAACCCAAGAGTAAAAAGCTTCTCACCTTTCACTCAATCGAATCCTCACCGAGAACTCAAACCGATGCACAAAATGCAATGGAAAGAACACAAGTAGTGCTCAAATCCTTCTCTCCCAAATTCCATCAAATCTACAAAAGCTTGTGGGGGAATAAGAGAGGAAGAACAATGGAGGAAATCCACAAAAGACTCCAAGATCTAGATCCCAAGATGTTCCCCTCACTTAGAGGATAGATGGATTGGTGGGATTGTAGATCTAGATATCCTCTTTCAAATCCCTAAAGTATATGCAAGAATCAAGGGAGGGATTGAAGGGGGAGCAATCTCAAGAGGGTCAAGAATGGAGGAGAAAGCCTGTGAAACTCGAGCAAAGACATTGGGAAAGAAGGCCCCCCTTTTATAGGCCCACGGATTTCTGACCGTTTTCTGCCTGTTGGGGAAAAGTCAGACCGGAGACTCCGGTGTGCACCGGAGATTCTGGCCAACCTCTGGACCAGCCTTCGGACCACCTATCAGATTGTCCCAGCGCCTCTACGAACCAAGTGGACCGGAGACTCCGGTCTGAGGTATGGACCAGAGACTCCGGTCAGTCTCCGGACCTTCCTCCGGACCACCCATCAGACTGTCCCAGGCTAAATTCTGGAGCCCCCTCCGGGGACTCCAGGGGACACTCCGTACCACACCGGAGACTCCGGTCCACGCAAACCAGAGACTCCGGTCTGGACCAAATAAGAGGCAAACTTAAATTGGCGATATCTAGAGTTTGGAAACTCCGATTGACCTGAAACCAATTTTGTTGAAAATATTGGATACCACCAAGAGAGAACATTTCATGTATTATAATGTGAGATACCTCTCTTGGTGAGAAACCGGAAAAACCTCAAAGATAAAAAACGCAATATGATATAAAAGGGAAATCCGTTTTTGATGAACTAGAGCTTGTTATGAATATTACCATAAGATCTAGAACCTCACATGGATAAGATCCAAATAACAACCAAGAAAGGATGATGCTAAGTATGCAAAGCTTTGAGCTCTCTCTGAAATATATGATCGAGTTACTCACTTGAGAGCCCCTCTTGATAGTACGGTTGTCTATCCTATAAACCGATCTCCCCAACTAACACCACGAGACCGGTAAGAAAGAAACCCTATCAAGATCATACCTTTGCCTTGCGTATTTTCCACTTTATCTTGATGTATACGATCTTTTCCTTCTCAAGATGGAACACCTTTCTTGATTGCTCTTGCACGCACTCTCTTGACGAAGACTTGCAAGTTGCTCCCTCATACGACATGGAGAAACCTTTACTTTGACCTTGTCTTCATCGATCCATGATCACCGAGGATGGCAAGCTTCAAGCATGATATCTTCTAGATATGGCACATCTTTAGCTTGCACAACATTACTTCTAACACCATTTGGATTATGTCTTGAAGATACATATGATAAACTCTATCTTCTTCTTCAAGACACCCTTGCAAAAGGCTCAACTCTCATATGACCAATCTGTGGATCACTCTTGAACACCTTGGTCACCACATAATCCTCTTCACTTCTTCTCCAAACCTTGAAGCCAACATATGGTTCAAGCATTGCCTATGGACAATTCCTACAAATACAACTCGATACAAGCATTAGTCCATAGAGATTGTCATTAATTACCAAAACCACACATGGGGGCCCACATGTTCTTTCAGGTATCGTTTTCGCCTAACCAATAGGTAGATGTTAGGTAGGACAGGATTCGATCTATCGACCAAGTGTGATGCAATTTATGCATGCTAGATGTGTCTAGTAAGTGTGTTCATGTTGGCTTTGCGGTGTTGCCGACTTCCTCTCAATGCGGAATGGAATGCGGAGAGTATTTTATGACACACTTCGTGGGATAAGAGGTGGGTATTATTTCTGGGAAGCAACTTTTACACAATAGACTGATGAGAGAGAGACCATAGACGAGGCGTATCTCTATCCAGCCGACTTGTCGAAGTTGATGGTTCGAAAGTGAGTTTAGCAAGCTTTGAAAGACCTTCCACCTCTTTGCAACCGCCCTCCATCCCAAGAAGTTTTTGCCTAAAATCACATTATATTTGGAAAATTTGACTAAAAATAGCCTCTATTTGACCTTTTTACCCTAATACTAGTTCAAACCGTCTTCCCGACCCACTGCGTCCACCAGAACTTTGGCCCAAGCTTCGCCACTAGTGGCTTGTGATGATCGTAGATTGATTGACTTTGTTCATGGTTTTTTGTCCTTGCAAAAATGGTCAAACTTCATTGACTGAACTACTCACTCTCACTCAAATTACTTATATGCAGATTTAGACAAAAAAATGTTTAATATCTGCCTAGGTTTATTGAACATGCAACAAATAATTTGAAACAGAGATAGTAATAAAAATAGTGGAATATAACGACGAAATGAAAACATACATCAATAAAAAAATAAAAAAAATAAAAGTTATAACAATATCTTTTGTATCCTTTGTTGATACCTACACTGGTATCCAGTGGCGGATCCAACCTTGGATAGGGGGTGCACGACACCGGTCAGAACCAAATTTCTTTGTAAAACGTCATTTTCCCACCATATATGCATCCTTTAAATTTGTGGTTTATCTGTTTGTGCACCCTCTAGCCCCCTTGGTTCTAAATAGTCTAGGTCCGCCACGGCTAGTATCTATTATTGTTTCTCCTTGTTGTTTTATGTTGAACTGTAAAAAACAAACAAACACTGAATATCTTAAAGAACCAACCAAGACAACCTAGACTAATATCGAATGTTTCAAAAAAATATCAATAGCCAACCCCAAGGGATGAGATAATACGATTGGGATCAAAAGCGCACCTCTCACAAGCAAATGCATAACTAAAAAATATCTATGCGGCTAGAGTGAAGTGTCGGTAGATATTATGCTTCTACTGTATTGGCTATACCAAAGCATAGGCATAATTCTTTGGCCTATGGGCTTGGCAGGGCAAGACCCAGTTTTACCCTCACGTTGCTCTGCCTCTGTTGGCAGGATGTCTAACCTTAATTGCTCCGTTGTTGGATTGTTGTGAAGAAGATCAAAGGGACATAAAGATGAACTAGGAGAACCACATTTCATAATGAAAATCCGCTAAATTTATGGGTAAGCAGTAACCTACCCTTGGGACATTCCATTCAAGAACACAAATTCAACACAAAAAGTTTCTAAACTACAATCCCAACCATTGTTTTCAGGGTCCCTTTTCTTTTACCAGATCAGTGCTCAAGATGGGAGCAATCAACAGAGAAGCCGATTTTAAGAACACTGAATTCCCTAATGCAGACATCTAGGGTTCTCCCTCTGATTTTTTTAGTAGAGGGTTCCTCTGAAGGTACTGTTCTTTTAGAGGCTGGGCCGCTGGAGGGATATTTGTTTTTTGGCAGGATCAAATATTCAACGCTCAAATTAGGCCATCAAGCCCAACATACCAGTCCAATACAGCCCGTTACAACCGTTCTTTGTCAGGGGCGTGTGGATCAGAATCAACCCAAACCAAGCCCACGCTCGACGAGCTGCTTGTGTCTCCGCCGCCGCCGACGTCGAGCACGACACCCGCAGGCGCAGATCTGAGAGTGAGAGAGAGAGGGATAGAGAGCGAGAGAGTGAGATCGGTGAAGATGGCAGGGAGACTGACCGCGATGGGGTCTCGCGTCCTGGGCGGGCACGGCGCGGCCGCACGCGCCGCTGCCTCCGCACTCCGCAACCGCGCCGGCATGGGCCTCCCTGCCGGCAGGCACATCGTTCCCGACAAGCCCGTAAGCCAGGATATATCATCTCTATCTATTCTCTCTGTTCGTGTGACCTCCGCCTCTAATCGGCACCATTTCGGATGGGGGATCTTGCGTTGCAGTTGCCGGAGAACGACGAGCTGGTGTGGGACAACGGCACGCCCTTCCCGGAGCCCTGCGTCGACCGCCTCGCCCCACACATCGGCAAGGTATGGCGGTATCTCCCCCTTCCTACTTCTGTAGTACACGAGGCCACATCCACTGCAATTTATTGCGTTGTGTTGCATCACAGGCGTCTGAATCGGTTTGATTCTGATGTGTTTGCTGTCTTTGTGTGTTGATTGGACAGTACGAGGCTCTGGCGTGGCTGTGCGGAGGGCTAAGCTTCTTCGCAGCTCTCGGCTTGGCTGCCGTTGTGAACGACAAGGCCTCCAAGATGCCCTATGTGAGTGTCCAGTTCTACTGTTTCACTTCCTTGTGATTTTCCAAATCCCAGTGTTAGCTTAGAGGCAATCTTTGTAGTATTGATCTGTTTGAGCTATGATATGGTCGAGACTTGCGTAACGCAGTTGTGCAAAAAATAATGTTTCTTTTAAGATTGTATGAACGTTGGCTCATCGGGAGATAGTTCCTGTTTATGCTTGGGCTAGAGATGCAATTTCTATGAATTAAAGTGTATTTTGCTTAGATTATCCGAACTAAATCTGAAATAAGCCTCACAAATGCTGTACATTAAAACAAATCTGGCTGCAGCTAGGCATAAGATAGCCAGATGGAGGAAATCTTTTATGAACACCAACCTGGTTTCCTTATGGTTTACGGGTTAACATCTTATATAACAAGAAAATTAAAAGCCAGGAATTGAAATTTATTAATGGAATTGGAACCATGCTATTCGATCTGATTTTGCACAAAATATGAGCCATCAATCTGTGCAATAAACAAATGTAGAGGACTTCATTGGTTTATCATTGGGATATTTGTTGTGGATAAGTGAATATTTCAAACTACCTGCAATTAATCATCTAGTCCTCTGAACAATAAATCTAAATTCTATCTGTCTCACTGCTTAGCAAGTTGTTATGGTGCCTTTAACTGTTGCTCCTCACCTGAATTTTACCTGGATTATCCTGTATTTCGAGAATAAGTCCACATTACTTCCTGAAACTATTATCCACATCCACTTGCCTCCTAAACAACTATTTGTGCTCACTTAACCCCCTGATTAAGAATTTGAAGTCCACTAAACCCATAAAGAGTTTTCAAAAGAAAATTAACTCCCTAAAACATAATTAGTGCTTTTCAAGCAAGGGGTTTATACCTTGATTCAAGACGTAGGCAACTGAGGAGGCATAAGGAGCACGTTGTCACTGGCCACACCTCCTTCTCCCCTATCCTTTTGATTTAGTGGGTATTTTTCCAAGGAGATGGAGAGCAATGGTGAGTCGTGGAGGTAGGACCGTTCGCTGTTGGACTAGGAGTTACAGTTCCAGTGGTTGTCAGAGATGCCGCTGGGCATGGGACATCGAAGCCTTCATACGAGACCAGCTTCCTTGTACGTGTGGTAGTTTGGGTGCCCCAGCCCCAGCTATAGGTGTCATTGAGTTGCTGGGTTGTGGCCTTGGCCTTGTGACTGACAGACGGAAGAAGCTGTGTTTTTTTCGCTGTCGCCTCCAGGAGGTCCTGCATAATGCCCTTGTTGACCATATGGAAGAACCCCAATCTGCAGGCGCCACCTCCACTCTTTGTCAATAACCTTACATGGATCATCGTTTGCGAAGCGTGCACTCCAACACATGTAGAGGCCAGCCAGCCGACAGCGGCACTGTCCTGCACCAGTGTTTGTTCTGTCCGCCCGCCGTAGCAGGCAACACCGTAGCAGTGCGCAGTAGCTGTTTGCTAGCAGTTGGCTAGCTAGCTCAATGATCAAATTCACAAAGTGTGAGCTGTAAATACTGCTTAGCCAAACTTGTGATGATCAAAGTGAGCCGTGCCTTGATCCTTGATGCTGTTAGAACAGATGCAAGTGGGCTAAGCTATAGAGTGCATCCAGTTGGTGGTAAAATACCATATCATCAATAATCTCTGCTTAAGTGTATACTAGTCATGCAACCTGCCACATCATTACCAATCCTGGTTTAGGTGGGTTAACTAGACCTCGTATTCTTCATCAGGTGGTTATGTGAGCCCAAATTTTGTCTCGAGTAATGAGCGCAGTCGATAGTTTAGGAGAGTAAAGTGACTTCCCTCATCATTTTATGATTTTATGATGAGTACTTGACATTATGGTACACCCTTAAATTTGTATGCCGGGTTTTGATATTTTTGTTGAGTCCTTTCTTCTTGTTCTGTCCAACACAAACTTAATTGTACATCCTCAAAATATGGTGGCCTAGTGTCTGTTACTGGATAAATACTAATCCCTCCTCAAGGTGGCAACGGGGACAGGGATGACCGGGGATAACTCCACTGTCCCCGCCCGATCCCTGCCAGTCCCCGCTAGGCTATGGGGGGAAAATGGCCCTGTCCTCGTCAATATCAGGTACCTGGCACCTGCCGGTGTTTCCATGGGGACCTTGATGCCAACGCCAAAGCGAGCAGTTTCCCATGTGTGAGGATGCCACGGACGAGCTGATGCCAATGCAGGATGACGCTGGCGATGAGCTGATTCCGATACAGGTCGGCGGCGGGCTGATGTCGATGCAGGACGACACCATCGACGAGCTCTTCCTTGCTGACGACTAGATTGAGGGTGGCCAGGTCAGCCGATTCCCTTTGGCCTGCTGCTCTCAGACGGACGGGGGCGGCATGCTGTCATGTGGAGGCGCCGAGGTGGGAATTATGGAAGGAGAAGATGAAGGCAGTGGCGGCGGTGTGTCCTGCGTGGGTGGGATGCTAGGAGATTAGGGGAGACAGAGTTGAGAGGGAGTGGCCACTGAAGGCTGGAGGTGGGGAAAAACAATTGAGTCAATTTTAGGGCTCAAATTATGTACTATGCATCATGGCCCACATGTCAGATTCTTATGCACTATGCAATGGCCCACATGTCAGATTCTTATGCACTATGCATCATGGCCCACATGCAGCTAACGGGTACCCGCCCTGCCATGCCCGTGGAGCGGAAATGCTCCCATCCTTGCCACTATCAGGTGAGGTACCCGCGGATACCCGTCCTACGGGGAAAATTGCCATCTTGACTCCCTCTGTCCCACAATACAAAAGACGTTTCAGCAAGCGTTCTTGCAAAGTCTTGTATCGTGGGACGGAGGGAGTAGTAATTAGTGAGTCCAGATGGATCGATTTATTCTTATAACTGTGAACTCATTAATGCTTTATGTTACTCTGGTGACTTGAATAATGGATTATGGTAGTAAGCTGAACATGATCTTGTGTCGAAGTCTTCGGTCCCTGACCTGTAATGTCTCCTTGGTATGCAGAGCCCATATCCACCTCTGAGTCTGAATTAGTGATGTTTGTATAAGCATTTTGCAGGACTCTCATGATGTGGCCCAATCTGTTATACCCTTCTTTTAAATATGGAGGATCTTAAGATCTATTCTACGCTTGTTACCATAGTTGTGTTATACACGCTTGGAAATAGAAGAGGTTGCACATAGGGCCATCTGTGAAGCTTATGACTTATCAGCTGTTTAAACTTCATGAACAGTTACTACAGATGCTAGTTTGACTTTGTTCTACCATGTTTCTATTCTATAGGACTACAAGTGCTGTCTGTTATGATTCATAGTTCTGCGTGTGCTTTGGAAAGTCCGTCAGTATAATGCCATACCCCTTCTTGAGCTTTTATAACGCATGGGCAAACAAGTATGCCTATGATTTTGTAATAGAGACCTGATTGAGTTATTTTTTTTGTAAAATTGGTAAAGAAGGATACCTACACTTTATTTTTCTGTTCAAACTAACCAAAACTTGTCGTGTTTTTCCCTGCAGACTCCAAAAGTTTACCCGTTTGACAATTTGAGAGTGGAACTTGGTGACAGATCGTAGAAGACTATTTTCTCGGTTTCAAGTGTCGTGAGGAATTGAACTTGTACGCCTCCGTTCACCGAAGGAATCAGTGAAATCTTTCTGCTTATGATGCGTTTTGTTGTTGTTTGTCATGTTATATAAGCAATGGTCATGAAATTTGCTGAAACGAGACGATTGATCTCAGTTTGCGCAGATCTGATGCAGTGAACCATGTAATAAAGAAATATTGATTATCTTGTTGATTTCAGATCTATTTACGATGGTATCTTTGCTAATATTTTCAAACTAAGTGCAGTCAATCCTATTCTTTGGGGTACTTGTTTGACTTGAACAATACCAGAATTATGATAGCAAGCTGCATATAGAAGGCCTGTGTCTGGACCATTTGTTCATTGACCTACAATGTCTCTTTGGACAGCAACGTCAATATCCAATTCCCATTCTGAAGTGTAGGGTGTGTTTATATTGGCACTGCAGGACTAGCGGGCTAATATGTCTTTGAAAGGATGCATATGATCCAGTAATGTATGCTCACTTCCTCAGTGTCTTGTTTGCATTTTGCAAACCTAAGTTTGATAATACCTGACAGGCTACAAGTAGAGATATTTGCCAAAATTTCAATGGATTTATCTTGTAAATGAGTCGTTAAAAGTAGGCGTCTTTGGTCGATTTCTGATCGCCAGATTTGTAAATGGTACAAGGCTCCATTTTGAAAAAGCATGGAGATCAAACACGGCGTCATCAAAGAGCAAGATCATTTCAAATACTAGACGGCATTTAACGCAACCTTAGACAGATCGAATTGAACGATGCAATGCAAACATATATAGCCTTCACGCAAACAGTACAGAGGCGCGCGTAGCGGACATCACTACGTAGACGATCATAGAAGCTAAACTTAAACACTAACGGACCAGTGAATTTGTTATAAAATAAATAAAAAACTAACTAACGGACCAGTGAAATAGACGGTAGAAATACAGACTCAACGGTAGAAAGAGCAAGTGATGCGAGCGCGTGTGCCATTACCGCGTTACGTGCGGGCCTCGGGCAATCAGTTAGGGCACTGGAAGCCAGCCGGGAGCTTCTTGCCGCAGTGGTCGACGAGGAGGCCGAGCTGGAGCGGGAGGGCGAGGTCGACGACGCCTAGCACGTTGGCCCTGATGGCGGTGCACAGACAGACGGTGGCGTCGAGGTCCGCGAGGCCGGCAATGAGCTCGCAGCACGGCTTCTTCGTCCTGGACGCCGTCGACTGAGAGCCCGCCAGCAGGTTCGTTAGCTCGCCGTCCAGGCCCAGGCCCAGCACGTCCGCGCACACCCCAAGCTTCAGCGCGTCCACGGGGCACCTGCCTCCGCCGCTCCCGCTCGTCGCCGTCGGTGAGCTCGGCGTTGGCTTGCTGGGGCAGGCTGCCTCGACCGAGGCGGCCAAGAAGAGGAGGCTCACTGTCAGAGCCATCTGGGCTGACAGTGCAAGCACGGTGCTGCTGGTTTTGCGCGTCGCCGCCATGGCTATGCTACTACGACGAAGGCTACAGAGATCGATGGGAGATCATGTAAGTGTACACGGGTGCGTGCCGTAGCAGTCGTGCATGTGGTGGTATTTATAGGAGATCGATCGGTCCGAAAGTGGAAAATTAGTACTAACTCGAGTCAGGTGTCAGATATCGGCTTTATCGCGGCGGCAATCACTGCAGCGACGTGCAATCTGCACTGTAGATTTGGTATAGTATGTAGGGATGTTCTTGTCGGTGACTCATTAATTCAGGCGCCACCGTAGATCAGTTACTTTGAGCTATTTATTGATTTATTTCAAGGAAAAAAAATCGGCGCTTGTCTTGCATTTTTCTTAGAAGATCGGTATTAAGGTGTCAGATGAGATTCCACCAAACTCCCACTTTTAGTCATTTGTCAAATTTTAGCGTAAAAAGTCTCATTTTTAGTCATTTGTTAAACTAGCAAGGTGGCCCTCGCAAATGCGAGGGCATCGTCTTCAGTGTTTTAAAAAGATTCACAAATAAATCTATTGTTCTATAGGTATTTATGTTAAGAAAATAAAATATATATATATATATATAAAGAAAATATAGATATTATGTAAAAAATACCAAGAGAACCTGAAACATCCTATTAATGACCACATGTCCTTTGTACAATGTATGTATCAATACATTGAATAAGTTAAATCTTCGGGGAAGTCAAATTTTCACATGGTCAATCTCTATGGTAAAAAATAATACTTCTGGTCCATTGAACAATGTCTGATAGGTGATTTTTCTAATGAACATCAGGATACAATTTGTTTAATTTTGTGGTACAAAAATAATTACCACACAAGTTGATAAGACGTGTAAACAGTAAATCATAATACTTTTTTAGTTTTTTATTTCTCTCATTTAATTTCTACCTATATTATGAAGAATGTGATAAAATCCCTTTGTCATAACATAGTTGAGATGTTTCACATTGATTGCTTTCACAATGCAATGAACATCCATAAGAGTAAGCGGAGTTTTTATACAAAATTTTCAACAAAATTTTCTAATTTTAAATGGCGGACTATTATTATTTTTATTTATTTTTAAATTGCCCCTAGCTATCACCACTCTTCTGTTAACTTGTTTTACATTTACTCCCATGTATTTCTCTTGTCATTGAGAATGGCTATGACCACATGCTCAACATAGTTTTTACACAATTCCACCGTTCCATTTTTGCACATGATTTTACTGACATATTAAAAAATTATAGGATTATAGCTTAATAAAATTGACATACATAAAAGTCAAGATCCATAATATTTTGGGAAGGTTTAACCCAAGAAATTAATATTTTGGATAGATTGTACTATATATGAAAATAAATTCGTAATAAATAATACTACAAATCAAATAAACCTGGTAGGTAACATTTAAGAACTAAAATTCTACAACATTCTCTATGTTTCTTGAATGAGGAAGGGTTCAAGTTTGTATTTTGAGAAGATAACAGTAAATCTTAAATTATCCTAACAATTTCAATTTTTCGTACTCATATTTCCCTCGTGGTCTCATAGTGTCCCTTTACAAGCACATGTGTAGTTATGGATCATCGGGCCTCCAAGTCCATGAACATTTTACACCGGTAAGTCTTTTCTGTCAAAGACCAAGTGCTAAACATTTATTGATGGTGGATCTATCAATCTTAAATTCAATTACAATGCTCAAATATTGTTCACCCTCTAACACTATTTCGTAAGTTATAGTGAGAAATGTTTCAGGTCGCACTTGCAAGGAAACTTGCATAAATTTATAATAACAAAATAACCAATGACATGTTTGTCTTCATGTTTCAGTTTTCAAGCACTGCTCCTCGTGTACTCTTCTGCTAATTATCACTCATTTAGCTATGCACTCATTGACATTGTATATTGATCACTTGGGGCAAAGATACATGGATCAACATGTGTATCCTTAGAAAGTGGTGTGTTTGGACTTGCATGTATATCATCATGCATAATGTATTTAAATCGGGCGAGGAGATTTCAAATTAAGTTGTACTGAATAGTCATCAATTGTTCCTTGATAGAAAAGTTTGGTTTCTTGCATACTCTTCCCTTATGAGTGTACATAAGATGGATCAAATTTCGTATCCAATATTTTGCAATGTGGTATGTGTTACAATTTTGTTATACATTGCCTCTTTTTATGGTGTCCAATAGTATACACTTCTAGGACTATTTTCTACTTGCAATCACAAACTGTTCATACTTAATTCATCATTTTTATGAATCAAATTAGGAATGTATGTTTGCATAGTAAATCAATCATCTTTCGCAAGAATTCACACATCAGAGTGTAGGGTGTCATTTTTAAGTCACCCAATTGTTCATGTCAACTCACTAATATTAATTAATGGTAGTATTGAATTCATCCCTTCTTTCATCCATCCAATGGTCCACATCATGAATTTTTAGCACTAGAACAACTATTTCATGTTGATTAAATTTTAACTCTGATAGAATAACTAGTATACTCTAATTGTATACTAATCTATCTCTGTACCGTAACGTGTTTGTACGTATACGTGTACTAGTTGTAACCGCCTGTAAATGTTGATATATATATGTTGATGACGAGCCCCTGGAGGGTATCGCATCCTTCCCTAAAACCCCTAATTATCACATGGTATCAGCCCGATTCGATCTACTGCTTCCGCCGCCACCGCTCCCTGCGATCTCGCGATGGCTTCCTCAACTGCTGTCGCATCTTCCTCGACCAGCGCCTCCTCTCTGACGCTCGGCTTCCTCCTCCCGCCCTCCAAGATACCCGTTTTCGCTGCTGGCTCCACTCCTCCTTCTCCGGTGAACTTTGGGCATCTGCTAACCCTGAAGGTCTCTCCTGAGAATCATCTCTTTTGGAGGTCGCAAGTCATCTCCCAGATTAGGAGTAACATGCTCCATGGCTACGTCGAGGGCACGCTTCCCTGCCCTGCTGCGACGGTCACCGTCCCTGCGTCGGCCGATCTCCCTGCCTCAACCTCGCCAAACCCGGCGTTCGCTGCGTGGATCCAACAAGATCAAGCGATTCTCTCCGCTTTCCTCTCCTCGTCGACTCCCAAAGTTGGCGCCCTGATCATGTTTGCGAAAACCTCTGCAGAGGCATGGTCGATCCTTGAACGTACGTTCGCCTCGCAGTCTTCAGCTCGCTCTGCCAACCTCCGCCAACAACTCTCTGAGGTTGAGAAACTCGACTCGACCACGACTGTCTACTACAACAAGATCAAGAGTCTGTCTGACACCCTCACCTCCATCGGCCAGCCTCTTCGTCCCGAGGAGTTTCAGGGCTTTGTTCTCGCTGGCCTAGATGAAGAGTATGACTCCTTGGTTGAGATTGTTCTTGACCGTGAGACGCCGATGCCGGCGCATGATTTGTATGCACGACTCCTTGCTACAGAGAACTGTGTTGAAAGCCGGCGCACCAAGCCCACTGTCCACTCCGCCAATCTGGCCAAAGGCGGGGGCAAGTCCAAGTCGTACTCTCTGGCTATGCCGCGCTCCACCCCTGGCGCCACCAAGACACCGGCGTATCATGCTCCCTATGGTGCCCCACGTCCGCCTGCCCCAGGAGGAAGTGCGACGACTCCCTTTGGGTCAGCTCATTCTGGCGCCACCTACTATGGACGTTCTCCTCGCAATACGGTATGCCAGCTGTGTGATGGTCTAGGACATGTGGCTTCACGGTGCTTCAAACGGTTCAATAAAAGCGTTCTTGGGGTGGGTAATGATGGTCGGTTCTTGGATCGTCAGTTGGCTATGGCAAATCACTCGTGTATGCCCCTCCGCAGCTGCATGGGCACACCTCCTATTTTCCCATTGATCAAGGTTGGTGTCTGGATACTGGTGCAACTGATCATATGGCTAGTGAGCTAGCCAAAATGCACATGCGGGAGGCCTATGATCACGTCCATACAACCAACGGTTGAGGTATGCGTATTCATCATGTTGGTCAAGCAATTCTTCCTACTCCATCCTCTAGGCCTCTCCATCTTAGTAATGTCCTTCATGTTCCCTCTCTCAAAAAAAATCTCTTATCTGTTCACAAACTTTCTAATAATAATAATGTCCTTGTTGAGTTCCATCCTAACAGTGTTTTTGTTAAGGACCTGGATACGAGGGCCACTCTTCTTAGCGGGAGGAGTTGCGGTGGTCTCTACTTCCTTGAGTCGCCGCCCGTTTCGCACGCTTTCAGCACTCTTAAAGCATCGTCGCACAGTGGCATGCACGTCTCGGTCATCCTTCACCCCAGATAGTTCAGCATGTTCTCCATCGTTATGAGCTTCCATCCGTGTCCAATAAAATTAGTTCGGTGTGTGATACATGTCAGCAAGGCAAGAGTCACTAGTTACCTTTTTTTGTCTCAGCATGTAACAACTGCTCCTTTAGAGCTCATTTATTCAGATGTGTGGGGTCCTGCCCAAACTTCAGTCAGTGGTCATAATAATTATGTGAGTTTTGTGGATGCTTATAGTCGTTTCACATGGTTATATTTAATCAAACGCAAGAGTGATGTCTTTGTTGTTTTCCTTCAGTTTCAAACTCATGTTGAACGCTTGCTTAAGCACAAAATTATCCATGTTCAATCTGACCGGGGTGGTGAGTATATTAAACTAAATCAATTTTTTGAGAAGCTTGGCATCTCTCATCGTGTTTCCTGCCCTCATACACATCAACAAAACGGTAGTGCTGAGCGTAAACATCGTCATATTGTTGAGACTGGTCTTACATTACTTGCTCATGTGTCTGTTCCTTTTCGCTACTTCAGTGATGCCTTTATTACTGCATGCTTCCTCATCAATCGCATGCCATCTCGTGTCATCAATATGCATACTCCTCTTGAGCGACTTCTTGCTGAAAAACCTGATTATACTTTTTTTAAAGTATTTGGATGTGCTTGCTGGCCTAACTTGGGTCCTTACAACAAACATAAACTTGAGTTTCGTTCCAAACAGTGTGTCTTCCTAGGGTATAGTCCCCTTCACAAAGGTTATAAATGTCTTCATATTCCTTCTAATCGTGTCTATATTAGTCGTGATGTTGTGTTTGACGATAATGTTTTTTCCTTTTTCTCCCAGTTCACCTTCCACTTCGTCCGTGTATCCGTGTTCATCTCCGGTTTTGCTTGACCAATTTGAGGATCGTGCGCATTCTCCGTTGTTGCTTCCTAATCATGGTGCAGGTACTGGTCGTGCTACGCAATTAGAAGTTCTTGATGATGCTCCGACGTCCTCGGCTGCTTCTTCCTCTAATCAGCGACCTGATGCTTCCATGCAACAGCATGGCCTGCTCGAGCCCCCGCGTGAACCTCGTTCACCGGCCACCCGGTCACGTCTTCTATGCCAACCCACGCCACCACATGTGGACCAGTCAATGCCTCCTGCCTCACCCTTGCATGAGTGGGACTCTCCTTTGCTTGGCTCAGTGCCAGCTGCTTCGCCTCAACCTGCTTCACGAGCAGCGTCAACATCCCCTGAGCCCGCGTCGCCTCCAGCTCTCTTTCCTGAGCTCGCGATGCCCTTGGCTCCGGGTCCATCCGCTGAGGATCCGATGCATTCTTCGGCCCAGGATTCCTTGCGCCAAGTTACGCGTGCCTTGCGTGGTGTTCATCAGCCTAAGCGTCGGACTGACGACACTGTTGATTGGATTGCCTCTTGCTTAGCTTAGCCAACTAATGATCCGACTTTTGAGCCACACCATTTCCGCGCTGCACTTGCGATTCCACACCGGCGTGCGGCTATGGAGACAGAGTTTGATGCGTTGCTCCGTAATGACACATGGCACCTTATTCCACCCAAGCCTGGAGTCAATATTATTGACTCTAAATGGGTCTTCAAAGTGAAGCGTCACACTGATGGTTTCATTGAAAGGTATAAAGCACGCCTGGTTGCAAAAGGGTTTAAACAACATCTTGGTCTTGATTATGAGGATACCTTTAGTCCTATGGTTAAATCCACGACTATTCGCTTGCTTCTGTCTCTTGTTGTCACTTGTGGATGGTTTATTCGTCAGATGGATATCAGAATGCCTTTCTTAATGGCGTTCTTGAAGAGGAGGTGTTCATGCGACAACCACTTGGATTTGAGGATCCGCAGCATCCGCAACACTTGTGTCACCTCATCAAGGCTATCTATGGCCTCAAGCAGGCTCCACGGCCCTGGAATGCTCGTCTTGCTGCTGTCCTTCGACACCATGGTTTTGTTGCTTCTACAGCTGATACATCTCTCTTTATCCTGCATCGACCTGATGTTACTATCTATATATTGGTCTATGTTGATAATATAATTGTACTCAGTTCCTCATCACAAGCTATTGATCGTCTGGTTCATGGCCTTAGTCAAGAGTTTGCTGTCAAGGATCTAGGAAATATGCATTATTTTTTGGGCATTGAGGTACTCCGTCGTTCTCATGGTATGGCACTTACTCAGGGCAAGTATGCCCTGGATCTCCTACGCTATGCAGGTACGCTTAAATATAAGCCTCTTGATACACCTATTTCTGCTACTGTCAAGTTGTTTAATGCTGATAGCCCTCTTCTTGGAGATGATGATGCCACCACATATCGGAGTATTGTTGGTGGCCTACAGTATCTGACCCTCAATCGCCCGAATATTTCGTTTGTTGTTAACCGAGTATGTCAGTTTCTTCATTCACCTACTGCTGATCATTGGTCTGTTGTGAAGAGGATTCTGCGGTTTGTGTAGAGTACTTTGGATCATGGTCTATTTCTTTGCCCATCAATGTCTACTTCCTTGTCTGTGTACTCTGATGCTGATTGGGCTGGTGATGTTGGAGGTAGGCGCTCTACGGGAGGATATGCAGTGTTTTATGGTGGTAATTTGATCGCCTGGAGTGCTCGAAAACAGGCTACAGTGTCTCACTCTAGCACTGAGTCTGAGTACAAGGCAGTTGCTAATGCCACAACTGAGTTGATTTGGGTAGAAGCATTGCTTAAGGAGATTGGTCTCAAACAACAATCTCCACCCGTTTTATGGTGTGACAATATTGGTGCAACATTCTTGTCAACTAATCCAGTGTTTCATGCACGGACAAAACATATTGAGATTGACTATCACTTTGTTCGCGAACGAGTTGCTCACAAACTTCTTCGGGTTTGGTTTGTGTCTTCTAAAGATCAATTAGCTGACATATTTACAAAACCACTGCCACTTCCATTGTTTCTGGAATGTAAGCGCAATCTCAGTATGTCTCCCATAGCTGAGATTGAGGGAGACTGATAGAATAACTAGTATACTCTAATTGTAGACTAATCTATCTCTGTACCGTAACGTGTTTGTACGTATACGTCTACTAGTTGTAACCGCCTGTAAATGTTGATATATATATGTTGATGACGAGCCCCTGGAGGGTATCGCATCCTTCCTTAAAAACCCTAATTATCACAAACTCTTCATTATTTTGACTAATTGAATCTTTCATATTGATGTGAAGATATGTTTATCTTATATATTTCTTTCATTTACAGATAGAGTTCCTCAAGACATTCCTGTTGCAAAATGCAGGGCATTCTTCTAGTATCAAATAAATGAGTATGCCAACTCATTGTGATGGCTCCCAATTTCTCTATTTTCAATCTCTCTAATTAACTGATTATTTTTCATATGTATTACTCCCTCCGTCCAAGAATAGATGTCTTAGATTTTTCAAATTTTAGATAAATCTATATACTAAATAGTGTCTAGATTCATTCAAATTTTGACAAATTTGAGACATCTATTTTAGGACGGAGGGAGTACATGCTATCGATTTGGAAATGAACACTAATTTATTTATTTTATTCCCTGCACAAAATCTATAATTTAAAAGGTTTGGTCATCTATAGATTTCATACTAAGTAAAAATAAAAATCATTTTAATATTTTCTTGCTCTAACAAACACATGGATTGTCTCGGCCTTATTAAATCTTTTATTTTTTGGCTATTTATGTAGTCCATGCTAAGTAGGTACACATATTTTTTTTCCAGTTTTTACATATATAGGTTCTGCTCGCTCTATGATACACACGGATAATCTCAGCTTGTGATATTTGTTATTAGAAATAAGAATTCTCTTTCTCTACCTTGCAAAACCATATATGCATGGCAGAAAGATAAGAATACTGGTACAAAAATTGAGTATGTCCTTATATTTTCGTTTAGGATAGGGGTCACTAAAGTAAAACTCAAAATTGAATACTACCAGCGTACTGTTTTTATGTATAGCCGAACTGGACTCCAACTCATCTAGTTGCAAAGGTCATTCTATTTTTTCTGTCCACGCCGAATTAGACTGATATTTCTCTATCTTATACTTCTTTTTCTAATGTATTATATCATCTACTAACACATATGGACTCGACCGTCTATTGCCGGTGTACACTTCAACGACAAGTATCACATCTTAAGTACTTACATAATCGGTCCTAATTTTACATATATATTTTAACAATCCCAGGCAAACCCCTCTACCAGTTAAAGAGCAGATTATTACTATTTATACTAGCAGAGTGCCCGTGCGTTGCTACGGAAGAACATAAAAATGTATACAATGCCAATCCGTTTGTCGGATGCACATTTGAACACGATTCAAGTATAGTCTCGACCACACCATGAACAATGCTAGTCTTTCAAATTTATTCCACCTGCTAGGGTATATTGTTCTTCACATCCACCGAGCAAGAATACAATATATAGTCTTGGTTTTATTTTCATGGGTGCTAGATATTAAAGGACGCAATCTCCAAAAAGGGAACACGATTTGTGCAATAAAATCTCTCATGTTGTCTGCATCCTTTTGAAAATTATAGAGCATATTGATTCATAAATTTTTCATGGTCACCGACGGGCATCAAGAAGTGACCACTGAGATGATAACGTATCCTCTCGATGGTAGGCTCAACACATTAAATATGTGTACACGAATTCAAAAACTGTAAGCATATAGTATAAAGTATAGTCTATATCATAGCAGTGGTGCTACATCCAATAAAGTCAAAGCAAGACATGTATGTGCTGGTTTTTTCCGTTAGATTGGCAAAATAAATTAATTCCATATACAACATTCTATTGTTCTTGTAGAAAAAATGTCACATGACTGACCAGGGGACATTAAGTTCTATTCGATCGTCATTTATGTACATGGCCAAAACGTTTTTGTAAAGCTATAGTATCAAGCTTCAGTTCCACTAATTAACGCAACTTTGCAGACTGCATATCCAAACTCATTCTAATATCCAAATAAGAAAAGAAATTGAATAAACTCGTGCTCAAATATGTAGAGAGCAGAAGCAACGATTGGGATACAATTGGTTAGACCAAGAATGGATCAAAGAGACATTTTGCAAGACATTTGCACATTCACCATGAAACTGATCCAACAACCATGATAAATAGCAGGCGTCTAAATCAACAAAGAATCTAAGCTTTTGTAACTATCTATGAATATGAATCTTCACAAAGGCATAAGGATGGGGTAAAACTATTTACTTTACATGGTCATCCCTCTGTATTTGAATGCCATCATAGGGTTCTCAAAAGCTCCATGGCTTCATGCACCTCCAAAATAAAATGAGGGGATATAGACAAAGGTTTAGCATAGATAAATAAAAGTATTGAAGAACTAACTGCAATATGAACAAAAGTGAGGGCAGGAACAACCCACGTGCAAACAGTGGTTCGTAGGAGAGAAGAAGTAGTAGTACGTATCATCTTTATTACCATGACATGATGCTCACCTTTGACTGTTGATATTGGCTCCCAATTGGATGATTTGGCATCGTCCTTTCACTGTTGAGCTTTTTGATCAACACTTGATATTTAGAGCTCCTTTGGTGATTCAGTTCGGCTGTGATATATTCTTGCAGCTACAGATTTAGATGCCGAGTCCTTGCTTGAACTTCACTACTACTATGAAAAATATTTAAGTTCGTGGTTCTCTCCTTCTCCCATGAAATGGCATGAGATGATTATGTCATCACTCTGCAGAAGAAAATGTTAATAGTTTTTTTTCACACTACAATATAAGCCGAGACATTCAGCATCAACATCAAATTTTTCTTTGAATAATGGATGAGAAAGTAATATTGAAACCTTGAGCATGTTGGTGTGGGGGACTGAGCGGATCCCCTGAATTTAGGTGTCGTCAGTGGTGGTCATTTGGCAAGGTATCAGATGCAGTCCTGAGCAACAAACAATTTCTGAGATTGCGCTGATCCAAATAGATTACCTAATACATAAGGGAAATGCAAACCACAAGCTTGCAAATTGACTGTTGGCAATGTCTCTATGTGTGAGCAGTATGACCGATCAAGTAAATCATGAAGAAACAGAAAGATAAGATGACACTAACAGACCATGCACTACAAATTTAATCAAATTTCACAAAAAAGGGGATTGACAAAGCTCTTATTTTTAGAAAAATAAAATATTCTTATGCATATAAGGTTGACTACTTCAAACTTGACTCTTGACAACAACTATATTCCTCCCACTTTAATAGCAAAAGAGGTTATTTTGGTTTCCTCAAACTTATGAAACTAATGATTACTCGACAAAATATGCCCAAAACAGGATAGAACTGAGTTCTTTTAAGTGGAATCAGAATAACAATAAAGATATCTCTACAAACTATATTGGTACCTTTTCGTATACACCATACAAAATCATATATAATGCCATCAATGTAAAAATTTGATGCATGATTTTGCCCTCCTGCAACAGAGCCATGTGTCACTCCTTCGTTCTTCACCCGTCTTTGAAAAATTCAAAATCCGAAACTCAATAAGGAATTTCCACAAGTACTATAAGGTGGCAATATTGTTCAAGCATTTACCAACATCCAGAGAGCAACATACTAAGCATAGCACTTTCCTACTTTGAATCAATACATATTAATCTCATAGAGGTCTATCAGGGAGAAATAGCAGCAAAAAGAAAACATGAGGATCCCTTCCTTTGTAGTAAAAAGAAACAAATACTTAACCATGGAAGCTGATTTAAAATGCACCCAAAAAATTAGCTTAAAAAGGAAACATGCGGATCCATTCCTCTCTAGAAAAAGGAATTTTTCATTTACCATGAAAGCTGACTGATAACACACAAAAAATCAGAATACAGACCTCTAATAAGAGGAAATTAACAAATCATCGTCAAGTATTCTTGTGAAATGATTGTTTTTGTTAACTGACATCAAAGATAACATGAGGCCAGCCTGTCAGGAGTAAACTTAGTTAATCTGGGGACAGAGTGAGAAACATAATATTTTTTCCATACTAATTTTCGAATATGATTTTTTTTCAAACAGAGTGAGAAACATAATAATTATTCAAACTGGCAAACTACTATTGCTGCTATGTATGGTCGATGTTTTATGGAGCACAACTCTACCATCTATGAATAGAGTTTTATGAATGTACCATGCTATTCCAATGTGACTGCTATTGGAAGTACATCAGGTAGGTTGCTGATTCATCTATGATCTCTCACTATATCTTTCTCATTTTTTTCACTTCATATAATATTTCGAGGTGTACATGTTATGACTTACATTGTGTCAAGAGTCTGTATTGTAAAGCAGATTATCAATCTATTTTGTAGGGGCGTCATTTTATTTCAAGAAAGAAATCACATATATTGAGATTTTAATTCTACACCTCATTTATAGGGATTTATACTACACATATTCTATAATGAGGTAAAATCTGAGAGCGTGAGAGAAGAGGAGAACCAAAACCCTTACCAAACCAAAGTCGTTTAATAGTCAATGTCGCACGTCAAGGTTTCAGTAACGTCCACCGCCATTCTGTTGACACTATTGTTGAGATAGCCGCGATGGAGCAGAGTATATGAGTTTGATATCTAAGAACACAAAAAGGTATATTAGGTTCAGACATAAATATACACTTTCGTACTCGCTGAAATACCAAAAAGTTCTATATCCTAATTAGCACATCATTTACATGTAAAAAGTTCCTATTGGACATTATTTGTATTCCTATCAGCTACGGGGCATATTAACTTCTTACAGATTGACAAAAGTAATGCAACTTACAATGCCATACATTCTCAAGGCTAGCATGGATAGATCTAATTAGTAAGAACAAAGATTTCTTAGGATTGTTCTATGATTGTTCACAGAATAAAGAACACTCGAAACCACAAATGCTTCATTAAGACAATATCCCAATCAATTAATTTAATTAAGTGCACACATCATAACAATCTGATAATTCGAACTTAATTACTGCAATTAAGTAATTAAGAAATACTACCTTCAAGATATAGAGCAGGAAACTTACTTCCTTTGTACGTCCAAGCCATCAGGTATGATCAAGCATATCTACATGCTTATTACTCAGTTTTTCCGTACTTTCGGTTAAATCTCATGTGGTATCGAATCTACGGACAATCCATCTGAATAAAAACAAAAGCTGACTATAGAATACATCGAAAGAAGAAAAAAGAGATGGTGTACACCACGATCATGCGGAAACAGCTGTAGGAACCAAACCCACGATCAACCTCCTCAAGGACTCAACTCTGATGAGCTTGACATTGTTGCAATATGCCACCATGACCACGTCCTTGCCCTCCATGTCTGCAGCCATAGCCTCATTTCTAATAACATGGTTAGAATTTATGTATAAGTTATTCATAAAGAAAGAAGACAAATTGATAGAAATACGATAAAAATGGAATCAGCCAGTCCTAGACATAATATTAAGAGTGTCTTTGAATAACTAATATATGATCAGACCAATGTGTTGCAGTGGATAGACAACATATGTGGCGGCTATGTGTAGTGATTCTTAACACATAACCCACCAAAAAATAGACTAACAGATCAAAAAGGCGAAACTATATAATCTTCTATAGATTTGTAAATTTATAGGCGTAATTGTACTAAAACCATGGGTGCACAGTGGACATATATGAGAAAAGAAATGCACAATAACTGATGCCGAAAAGAAACTCAGTTCTCATATGCAATAGCATGATCCTCAATATGACGGTCCACACAAAGTTTAGAAGCAAAAACAGAGAAGTTGTCAATAAGTATGTAATCTAAACATCAATTAGTACATCAGTAGAAATAAAAAATTGTTGGAAAGGTATGCAGTTACAAATTTAGAGTGCTCACCAGATAACCACAAAATCATGGTACGCTAAATATCTAGTACTGTACCTTGGCTGTAGAACACAAACTGGAAAGCAATATAAAATATGGATACTTGTGAAGGGGTAAATTGCTATACCAAGAGGAAACTATGACTCTAAACCTTTTTTTGTGGGACATGACTCTTATAAACTAATAATGCATAAATGAGAAATCTTTCGGTAAGCAAAAAAGAAAAAATGGGTAAGAGAATGAGGTTCTACATATTAATGTTCAGTGTTTTTAATAACATTTAAACAACACGGACATAAGCTGCTTTTATATGCTACAAGCGCTAGCAAAACCATTTAACTTCAGATTGCATTAGAGCCAATTTCTTGTCCTTCAAAACAAATCTTAAGAACAATTCACCAATAATATCTCACCTCACCTAAATCCCTAATAAAATAAAACATTCTCTGTCAGCTTATTCAGAGACTCAAACCTCTCGGAAATCTCTCCATCTTGCAGTTCTAGCTCACAACAACGAGGTCAAAAATTCAGAATAAAATCTCCAACAGGCTTCAGACTGGTGTTTCAGCACACACCATTGAAGACTCGTGATTTTGCAGAAGCATTAGTGAGATTCTCAATTTGCAACGATACTGCCAAGCGCCAAAACTCAACCCAATCTTCAAAAACTAACGGGAGCACAATACCATAGCATGTCTATGTGAACAACAAGCAAATTAGTGTAACTAAATCAATGAATACTCTTTTAAGATATGGACGAATAGATCACACGCAAATGGAGTATAAACTTCTTGTTTACTGGGACACCTGTTGTTTCTGTATCCAGTGTCCATTCGAGATATGCACATTAACATGTCGTGCATGTAAAGTAAAGAAACAGGACACAGTAGTAGCACCACGACCAGGTTGGGGAAGACAACGACTGTGCGAGGATGGTAGTGCCTGGTAGGGGATGGGGACGGCGGCGCCTTCCCATGGATGAACCGGTCAGGTCACCCTACCCTTGCGTGTCAAGTCGTCGTTGTAGCACATCCGCCGTCACAGAGCCATAAGCCACCGCCGCCCGCGTGTTTCTTCATGCCACTACCTGAGAGTCCATGGACAACGTCGCCGGCTTCAGTGCCCTCGCTAGCCTCACCTGCGTATGTAGGAAGGTCTTGGCAGCGGGACTCGGCAAGAACTCTGGGCGTGCGGAACTGAGGCGAGGGGCATGGCGAACGACCGGCAGGCGCGTCCACCTGAGCGTCGCATGCCGTACGGCTGTGAGAGAGGCTAGGGTGGCTGGCGAGGTAGGTTGCAGAGGCGGCGGCGCGATTGGGTCGATTGGTTCGAAAGGAGGGTTTCCACACGCGGGGAGGGTGCCGGATCAGGCGATTTTTTTTTAAATAATACGAATTAATTATTTAATTTGAGTTATATTATATGTTTTTAGGAAATTCCAGATCTAGCACTTTGTCGGCCAGGGGCAAGTCGACTGGGCCAATCGGCCAGGCCCTGGCTGACTGCAGCCCAATCATCCAGCAGATAGCCGACAGCAGGTCGGCCAGTGGGGCCGCGGGACCCACAACGGTCAACAGGTCCAGTCGGCCAGGCGCTGGACGACTGCCCAATCGGCAGGCCCAGGCCGACTGGGGCCAGGATAAGGGGCGAGCGACGCCGCGCCCTGCGCCACCAGCGCCCTTTCTTTTCCACGCGACCGAGCCGTTCCTTCTCTCTCCTGTTCGTAGTTCTAGCCCAAAAAACCACCTTTTTTCCCGATTTGGCTAGATTTGACCATAGAAACTTCAATCCAAAGCCAGTAGAGAGATAGTGGAAGCCCGATCTACGGATGGGTTAGCTCATAGCGCGATTTGGTGTTGATTTGTTGGAGGAACGGTGGTGGAGCTGTGCTGGAGCAATGGCAATGCTGGTGGAGCTGTGGTGGAGGAGCTGAGGCTGTCTGTGATGGAGCTGTGGTGGTGGAGCTGTGGTGGTGGACCGAGCGGCTTCTCTCGCTTCAAAGGTAAACTTTAATCCCTCGATAATCACGGTTATTGTATATGGTTACGTACGTGCGTATGCTTGTCTATTACAATACCTGCCTAGTGGATTAGTAATAATATTTGATCGATGGGTTAAGCACAATATTGGCCGATGGATTAGTAGCAATATTTGACCGGTAGCAATAATATCATATTTTTTAGAATATTTGGTGACTGATGGGTTAGACACAAATATTGGCCGGTGGATTAGTAGCAATATTTGACCGGTAGCAATAATATCATAATTTTTAGAATATTTGCAAGCATTGACCAAAGTTATACGTGTTGTCGATAATTAATTGATTAGGTTGTTTATTTTATGTCAGCAGAGATGACCAATTTAGTGAAGTTCGTGTTTTATTACGGTCATGGGAATGTTCGAACAAATGACTTTGGAGCAGATCTGGGAGAGTTTATGTGTACACAGTTAGATTTGACTGCCGCTCAAACCTGGAGTGTTAGTCAGTTGAAGGAATGGTTGACAGGATGTTTAGGCTATAACATCGAGACGTACACCGTCAGCGTGCAAGCATTATGGACAAAGTCAAGAAAAAATATTTTGTGGACTTTAAGGCATGTAGATACAGACAGAGACTGGTTTAAGTGGTTAGAAGGCTGCGAAGATAGGCATGTAAACCCTCGCGCATTAGTGCTTCCTGTCCTGAAGGAGATCGATGGTGGACATGTTTCGCGTCATAGTGTTGATTCAAGTTACGGGATGTACTCTATGTCCAGTGCTGGAGGCGGTGGTTATGAATCGGGGCAGAGCAGTGAGATAGGAGGAGGAGGAGGAGGCGGTGGTTATGAATCAGGGCAGAGCAGTCAGGCCGGAGGTGGAGAAGACTATAGTGGAGAGGCAGATGCGGACGAGGAAGATGGAGGCATGCAGAACATGATGAAAGAGGAGGATTACATGGATGGCGAGAGCGGTAATTCTAATGACCCAGATGATTCTGATGGAGAAGGCAATGGTGGAGAGGACATGCCGATTTCTGCTTCATGGAATCAAAACATGTCAACCGGAATGACAATTGATGATGGTCATGATTCTGCGTGGGAATATCACAGCAACAGAATTGCCCAGGGTGCCAGATATCAAGACAAGCAACATTTGCAAGATGCAGTCGTTGCTTGGGCAATGTCAACACACAGGGTTTTGAAAACAACCGTGTCCTCTAAGAAATACTTGACAATGGAATGCGTGGATATAAATTGTCCAGGCAGGGTGCATGCCTATGTCCCTACGTATGACACAACTTGGTTGGTGAGCGACTATGTGCAGCACACATGTAAGCTACACAATGTTCCTAAAGATCATCTTAACCTCTCCTCCACACTTCTAGCTCGGCTGCTTTACACGGACTTAGTAGAGTGCAAAGCGATGAAAGTACCCAGTATACAGAAGAAAGTAAAGACCCGATTTAAGTACTCCATTTTGTATGGCAAGGCTTGGAGGGCAAAGCAAAGGGCTCTTGAGGAGAGGTTTGGTTCGTTTAGAGACGCGTATGACTCTGTGGTCCGACAACTTCAGACACTGCAGGATAGAAACCCAGGCACCTATGTCGACATACAATATTATGTGATACCCGAGGATCCATCCGTGAAGGTGCTTCATCGAGTGTTCTTCTCTTTTGCTGTATGCATCCAAGCTTTCACTTATTGTCGTCCAGTGATATGTGTAGACGGTACTTTTCTAACTGGCAAGTACAAGGGTCAGATCCTTACCGCCATTGGTCAAGACGGCAACAATCAGATTGTCCCACTCGCATTTGCTTTCGTGGATGGCGAAAACACTGAAAGTTGGACATGGTTCTTCAGGCATGCAGGCAGAGGAGATGAGCCTACATAGAGTAATGAGGCAATTTGGTCTTCGCCAGTTGGCTGATCCTCGTCCTACGGGGAACGCCATACCTTCAGTCGTACACACGTATGTTTCATTTACACATTACTTCCATATTAACATGATTTATTGACATGACACTAACCATGTTAAATGTTAGGTTATCGAGGAAGGGAAGTAGCAAGACCGCCACAGGTTGGCTACATAGGGTTGGGGTGTACGTTCAAGAGTGGGACACCGCTACAGCCCGAGTCTGGGACTCGAACGACGCGTTTGACATGGAAGAGTTCAACAGGTATTTGGATAGCTACATGAGCGCCACACGACTACGTATCACGCAGCAATCTCACCCAGAGGAGATGCCGGGCGCGGCTACTTGGGATAGTTATCCGAGCCAGTCGACTGTGGGCAGCAGACAACACGCGGTATGTTCTTCATCTAATGCACCTATTTGTTACATAGTTTTCCATCTATATATGGCGAACCTTGTGGTGTCTCTTGCAGGCACAGCTGTTAGTCGATCTTGAGACGGAGAGTGCTGAGTACAGACGCTCTCTTTCGTCCGGACCCCTACTTATTCACCGGCAGGACCAGGAGACCTGACTGAGTCGCCTGGAGGAGAAGATACGGCGTATCTACGGGGTTATCACGTGCACCCGCCCTTCGGACATTGCTCACCACCCGGCACCACAGCGTCCTCCGCGGCACTCGACGCACCACCAGCAGCAGCAGCCACCCTTGCCCCTACGACAGGCTCCCCGTCCACGGCTTACACCACAGACGGCTCCGAGACCTCCTCCCCCAGACCAGGCTGGAGGTTCGACGTGGCATCAGCAGTCTTCTTTCGACTGTTGGCAGCAGCAGCCACCTTTTCACGATGGAGGTTCGTCGTGGCAGCACCAGCAGCAGGAGCCACCTTTGCACGATGGAGGTTCGTCGTGGCAGCACCAGCATGAGCCTTGGGGTCACCCTCCCATGCCAAACTACGGGTTTCGCCCACAGCCACAGCCATAGGGTATGTGTCTTACAAGATAAGCGTCGAGGCTCAGTTCATGTCAAGTTCTTACATACTTTGTTTTTATGTGCAGGAGCATTCGGAATGCAGGGCTCTATGCCTGGCTATCAGTCGTCTGTGTCCGGATCCGCCTGGACTGATCAGGACGTTGATCATAGCACTCAGGATTTCATGACGCAGAGCAGTTGGCTGAACATTTTTCAGACTCCTGCACCTGACCCCACACAGGAGACTCAGTACGATGAGCACGGGTTGGTGATTCCTCCCCGACAGGTTCGGCCGCCCCACAGGTTCGGTTGGACGACGCCTCCTAACCCACCACCCGAGCGTCGCGGCAGACGACGTCGCTGAGACATATATTTATCTATGTATGAGACATATATTTATCTATGTATGAGACATGTCTATCTATGCATGAGACATCTGTATGAGACATATATCTACCTATATATGAGACATCATTCTATCATTTCATGATTTTTATTGCAACACAGTTCAACATAACTTGCGGTACATAAATAAGAGTCCTATCAATCCCTAGCATGATGCCTTTCCCTTTCCCTTGGACGATCCCTCGCACTTGCTCTTCTTGATCCGCGCTTTCTTCTTCTCCTGCCTCTTGTCCCACTCAGCTCTCGCCTTGCTTCCAACGGGTGGCGGCATGAAGATATCATCCTCATCTTCGCTCTCTTCTATCCAGACCCTAGGTGCCACAACCTGCTCCATCATGTTAGCTTGACTCTTCTTGGCCTGCGCTTTCTTCTTCTCCTGCCTCTTGTCCCACTCATCTCTCGCCTTGCTTCCAACGGGTGGCGGCATGAAGATATCATCCTCATCTTCGCTCTCTTATATCCAGGCCCTACGTGCCACATCCTGCTTCGTCATGTCAGCTTGATTCTTCTTGGCCTGCTCTTTCTTCTTCTCCTGCCTCTTGTCCCACTCAGCTCTTGCCTTGCTTCCAACGGGTGGCGGCATGAAGATATCATCCTCATCTTCGCTCTCTTCTATCCAGGACTAAGGTGCATTCGCCCGCTCCAAACTGCGAGCTTGTCCCAGGACCGAGGTGAGCTTGTTCCACCTTGCCTGGATCCTGACAAGCTCTGCTCGTACCTGATCTGGGGTCTTCAGTTTCCACCCTCTTCGATGAAGTGACTTACCAAGCATAACGAGAGCATCATGGTTCGTTACCAACGTATCCCAGTCGGGATACGTATCGCCTATCACAACAGTTCTGGCTATAAAGAAAATCCCAATGGACATATCTACAGGCCAGGGAGACGCGTCGGTCATAGTGGAGAGGAGTGGAGGGAAATGCGAGAGCAAGAGGAGAGGAGGGAAATGAGAGAGTAAGAGGAGGAAGAGATGAACTGGTAAAGGATACATCTCGTTGCCCGGATTTATAGAGGCACCGAAGCGAATAGGCGGGAAAAAAAGGCGGGAAGTAGTGGCGGGAAAAAAAGGGCGGGAAGTAGTGGCGGGAACAAAAGGCGGGAAGTACTGGCGGGAAAAATCGGCGCGATGGCAAGAAAAATCGACGCGAAGGATTGACGAGGAAAACAACGGCGGACGATTAGGGCTGCATTGATCATGCAGGATTTTGTTAGGGTCAAGACGATTAGGCAATCGGTCTAGGTCTGGCCGATTGCATTAATCGGCATGGGCCAGACCGACTGAGCCAATCGGCTTGCTCCTGACCGACTGCATGTGATTGGCCCAGTCGGCTTGCCCCTGGCCGACAAAGCGCTAGATCTGGAATTTTGAAAAAACGCATAATAGAACTCAAATTAAATAATTAATTCGTATTATTTAAAAACAATTCGCCGGGATCAGGTGGTGGATCTTGTGCGGGGGAAATCGGATGCTTAGAATTCTTTCAATGTTTGATGTCAAAAATATTTGACGATGACCTACGATCACCAACATTCTTTTAATAGTAAAGACTTATACCGGTTTTTAACCTTTTTCACAGAAAGAGAAAAGAACACCTGTTAATTCAGCCAGGGATAGGCACGGGGATCTTAACCGTATCGGTCCATTTATTACCAAGGGTGACACGTGCCATGAGATTTAATCCGATAGAGCAGATTAATCCTCGCTCATGGATATGTTGCCGGGTCTGTTTTGTATACTTATTCTAAACGAACATGTGTAGCAATATATCTATATCTATACCTAATAATAAAGAATGTAAGGTTTTTGTCCATGGTCCGTTTTGAACCGTTTTACCCTAAGTTTGTAAGTATTACAAGCACTGCCACCGGTTAGTCAACAGGACGGTTCGCTTCGCTTCAGCCGCGTGAGACAGAGGATGAGCTCTCCGCTGCGAATGATCCTGACCACGCCCGCGCCGGTCTCGGCCGATCCGCACGTCCCAGAGGGTCGAAGCAGTCCGCGGGGCAGGAGTCTCTTGCGGATTTCGAGCCCGCCGATCCATGCGTCGGCCTATGCCGTGGAGGCGGGTGGGTCGAGATCCTATGGCCTCCAGATCTGCCGCCGTATCGGTCGTTCGCTATGCCTCTGTTCCCCATGAATCCAACCACTGTCGCTGCATCATGGCACGGGAAGTAGCGTTAGGTGATGCTGGAAGCCGACGGAACCAGCCTTGCGGCAGCCACTGATGGCGCTCCGTGGGTGAGAAGGGGCTCGCCTAGGACGTGGAGGCGGGTGCAGAGGGCGGCGCAGGAGACGTTGGCGCACGCGCTGCTCTGCTTCACGGCCCTCCTGGACCTAAAGCTCGATGGTATTTTCTTCTTCCACTCCTGATGGTGAGCCCACCTCTCGAGTCCCCTTCCAGAATTGGGCCTCTGCTTGATGCACTTCAAGTTGCCATGTAGTTAAATTTGCAAAGAAGCCATCAGGCATCATACACACAAGAGGTTTAGATTTTAACGCTTTGATTGTTGATTCATGTGCTTCAGCCTCAAGGTCCTTGTGACTTCACACCAGCGAGTTTTTTTGTTGGTCTGCGACGGCTGCTGTAGGATATCTCTGAGGGGGTCCTGGCATCTCCGATGTGATTTTACTCATGACAAGGGCGATGAAATGATTGCCTAATCTGCCACCTTCCTGCTATGCTGTCAGAACTACCTGCAAGAGCTGAAACGAGCACAACCTGACCAAGAAAGGTACTCCCCATGCACTCTATTTTTTTCTTCATGATGCTGGTTGTGTAGTGCCTGTGCCTAGCAGGAAAGATTTATATTTCTTAGCTATGCACATGCATGTTTCCTATTCAAATCTAGCAGGAAAGATTTATATTTCTTAGCTATGCACATGCATGTTTCCTATTCAAATTGACTCGTTAAACACTATACTCTATATTGGTGAAACGGAACTAAAAGGTCAACAACCTTGCTCTTCCGCCGCAACGCGCGGGCATTTTGCTATTACCTAAAAAAACATGTGTAGCAATGTATAGCTTGCGTGCCATAAGGTTTCCTTTTTGTACACGTTATGGTCATACGTAACACACCTTTTACCTTTTAATCTTAGATGTTAATCTTAAAATCACCGGTTTACATTTATTTAGCCTATGTGGATCAACGTGGTGCCTCAAAAAATACCCTTATATTGCTTTTAGTATATAATAGATTAGACGTTAATCTTAAAATCATCGGTTTACATTTATTTAGCCTATGTGGATCAACGTGGTGTCTCAAAAAACATTCATATATAATAGATAGATTTTAATGTAAATTTACACTAGAGTTTGACAAATGACTAAAAATGAGACTTTGGTGGGATCCCACCTGACGCCTTAATTGGTATACATTTTACATCAACACGTTTAGTCATAGCATGCGGGTGGTTTTTCGAAAAGAAGGCCACAATATTTTATATATGTTTTATCTTGTATAGAAACATGCGAATTCAAATAAAATTGAGACAAGTAATTCGGATCAAAGAGAGTAGCTTGTTTACCTTGCGTAACCAGGGCCAGTCCTGTGATTTCTAGGGCCCAGGCAAAACCAGAACCTTGGGCCCCTTGATACAAATGAGAAATAATAGTAATACCTAAAGTGAATCCAATTTTTGTTGATATCAAATAATTTGTTCATATAATTTAAATATTCTTCTAACATATGTACATGCAAACTTTTGTGATGGATCTTCGGTACAACTTTTACCAATTATTACCATTTCAACCGTCCCTTGATTTGTCTCGTAATGGTGGTCAGTGGCCTAAGTCTCATCTCGGCCTCTTCAACTCTTGTCCAGGGAACGACCGAACGACATCCCGCATGGCGAACAACTGATGGATACTAACCATGACCTTGTTGTCCTCGTTCTTTGCTCGAGTTGGCATCTGAAAACAATCCAGTTTTTTTTCTCAAAGCAGACCTTGTCAGAGTGTCATCTGCCACTACCACCTGAGTGGCACCGGTTGCCCTTACTACTTACTAGACCATGATAGCACGTGTTGCCGTGCCCGTCCATTTACGAAATCTATTTGTACTTATTATATAAAATATATCCATATTCAAGTTAAAATAAACTACGTCAAGTAATTGAAATGAAGACACAAAAAGGTTAAACATGATTCTCTCACCTAAATATAAGAAGGAAAAAAATCAAGATCAACCTTGAAATATTTATTTTAGTAAAATGAACCATTTAATCAAAGGAGATATTTAGCATCTCACGGGATAAATAGTGATGTAAATTGTTCCAAAATTCAGAGCTAATACTGTTGGTGATGAAACTTCCATGAGTCTTGCTTTAGTTTCAATGTGAATTAACCTATGTTTTTTGTCTAAAAAAGGTTTACAAATTAATCTACCCTATGTTTTTTAATTAGACTGCGTAATAAGAAATTGCCGTGTAAACACTAAAGCTCAGCAAGCATAGACACACATAGTTGGAAATTGTATAAAGTATGAAAGTCCACATGAACAAACCTGGCCAGCAGCCACCGGAAATCCTCAATGGCAGAATTCTCAAACAACCAAAAAGCAATAACCAGCCTCTATGGATTTCTTGAACCAGTATATCAGAACCACCAAAGACCACTTGGGCGTAGTATCTGCAAACAAGTTTAAGAGCGGAGAACAAAGTTAGGAGTCCAGATTGAATACAAGATTTGAGGGAAGATGGTATTATAGTGGTAAGGGAAAATTAATCTACAGCAAATTTTATTCTAGAGGGGCAACTTTGCTGAAGGAAGGAGGAGGAAAAGGGACACGTTACATGGCATATATGTAGCTGACGTCAAAAAATAAATTGCTACCGACCTCCACCCACCGCCCCAACATTAATGCCTTGTAGAAACGGCTGGTTCATTTCTTGCCTAAATACCGACGCATGAAAGCATCTTCACTTGCCTATCAAGGAGTTAATTTGGTTCGGACGCCGAAAATTGGCTTAGTCACGTATCCAAGGACCTTTTTTCGTCTGGATTTCAGTGTGTTTTGGTCCGGCCTATCCAGGCCGAACCCAGGATTGGGTACGTCCTGGGAACGCCGGACGAAGCGAATTCGGCGAGTGGACCCGTTTAGTTAGCACATATTCGCCCTTATTCATCCAAAGTTCACCCAAAGTTCCCACATATTCGTCCAAAATTCGCCCATATAGACCATTTCGTCCAAAGTTCGTCCATGTAGACCATATTCGCCCAAAGTTCGCCCAAAATTCGTGCATATACGCCTAAAGTTCGTCCGTATCGCTCATATTCGTCCAAATTTCACCCAAAGTTGTCCATATAGACCAGATTCGCCCAAAGTTCGCCCAAAATTCAGGCATATTCGCCCAAAATTGGTTCGTATCGTCCATATCCGCCAAAATTTTGCCTATATAGACCAGATTCGCCCAAATTTCGGGCATATTTGCTCAAAGTTCGTCTGTATCGCCCATAGTTCGTTCATATTCGCCAAAAACCGCTTATATTCGTCTAAAGTTCGCCCAAAGTTTGCCAAAATTTGTTAAATTTTAGCCAAACACGGAAACTCGCCTAGTTACGCGAGAAACTGATCGTACCCAGGCCGAAATTAAGCTCCGTCCAGTCAAAAAAAAGTCCGGATTTCGGTCTATGTTCGCCTAACGAGTAGAGATGCTCTGAACTGTAACTCTCCCACGCTGCTGCTAGCACTTATATGCGTCGAGTCGTCGTTACCGGACCTTTCAAGTCGCACCACTGCATCTGGGAAGGTCCGACTTGCCGAACGAGGCTCTGGAATTGGCCACACATTAGTTCTGTTGAATCGCTTCGCCACATTGACCTGCCTATTTGTGATTTTGGTCAATTTTTTTTCTAGAGGTTGTATGGCCCATCACGATGGCACAAGTTGGCCCGATTCACAGGAATTCACGGTGGTCAATTCGTGGAGTAGAAGCCCTGTCAATGTTGGGCTCGTTTGGGTGCAGGAGGAAGTGCCACTGGAGGCCGATCAATCTAGTTCGCAAGTGGCGCTGATCGGACGACGAGGGACCTCAAATTGATGTGGTTGCTCCTAGCCTGGTGAGTTATACTGTTATACTGTTACTAGGAAACATGCTCGTGCGTTGCAACGGGAAAAAAACCGTGTTGTGAGTGCTTAAGACCGCTCAATGCAATGCATTACTTTTGTCTCATTTTGTTATCCTATTCAATACTTGCATTTGCAAACATTTTGTGTATAGATTTGTTAACTACTCCTGCTATTTCAAAATATAAGATGTTTTACATTTGTGCATAAAATGTATCTAGAATTTTTTTAGTAGTAGATTCATTCTAAACTTGAGTGAACATATACACTAAAAGAAGTCTAGATATATTTCATATTTTATTCATAGAGCTAAAGCATCTTATATTTTAAAATGGAAGGAGTACCTTCCTCCATGTGACGAGAATCCGTAGAGAACAAGAAATATACAACAATATTCCACGAAATAAATTTGTGTAGAAGATGAGGATGGAACAATACAGTTAAGTAAAGGACAAGATTCTATATGTAGAAACGATTAAAAAAATATTACAACACAAGAATAATACGCTTTGTTTACACTTTCATGGTAACGTTTCTAGAGTTTACGCTTTGGCTGAGTTGGTTTCGAAAGCATCATGAATCTTCGGCTTTGTTAACTCTAGCCCGACTCCTGCTGAAGGTTTTGTATGGGAGTTTTGAGTTTTTTATCATACGTGTGGGCCTGGATTGACGGTGTTATGCCATTATTTCCCCTCTTGTTTTTAAGGTGTCTCAAATCTGTCAAAATATACTGTTAATTATCAAGTATGTCTCAAGTCTGTCAAAATGTATAGATAATACCAAGTTTAACTTTTATAGTAGAAAAAATCTATGAGCTTATCATTAACAGTATTAGTCGAGCAAGCATCAACATGTTTGTCGAGAAATTAAAATGCTAGGAACATGAGAAGTTGTCGTTAGCTTTTAGAGAGGATCAAGTAAACTGCATAGATACAGAATACTTAACCAATTTCTTACTTTCCAAGAAGATTGTTCCGATGATCAAGAAAATTCCTGACAAACAAAGCTAACAATAATCTATAAAACTAAGTTTCTATATCGGTACAGAGTAAGAGTCTTGGAAACCATGCAATTTGATAAATTAAAGCTAACAATCATCTATAAAAAATTAAGGATAATTCAGACTTGCCGAAAATCTCAGAGCAATTTCACTCGTAGTATAAGAAGTAATTGTCATTTCAAATTGGACACTGAATTCTGAACTTAGGTAGGCATGTGATCTAACCCTGTCTAAGACTACATGAATATATTAACTGAGAAGAACAACAATGTCTAAGGGGAGAGGATTTGAACTTTCATAACTCCTTAGTTGTTGCCGTGGGGAGGAATACGGAACAGGAGTCCCTCAAAGTGGTAAAATGTGGTAGGGGAGTGCCAGCAACTTTTCAATTGAATTTTGTTGGAATGTCCATGTAGTGCTCACTTTGAATACAAAGAAAAAGAACACAGATAATAATATTAGTGTTGAACGCAAAATAAAATAAAATGTTTCATAAGCACATACTATGATACTTGAAAGGGACTGTATTACACTTTTGATGGCATATACATTGTGTCGTGCTCTGCAGATTACTTGTATGGTTGGGATGCTAAAAATCCATGAAAGTAGAAAATGGAAAAATGAGAGAGAAAGATGAAATACCTGTACAGTGGTTATTGCAGCCAGGGGCTGAGCAGGAAAACACCGTGTCCCGATCCAGCTTCAGTAGACCGGATAGCACCAGCTGAGAGTTGCAATTGAGGTGAACCAAAAGATGGTGGTTATGCGCACTGGAGACAGCAAGCCATATGTTTGTCTGTCCATTGTGGAAAGGCTACTACAATGATGGATCTTCTTATCCAATTAGCTAGATTGACCAGTGTGCATAGCTACATACAGTAGAGAAAATTTCCAATTTCTTGTATGCTTGCAAATACTTTTCGCCAACCAACCCGGGTCAATATGTAAAATATCAATTCACGCATGGTCAATCAAGAATTCCTATCAGAGCAACTAACCGTAAAATCTGACCATATAGATGTTGTAATACTGAAATGGAAACATTAGCTGCAGTGAGTATACAAATAGAAGAACAAATATTTTCCTTCTGGAAAATAGGCATTCTCAAACAGTACATAATGCTCCCAAATAAAGGAAAAATGCATGCAGAATAGGTATATGTGTTGAAGTCACCATCGTAACATGTGATTCAATATTTCATGAAACTTTCAATATTCGAACTGTAAGCAAGAAGTACAACAAAATAAGTACCTGCTATTGGTACTCAACTCGAGCATAGCCCTCACAACATCATTTCCATGGACCTTGGTAAACTTGCCAGCACTGGTGAAGAACAGATCTCTGATCAGTTAGTCACTTGTACAAATCAGGCTATAATCAACTCGAATAACGATCGTCGCAAGTAGAAAAGAAAATCAATTTACTTACCTCGAGGGCGGCTTGGTTTAGTAGGTGTCCATTCACCAGGAACTTTCGTGTGCTTGTAAAATTCAGCAAACATGTATTAACCTGCAAGGCTGCAACTACTTGTCGAAGTATTGCAATATGCACAAGACACTTTGGCATTATCACAAACACTTGGTCTGCATGGAGGTGAAGTAGTCATAAACGGAGGCATACATGACAAGAGAGCATCGATAGTCGATCCAAAATACAACATTATATATATGTTAGGGTCCCTGGCTTATTCTGGTAATCAAATTTTGCACCAAGATGTGCAAGCCATTCTGCACAGTTTATAGAAGATTTGGGTGAGTAAGTATAAGAATTAGCACATAGTACAGAATCAGCTGCGTTCTGTTTGGATAAGTATAAGAATTAGCACAGTCAAGTTGGAACAGCACCCATTTAGTACAGAAACCAGATTTTAAAAAGTTATTACATGAATCTCTACTCGTGCATATAGCAGCTGCAAGCCGCCGGCCGGAGACGAACCGTGCTCTCGCCTCCTCCACGCAGCTCCTAATATTCTGAAGAGGGATTCATACAAGAAACTGATTGAAGAATCTAGAAACTGGACATGGATTTTACAAGAAACTGACTGAGAAGTTGGGCAAATCTCGGCTAAAACTAACACCCCCTGACTGTGAGCTGCTGCTGCGTGCTGCCTGCGGTCACCGCCGTCGTGGAGGAGTAGCGGTCCGGATCCGTAGCACGAGCACGACGGGGATGCTGGACTGCTTGGTTACCGTTCCTTGCGCTGCCGCCGCCCCATCTCCAAGCTCCAGCACCCATTCCGCTCGTGGCTTCGCCCGTCCATCAGCTCGACCCCGTCACTATCTCGTCGGGTTGGACATGGGCGACGATTTGGAGGAGATGAGCTGATGGTGCCTGGTCCATTGCTGCCCAGCTGAAAAAGAGAGGGGGATTGCGTGTCGGCAAGGGTAAGAGAGGATGGAAGATTCCAAGTTGGAATGGAAGGTGCGGAAGCATGGAGTATTGGGGGAGCCTGGGAAGGCGCCAGCGGATGATATGTAGGGTGTTTCCTACATCATTTCGGGGCGGAGGAGTGGACGAGCCCCGTGCGACGCGATTTTTGGATCGAAAAGGGGAAGTTACTTTTGGAGTAAATTGGTCCCTGATTTTGTGATGGATGCGCGGATGCGAGGACGACAAACCATGTTGACGAAAGCATCGACGTATCATGCGACGACGGAACATAACTTTCTTTTTAGGTGGTAGAGATATACTTAATATAAAAGAGCAAACAAGAATTTCGCTAACCGTACCCCCGAAAACCCTATATGAACAGACTATAACCACACGTTCTGGCCCACCAAGATAATCTAACGTCTGAAATTAGTCATCTGTGGGTGCATTTAGCAATTCACTGCGTCGGACGAAACACTTATCCCTGGCCTAATCTCGGCATGTGAAGGAAAAAACTCCTCGCACACGATTGTCTTATCCCACCTGTTGACTTCATCTCCGTCTACATCCCCTGCCTCGCCGCCTCCTCTCCAGGCGCCGCCGAGTGACAAAGCCTCGCCCGCGCCCGCTCCTCCGCCCCCGCCGTCCTATGCCTTGGGCGTCTCCTCTACGATCACCAACGGACCCATGGCCTCCTCACTAGGGTTTCATAAATTAGGAGAGGGGCTGAGGGGGTATGGATGGCGGTCGGGATAAACGTGGATATGGTGGAACCCAAGGAACCCCCGGGAGGGGAGGTGGCAGGACAGCCGGGAACGTAGGGGAGGCACGTCTTGACCCGAAAGCCATCAGCCCCCACGCGCACACTGACTCGCTCCGCCCGAGGTCTGGTGACGGACACCTCCGCGACGACTACATCAAAGCTATGTCCGGGACGTGATGATCTCGCTGCCTCGGTTCGTCTCATCGCCGCCCCTCCGCTCTCCATCAAGGTACAAACCGGGAGCAATTTTCAGCTAATCGTTCTCGCTCCCCTGACTGCATCATGGCCCGTTCGTAGCTTGTTGCACTTCTCTTCCCAGTTTTTGTCTTCAGCAGGTTTAGATTCTAATGACGGTGCAAGCTCTGGTACTTTCAGGGGCGTTTCATTTTTTTAGAGATGCTTGAGCTGCAGTTTTTTGTGCTACGCATGATCATTCTCAACATCAATTGCACATATAGGTCGATGGAAAGGTTTATTTCCCAATAGCAAATAAAGATTGTGCCATCCTCCAGGATTACCTTGTGATATATAAGGTGTAATCGAGTCTGAGAGGTTGTGTTTTTGTAGTTTAATAAACTGTGAATGCTTTGCCAAACCACAGTGGGTAGCTGTATAGTTGGATATTCTATGTATTTTCTGAATTTTCAGTCAGGGCTTTATGTATTCTGACTTAGGGAACTGATTAATTTTCCACGTGCAGGATCTTGGAGAGATGGTGCTGGTGGAAATCATGTACGCAATTAAAACGGTGTCTTTTTTTGCTACTGCCGGTTACAAACTTAGTACAAGGGAAATGCTTCATACAACTTCTTAGAAGATTATGGAATCCACATGTGCGATCAATACGAAGTGGACTCAACATGCCATCTATTCGTTGAATGCCAATTTGCCCTGGCCCGTGGGACATATATAACATGGAGCATATAGGTGCCACAACCATTATATTTTTAATAGAGTATTGCCTAATTTATACACATGCCTAAGAACTTTCAAAGAGTTACATTTGACCCTTCACAGAGGTAGAAGTAAATTCTACAAGGATTTAAAAGCCTATATTTCTAACTTTAGATAACATCATGTACTTTTTTTGCGATGTACATATTATTTCTTTTTAGTGCATTTGGAATAGGCCAATAGCCTACTGTTGCTTTGCAAAAAAAGCATGGTCAAATAAAAGCATTTGTATTTCTTAACTAAAAAATATCTTGTTCTCATGCAATAATTTAAATAAGCTAAACAATCCTTTATTGAACTGTTGGTGTACATGCAGTTCTGTTGGTAGTGTTAACTCTGTAATTTGCTTATTTATCAAATTTCTTGCCCCTCTATTGCACTTGCATCTTGTTGATCCACTAAGATAACCTAACATGGAGTTTTTTTTCTAGAAGGGAACATCAAAATTCATAATCTGCCTCCTCCAATTACACCCTATACTACAACAATAGCAACCTATGGACTAGGGTGTGTGTGTGTTTTTATTTGGAATGTAGTAGTTAGTTTCCCAGAAAGTTTCTGCTACAATGTTTCAATTTTATATTTGTTGATGAAATGAAGGTCTCACATGGAAAAGGACTAACAGGAATTGTTGCTGTGATTTAGGAGGTGAATCAGAATGAGAAACGAGTGTTGAATTTAAGTTGTTTAGTTTACCGTTAAACTCATATATGGATTTGCGGTGCACCTTGGTTGATCGAAGTTGCTTGTCTCAGTTCTGTGGTTTATTTGGTAAGACATGTGTTGTACATGCATGCTTACTAACGAAGAGCATTTATATCTAGAAGCTTCCTAACAAAGTAGATAATAAATATACTGCAGATCCTGCCATTTATTTCACACTGCAGAATACCAGTTAATGAACTTGAACCCTATAGAAATTTTCTAACTTGTGGGTACACGTCGATTACATTTTTCACCTATACAATGACTTTCCTAGGAAATGTTTTGAGGCAACAAACTTTAGATAAAAAATATTTTCCTCTTTTAGTTTATTGTTTGATCCACAAATGCACATGATTATCACTGGCTGGTTTCCATGTGGTGCTCTCTTTGCTACCAGTGTTAAGTTCCTCAATTTTTTTTTCTCTGTTTTGCCATCTAAACCTGTGAACCTTGTAAATATGCTTTAGTATTTTTCTCATGATCAATGGAGACATGATGGCTCTATAATCATAACAGCACAGTGTTGGCATGAGGTGTACCAATATTGGCTCATACTTTAAACTTAATGGTTGTCATTTTCAATCTGTATAAGTGCATTTAGTTATTTACTAACTCTCTTGTTGTATTGACCAATGAAAGAGTTGCTTGAGCAGGGGAGGAAGAGTCAATCAGGTCTTACCCCACTTGAGAGTGCGCGTCTAAAGTTTACAAACTTATCGAGAAGTCAGGACAACAGGCACACAAAGAAAATAAGAATGTGATATCAACATGGACCATGTCCCAATTTTGCTGAACACTCAAATTTTAGTTCAACTATATGATTTGCTAAATCTTGTGCTTGTGTGACGTAATGATGAAGTAAGTTTGTCTTTGGTAGAGTGCTGACAGATTTGGGGATCCTCCGTAGACTACTATGCAGGGTTGGGGATTTAGACTGAGAGGTTAGTACCGCATGTGTTTGTTGAGAGCTTTTCCTCCCCATTTTTCTTAGTTCATTCATCCCGAATCACCGTTTGTTTATATTCTTCCCATCAGTTATGTATAAATGGATTTAGGAGTTCAGAATGGTCAATTGAATGGTATGGTGCCCTACGGCTCAGTGAAGCTGTAGACTGTAGTGTGTGTTATATGTTGATCCAAATTCTACAAAGTATAGGCCAACTTCTGACGAGTGGAGCGAGGCCCGTCGCGGTACGGTACGGATCGTCGAAGACCTAGGTTTCCACCGATATATAAACCCCTTGTAAGCCGCCGGTTGGGATAGTTGCATCTGTGAAATCCCCGGCGTTTGTAAACACTCCTCGATATAGTGAAGTTTCGCTGGCTGGCGCCCGTGGTTTTTTCCTCTCTTTGTTGGAGAGGTTTTCCACGTTAAATCTGTGTCTCCTTGCTGTGTTTTTCGTTTTCGTTCTTCGTTATCTTCTTGTCGCGATTGTAACAAGTGGTATCAGAGCCCCAGGTTCTAATCTAGGGTTTGCGACATGTCGTCATTGAAGTTCGATCTACCACAGCTGGACTACACCACAAGATTCTCCTTGTGGCAGGTGAAGATGCGGCGATTCTCGCCCAAACTTCTGATCTGGATGAAGCGCTGGATGGATTCGGTGAAAAGGATGCTAAGACCTGGTCCGCTGAAGAGAAGCGGAAGGACCGTAAGGCTTTGTCTTTGATTCAACTTCATCTGTCCAATAATATTTTGCAGGAAGTACTGGAGATGAAATCTGCTGCTGCCCTATGGGAAAAACTGGAAACGATCTGCATGTCAAAGGATCTAACCAGTAAGATGCATGTGAAGATGAAGTTGTTCTCGCATAGATTGCAGGAAGGTGGATCGGTAATGAATCACTTATCTCTTTTTAGAGAGATTATTTCTGATTTGCAATCTATGGAAGTAAAATATGATGATGAGGATCTAGCCCTATTACTCTTATGCTTGCTGCCTAGTTCTTATACACACTTTCGTGATACAATGTTGTTGAGCCGTGAGAAGATAACCCTTGATGAAGTGCAAGATGCCCTCAAACAGAGGGAAAAGATGAAATCTATGGTGCAGGCAGATGGGGCGTCCTCCAAGGCTGAAGCTCTGCAGGTTCGTGGCAGGACCGAGCAGAGATTTAACAACCATGGCAACCGAGATAAGAGCAAAGACGGAAGAGGTCGTTCGAAGTCCAAGGGAAAGGACAAGTTCTGCAGGTATTGTAAGAAATCTAATCATGTTATTGATGATTGCTGGAAGCTGCAGAATAAGGAGAAAAGGAACGGTACTTACCAACCGAAAGATAAGGATCAAGGCAATGGTAAGGCTGCTGTTGTTTCTGATAGTTCTGATGGTGAATGCTTAGTTGTTTTTGCTGCTTGTGCTTCTCGTGATGATGAATGGATACTTGATACTGCATGTTCGTTTCATATTTGCTGTAACAAAGATTGGTTCAGTTCATATGAGTCTGTGCAGACTGGAGATTTTGTGCGTGTGGGGAATGACAACCCATGCCATATCGTTGGTGTTGGATCTGTTAAGATTAGGACACATGATGGCGTGACACGCACGTTGAGTGAGGTGAAGCACATACCAAGCATGGCCAGAAATTTGATCTCCCTGAGTACCATGGACGTTGATGGATACAAGTATGCCGGTGGGCATCGAGTTCTGAAGGTATCAAAAGGTTCTCTTATTCACATGATAGGTGATATGAATTCTGCTAAATTATATGTTCTTAGAGGTAGCACTTTGCCTGGTATTGCTGCTGCTGTTACTTCTAATGATTCTGATGATTGTGGTAAAACACATCTATGGCATATGCGTCTTGGGCATATGAGCGAACAAGGCATGGCAGAGTTGGTCAAGAGAGAGCTAATTGATGGTTGCAACTTGAGTAAGTTTGAGTTCTGTGAGCACTGCATCTTTGGTAAGCATAAAATAGTTAAATTCAATGCTTCCGTTCATACCACCAAAGGCATATTAGATTATGTGCATGCTGATGTATGGGGTCCGTCCCGTAAGACTTCTATTGGTGGTGCTAATTATATGCTTACTATTATTGATGATTACTCAAGAAAGGTGTGGCCTTATTTTCTAAAGCATAAATCTGATGTTTTTGATGCTTTTAAGAAGTGGAAAGTTATGGTTGAAAAACAGACCGAGAAGAAGGTAAAGGTACTACGTACTGACAATGGTATGGAATTCTGTTCTAATGAGTTTGAGGAGTTTTGCAGTAACGATGGCATGATCAGGCATCACACCATCCCATATACTCCTCAGCAGAATGGCGTGGCAGAACGCATGAACAGAACCATCATCTCGAGGGCTCGTTGTATGTTGTCTAATGCAGGTATGCATAGGCGTTTCTGGGCTGAAGCAGCCAACACAGCGTGTTACCTCATCAACAGGTCACCTTCTATTCCACTTGAGAAGAAAACTCCTATTGAGGTATGGTCAGGTTCACCTGCTGATTATTCACAGTTGAGAGTTTTTGGTTGCACTGCTTATGCTCATGTTGATAATGGAAAGTTAGAGCCTAGAGCTGTCAAGTGCATATTCCTTAGTTATGGTTCAGGAGTTAAGGCATATAAACTATGGAACCCTGAAACAAAAAGGATTTTGTTGAGTAGGAACGTTGTTTTCAATGAATCCGTTATGTATCATGACAGCTTGCCATCAGATCCCTCTCCTGTTTCTATTGGAGAGGAGGGAGTTCGTGTGCAGGTGGAGCACCTGCAGAAAACTGTTGATAATAATGATGTTGTTGATGATACTCATGAGGAAAATATTGATGATGATGTTGTTCAGCACTCACCTACTGTTTTGCAGCAGCCACAGGAATCTATTGCTGCTGATAGACCGAGACGTAACATAGTTCCACCTCGTCGTTTAATTGAAGAGTGTAATCTTGTACATTATGCTTTGAGTTGTGCTGAACAGGTGGAGAACGATTCTGAACCTGCTACATATAATAAAGCCATTGGATCCGTTGACCGTGAGAAGTGGGTATCTGCTATGCAAGAAGAGATGCAATCGCTTGAGAAAAATGGCACATGGGATGTTGTGCACTTGCCTAAACAAAAGAAGGCGGTCCGCTGCAAGTGGATCTTCAAGAAAAAGGAAGGTCTATCTCCCAAAGAGCCTTCAAGGTACAAGTCAAGGTTAGTAGCAAAAGGGTTCAGCCAGATTCCAGGTATTGATTACAATGATGTGTTCTCTCCAGTTGTGAAGCATAGTTCCATTCGTACTTTCTTTAGTATTGTGGCTATGCGTGATCTTGAGCTTGAGCAGTTAGATGTCAAGACTGCTTTTCTGCATGGAGAGCTTGATGAGGAAATATACATGGACCAACCAGAAGGGTTCATAGTGCCTGGTAAAGAGGATTTTGTGTGCAAATTAAAGAAGTCTCTTTATGGATTAAAGCAATCTCCAAGACAGTGGTATAAAAGGTTTGATTTATTTATGATCTCACATGGTTTTGAGAGGTCTAAATATGATAGTTGTGTTTATATCAAGTTTGTTGATGGGTCACCTATATACTTGCTGCTATATGTTGATGATATGTTAATTGCTGCCAAGGGCATGAAAGAAATCACTACTTTGAAGGCACACCTAAGTAGTGAGTTTGAGATGAAGGATCTTGGTGCTGCTAAGAAGATCTTAGGTATGGAAATTACTCGAGATAGAAAATCTGGTTTGTTATTTCTTAGTCAGCAAAGTTACATTAAGAAAGTTCTTCATCGTTTTAATATGGATGGTGCCAACTCAGTTAGTACTCCTATTGCTCCTCACTTTAAATTGTCAGTTTCTCAATGTCCTACTACTGATGAAGAGTTTGAGTACATGTCAAAGGTGCCGTATTCTAGTGCTGTTGGTTCTTTGATGTATGCCATGGTTTGTTCTCGTCCTGATTTATCATATGCTATGAGTTTGATAAGTAGATACATGGCTAATCCTGGTAAAGAACATTGGAAGGCTGTTCAGTGGGTTTTCAGGTACCTTCTTGGCACTTCCAATGCTTGTTTAAAGTTTGGCAGGACCGGTGAGGGACTCGTTGGCTATGTGGATTCAGATTTTGCTGCCGATTTGGATAAGAGAAGATCCCTCACAGGTTATGTGTTTAATGTTGGAGGTTGTGCTGTTAGCTGGAAGGCTACATTGCAGGCTGTTGTTGCACAATCTACTACTGAAGCTGAATACATGGCTATTGCTGAAGCTTGCAAAGAATCTGTTTGGTTGAAAGGTTTGTTTGCTGAGCTTTGTGGAGATGATTCTTGCATTAATTTGTTTTGTGACAGTCAAAGTGCCATATACCTTACAAAATATCAGATGTTTCATGAGAGAACTAAGCACATTGATGTCAAGTACCATTTTGTTAGAGACATTGTTGCTCAAGGTAAATTAAAGGTATGCAAGATCAGCACTCATGATAATCCTGCTGATATGATGACTAAATCTGTTCCTACTGCTAAGTTTGAGCTTTGCTCGAACTTAGTTGGTTTAACTGATTAGTCCAAGTGGCTATTGGCGCCGAAAGTATTTGCTTTGTTTGTTCAGGGAGATGGTTGCTGTTGATGCTACAAGGAGGAATTTGTCTCAAGGTGGAGTTTGTTATATGTTGATCCAAATTCTACAAAGTATAGGCCAACTTCTGACGAGTGGAGCGAGGCCCGTCGCGGTACGGTACGGATCGTCGAAGACCTAGGTTTCCACCGATATATAAACCCCTTGTAAGCCGCCGGTTGGGATAGTTGCATCTGTGAAATCCCCGGCGTTTGTAAACACTCCTCGATATAGTGAAGTTTCGCTGGCTGGCGCCCGTGGTTTTTTCCTCTCTTTGTTGGAGAGTTTTTCCACGTTAAATCTGTGTCTCCTTGCTGTGTTTTTTGTTTTCGTTCTTCGTTATCTTCTTGTCGCGATTGTAGCAGTGTGTAGGGTCTGTTGCTGTTTCAACTTGTGAAATTTGGGTCGGCTTCTAAGCCTGTTTCGGTAGCATGGAGTCCTATTCACTGTGCCAACACGGATCTTCAGTGAATTTCATTTTTTGTTATGAAGACAAAACAAATCTTCCCTTGCCTCTAAGGGAACAGTTGATATTGCGTTTATTTGGAAAATAGTAAGGCAATTATTTATTCCGCTCAGGTGTTCGACACACCAGGAGAAACATCTTTGAAGTCTCAACATATTTATACATACCCGTCATAATAGCATTAGTTAATGAGGGCTGATCCTCTGTAGTCATCGCCGTGCATCGGTAAGACTCTGTATTTGCTGATGCACGAAGCCATTTTGTGTTGCCACCTCAGTTATGACAATCAAAATTCAAAATAGAGATTACAAGTAGCAGAATTGATATGTGGACATGGTGCATGTATTTCCTACATCGCATCTATAGCTCTCAAACGGAATGAGATCGAATGGAAGGTTACTCATCTCTCTTTCACCCTTGCTTCAAATAGTTATCCTACAAGGTTTTTTTAGATTAAACTTGTGGCTTACTTGCATAGAAGATTCAATAACGAGTGGTATCCCAGTTTTTTTAGCTTTTTGAGTTAAAAAGAGGTAGATGAACAAAAACAACAGAAATTTTAAATAATTGAAGAAGAGTGAGATTCAGAAGAGACATTATTATACTCATTGCAATTTTTTAATTTCATGCAAAAAAAAGAAATCTCAAGACCACGTGCGTTGCACGTGCATAATTATACTAGTCACACTAGGGTTGATTTCCGTCTCTCGAGTCCAGTGGGCTTGGTATTTTTTGTTTTGTAAATGGCATGTAAAAGTAATAAAAAATATAAATTCTTTACATAGATACATATCATGCACATGTTATCTATATATCTACTAGGTTTCGCTAAATAAACCGTTATATTGTAGACTATACAAAAAATGACATTTGTGTGGTAAAATAAATTAGATTTTTATCCCACATCTATCTTTTTGTGTACATCATAGGCGATATGATATTTTGAGGAAACTTGTGTCATACGCACCATATATGTATATGTAGTTGTATATTTATTTTATGAATTTTGGGAGACCTTAAAATGTAGTTTATTTTTGGGAAAACATAAACTAGGAGCTATGGGGAGAGTTTCCCTATCGTGTGTACTCTGAACAGGTCTTGTTGCCATTGTCTAGTCCCACCGACCCATAAAGCTTAATAATCCACTAATTCATGAATGGAAGAGAAAAGACTGAAGAACCAATGAAAAAAGGCCCTACATCCCGTTCCAGTTAGAAACAACATGATGGTTCGTCCCCCAGAATGGTCCGAAAGAAAAGGATCTCGAGTTTAGACCCTACTCTAATGGCGATGTATAAGACTGGACCATAGGAGCTCCTCTTGACCCGCACAAGCCATATCTAGCCGGCCCCCCTTGGATCTGGGGCCCGGGGCGCCCCCCCTCAAGGTCTGCCCTGCTTTGTGTACCTTGTTGCTAGTGTAGCTCTTTGCCACAAGAGTGTCTAATTCTCAATTGAATGAGAATTAACTTAATTCTCAGTCAGGTGATGTCATGCAATCTCAGTTGCAAACTTACTGTATGTACTATTTACAACTAAAAATATCTTAGTTGTAACTCCACTTGGAACTAAATTTTTTCACTTGATATGCATGCATCGCGCTAAAAATCCAGTGGACTTGAACCTAATTGAGTTCTAACTTAATTCTCAGTCGATTGAGAATTAGCAAAAATCCGGATGTACATATGGTTACATTTTCCCAACCCATTTATTTGCAAAAATCATTATGCATACCTTTAATTATGTATTTACCAATTTTTTTAAAAATAAATTAAATATAATAGCCTATCCTATTCTCTCTCTCTTGTTGACTTCATTTATCCTTTAAGCACAAATTCACACGAAGGAAGAATCTGCAGTATGTTTTTATGCGTCTACATATGTCCCTAAAAATGCTATACTTCATTTACAATAGGAGGTCCTTGGAGGCTTAACAAAAAAAAATGGTCTTTGTCGTAAGCACCCGTGCAAGTAAGCACTCATGCTTAAAGGAATTATTAACTTCTCTAAGCATCTTTCTTAAGCAGCTTGCACCAGGAAAGAAGAAGTTAAATGAAGAGCTTTAGAAAAAACACATGATACTCCACACCGAGGTTGTAAAGTTCAATCCACTACCTTGTCTCCTTCAAGATATGATTTTACTATTTTTTGTGAGACTGTTCCAATCCCTAACTCTTGTATCCAAAATCTTGTTGTTGGCACCTAAGATCTGTGATATCTTGATGTATGAGATCCTCTAGGCGCTCTCTAAAGAAGATCTGGTAGTACTCACACATTCATAATAGTGGAAAAAGATTTGGACAGCTTCGGTTCATGGTGTTTTCTCTCAAGTTGGGAGGTTTTTCACGTAAAAGGATTAGTGTCCCTGTAAGTTGATTTGCTAATGCATTTCTGAATTCTGAAATCTTAAGCAATTGACAAGACAATGACTCCATGAGCGTCTAACCAAGTGCGAACACATCTCTCCATATATGTTGTTGTATTTGTTTTCTTCCACGAAGAGTAACGATCCGTAGAGTTAGCACATGAGTGGTGCTAAAGTTTACAACTTTTCCCGCTATGTATTTTGTAGATCATGTTATGAGTATGCTAATCTCCAAATTGAGGGTTAACCAATATGCCCAGTTTTCTAGCACACCCTTTCGGAAGAAAAAAAGTTAAATCTGACAATAAACCAGAGCAATTAACTTATTGATGATATATATAGAAATACAATCGAAGTGTACAATACATGGTTGTTTGCATAAAGAACACAAGCACACGGTTGCAACAAATCAAATGTGAAAGTGGAACAGTTCCACATCTCAAGAAATTAACAACGAAGTACGGCCGTATGTGCAACGGTACGCCCTGTTAATGGGCTGCGCATGTGAAATCGGACGGGCACTTTTTGCCACAGTGGTTGAGAAGGAGGGTGATATCCACAGGGACGTTGAGGTGCACGATACCAAGGACGTTTGCCTTGACGGCGGTGCAGAGACATACGGCGGCGTCAAGGTCGACCAACCCCCGTAGCAGCGGGCAGCACTGGTCGTAGGCCGGGACGCCAACCTTGAGGCCGAGCAGCCCACCTAGAACGTTGGCACACACCCTCAGGTTGATCACGTCGATGGAGCACTGCCTACCATGTCCGTGCCCTCCTCCTCCGTGGTACGGCGGCGGGACGGCAACGGGTGGCGTCGGCACCACTACCGGCGGCTGGCAATATGGTCCGCAACCGTTCACCGCGACGGCGGAGAGGAGGCTGAGGGCAACGAAGAGCGCAACCTTGGATGCCATTGTGATCGTGTGTGCACAGAGTGTTGCTGCAGCTTTTGCTTGGGCAGTGGTGTTTTTGGGATGCAAGAGAGCTTGAGGAGTATTGTATTTATAGCCTGTGAGATCGAGCCTGTTTGGCGTAGGAGCTTACGTTTGCATGGATGATCATACGTGGCCATGTGTAATTCGATCGGTTCAAAGACTGCTCGACCGTACCGTTCCTGCAGGATGCCAGTTGTTTTAGAGAGATAGGACAAGATTTTGGCATGGGGGAGTTGTCATGTACTCATGCTTGGGCTTTGTTAATTTTGGCGATAAGGCAACAAGTTGAGCAATCCCACCCCGTGCATGTTCATGCACGTTAGACAACAGTGAACACTACAAGAACCATATCATGCAACGCATCATATTTTAGAGTGAAAGGACAAGCGATTACATTAGCAAGTACTGCAAGCATGTGGCGTACGCGACTTGGACCTAATTAGCAGTACACAGCGTAGAGAAAGGAACAAAATGGGCGCCCATAGCCACCGGAAGGTAAGCCGATATCGAGGGTTTCGTTACCTCCATTCGTATATATATATTATTTTGGGATCTGGTCGTTTTTCGTATTTTTTGGTATGGTTTGAAGTTAGTTTTTTCGATTTATGATTGTCATCTTCGACGATGGTTGCTACTCTTGTGCGCTGGTCTTTTGGGCCTTAGCACGACGATTTTCTGTCTGTCTACTACGGTGATGGCGACGCATTTTTGGCGCGTGCTAGTGTATGTAGTCGTCGCTAGATGGTCTAATAACCTATTTTTAATTTTTATTACTTTTAGGTTTTTTTACTGCTTTTAATGATTATTAATAAATGGTGTAATTTTGCAAAGAAAAAAAAATCCGTGGCGTCAGCTCTATTCTACAGATGCATTTTATAAGTACTCCCATGCCCCTCTTCTCTCTCCCGCCTTTCTTGCTTTCTCGCATGGAGCGGCTACTTCTTCTGCAAGAGACTCTGGTGCTCTGACAATCCGAGCAAAGCCTGTGCGGCATATGGCTGGGGCTAGCGGTTGGCCATGCTCTGAGTAGCCTGAAGCAAGGCCAATTCTAACCGGGATGCATCAAATTTACTTTACGGGTTTTAACCCACAGACGCACCTGATCTTACTTTTTTTTCTTCCTTCGGCGTAAATAGGAAAGGACTTGCATGTGCACGCAGAACAAAACGGACGACAAACTTGTGCACATAATCTGGTTCACGGGTGCCGAACGGCAGCTGAATAATAATTGTCTTCCCGGTCATCATGATCCATGATTCCATCGACTAATTAATCATCGCGTCCGTCTCTAGCTAGTTAATCGCTTGTTTCTATTGAACACCCAGTGGGTCATAATGTCATGCATATACGTATATATTCACCAAGACCAAGTTAATTTGGTCGCATCTGAAATATGCTCAAGCAACTTGGTGAACCGATCTACACTCATGCATGATGCATGCATGCTTTGAGAAATCGATTTTTTGCATTTTATTGGATGAACAGCTCGCACCTCTTGTAATTATGCATAATCATTAATCATATCCACACATCCATAATAGTGTACCCACTCATTCATAATTATGCTCTATAAAGAAGATCTGATAGTACCCACACATTCACAATAGTGTAAAAAGATTTGGACAGCTTCAGTTCGTGGTGTTTCCTATCAACTTGGAAGGTTTTCCACATAAAAGGATTACTGTCCCTATAAGTTGATTTGCTACTACATTTCTGAATTCTGAAATCTTAAGCACTTGATTGGACATTGGCTCCATGATCGTTTGACCAAGTGCAAACACATTTCTCCGTATATGTTGTTGTATTTGTTTCCTTCCATGAAGAGCAACGATCTGTAGAGCTAGCACATGAGTGGTGCTAAAGTTTACAACTTATCCCACTATGTATTTTGTAGATCATGTTAAGAGTATGTTAATCTCCAAAGTGAGGGTTAACAAATATGCTCAGCTTTCCAGGACACCCTTTCAGAAGAAAAAATCTAAAACCGGACAATGAACCAGAGTAATTAACTTATGGATGATATATATCAATACAATCAGAAGTGTACAATAATACATGGTTGTTTGCATAAAGAACAGGAGCACACGGTTGCAACAATCAAATGTGGATGTGGAACAGTTCCACATCTCAAGACATTAACAATGAAGTATGGAAAATAAATCTTATTCAGCGCCGTCTGTGTAAAGGTACGCCCGTTAATGGGCTGGGCAAGTGAAATCGGACGGGCACTTTTTGCCGCAGTGGTTGAGGAGGAGGGTGATGTCGACATGGACGTTGAGGTGGACGATGCCGATGACGTTTGCCTTGACGGCGGTGCAGAGGCAGACGGCGGCATCGAGGTCGACCAACCCCCGCAGCAGCGGGCAGCACTGGTCGTAGGCCGGGACGCCGACCTTGAGGCCGAGCAGCCCACCTAGAACGTTGGCACACACCCTTAGGTTGAGCACGTCGATGGAGCATTGCCTACCATGTCCGTGCCCTCCTCCTCCGTGGTATGGCGGCGGGACGACAACAGGTGGCGTCGGCACCACAACCGGCGGCTGGCAATATGGTCCGCAGCCGTGCACCGCGACAGCGGAGAGGAGGCTCAGGGCAACGAAGAGTGCAACCTTGGATGCCATATTGATCGTGTGTGCGCACGAGTTGCTACATCTCTTACTTGGGTAGTGGTAGTGGTGCTTTGGGATGCAAGAAGGCTTGAGTGTTGTATTTATAGCCCGGTGAGATCGAGCTGTTTGGCGTAGGAGCTTAAGTTTGCATGGATGATCATACATGGCCATGTGTGATTCAAAGACTGCTCGACCGTGTCTGCAGGATGCCAGTTATTTTAGAGAGATAGGACAAGATTTTGGCATGGAAGAGTTGTCATGGACTCATGCTTTTGGTTTGTTAATTTTGGCGATAAGGCAACAAGTCGAGCAATCCCACCCCGTGCATGTTCATGCACGTTACGAGCAGCAGTGAACAGTGCAAGAACCTTGTCATGCAACGCATCATATTTTAGAGTGAAAGGACAAGCGATTACATTATCATGTAGAACAAGCATGTGGTGTACGCGCTTGGACCTAAGAACGTGTATAATGGTAAGGAAGTCATGCATTTTCTTATCCATTCACATCATCTAGAGAAGATAATAAAAATAAACTATACAATGGGTTATCTCTTATTGTCATATCTAAAAATTAATATAAATTAATTATGATAAAAAATGTGTTGATAATAGGTACAGTGGAGAAAATAATCTTCTCTTAATTTTGAGGATCATCTTTTATTAAAGGAAAGACAACATTTTCTTTCTTAATTCTCTCTCCTTCAATTAAATAAAAATCCGATGTGACAACTCTAAGGAAATACTGACTTTACCTATTATACATGTCCTAATTAGCAGTATGCGGCACAGAGAAAGGAAACAAAATGGGTGCCCATAGCCACTACTCCCTCCGTTTAAAAATATAAGATGTTTTAGCTTTGTGAAAAAAAAATATTTAGACTTGTTTTAGTGTATATGTTCATTCAAGTTTGAAGTGAATCTACACACTAAAACAAATCTAGATACATTTGCTTCACAAAACTAAAATATCTTATATTTTAAAACTGAGGGAGTAGAAGGTAAGCAGCCACCGAAAGGTAAGCCGATATCAAAGGTTACATTACCTCCATTCGTATATGTATATTATTGGTGCATGAAGCCTATGTGAGATGAGATCGATACCATGGAACCATCTGGGGCAATGTTTACTTTTTTGGTTTTCAAACTAAAGGTGATAAAAGAAAAGAGCAAAAACAACCAAATCAAAGATAGACAAGGAGCGCTGCTTGAAACATTGTCGCCGGCTCTGTTCCACTTTAAGATCAGTCTGGCGTCAGCTCTGTTCTACAGATGCATTTATAAGTACAACGATGCTACACTTACGGACTGTTTTTTTACGACAAAAAGAAGACTTACTGACGCTCTGTGAGGCTACCACCCTGACAATCCAAGCCTCTCTTCTCTCTCCCATTTTTCTTGCTTTCTCGCATGGAGAGGCTGCTTCTTCTACGGGAGACACTGACGCTCAATTCCCAGGATGTTCCCGCTTGGTCCACATTATCTAACCGGGATGCTTCAAATTTACTGTACGGGTTTTACCCACCGACGCACATGATCTTACTTCTTTTTCCTTCGCCGTAAATAGGAAAGGATTTGCAAGTGCAAGTGGAACACAACGGACGACAAACTTGTGCACATAATCTGGTTCACGGGTGCCGAAGGGCAGCTAAATAATTGTCTTCCCGGTCATCATGATCCATGATCCCATAATCAGCGCGTCCGTCTCTAGCTAGTTTTTTTTTCGGGTACCGTCTCTAGCTAGTTAATCGCTTGTTTCTAGTGAGCACCCAGTGGGTCATAAAGTCTGTGCGACGGTCCTGGACAACACAAGAATCAGCATCAAGAATGACACGACAACCAGAGTCAGTAAGCTGGCTAGCAGAGAACAGATTCATCTTAAGAAGAGGGACATGAGAAATATCAGGAACAGAAAAAGAAGAAGTAGAAAGGGTGCCCCGACTAGAAACAGGAAGAGAGGTACCATCAGCCGTAAAAACACGGACAGGAGAAGGAAGATAACGAAGAGCAGACAAAAAAGAAGACTCAGATGTCATATGAAAGGAAGCTCCAGAATCCAGATACCACGGGGACGTACCTGACTGTGTAGAAGGTGGTGGTCGCGCAGTGCCGGAAGAATCAGTCGCAGAACCAGTAGTGCCCGTCGAAGAAGAGCCTGTAGCAGCAAGCAGACCGCGAAGACTCCTGATAATGTCCTGATCAGAGAGAACAACTGCTGAAGATCCGGAAGGAGCCGGCTGCCCACGAGCCTGGTGCTGCTGACGTAGACTGGGGTCCCGTGTATAACAGGTGGCCCAAGTGTGGCCATCCCTGTTGCAATAAGAGCAGTGACGAAGAGAACCACGACGACCCTGACCACGAGCCTGCTGGTGCTGACTCTGACCCTGAGGCTGCTGAAGCTGACTCTGACCCTGACCTGGAGGAGTGAGTAGTATTGGTGGCGGCGGCACAGGGGACCGCGGCTGAGTCGAGGGACCAGACGGCATAGGAGAACCACGAGTAGCAAGCACGGATGGAATCGCAAGAAGACCAGCACCACGGAGACGGGTCTCCTCAGCCCGAAGCTCAGACAACACCTCAGAGAGCGGAACACGGCCACGAGCATTCAGCTGAGCACGCCGGGGCTCAAACTCCTGGCGAAGCCGAGACAGAAACTCATAGATGCGGTGAAACTCCAAATCCGAGCGCACAATCTGGCAACACGAGCATGTGCCACAAACAGCAGTACGAAGAGAGTCAAGCTGACGCCAGATAGCAGCACTCTGAGTATAGAACTCATCAATAGTAGAATCACCCTGCTGGAGAGCATGCTCCTGGCGAACCACAGACAGGTAAAGAGCATCCCCAGACGGCTGATAGCGCTGACGAAGATGGGCCCACTGAGCGGCAACAGTAGGGAGACTCATGAACTCAGCAGCATACTGGGGCAGAACACTGGAGGTGAGAACAGCAGCAGCACGAGCATCCTCATCAACCCACTGAGTGTAAGCAGTCAAAGCGTGTCGATAGGCCTCGAGATCAGAAGAGTACTGCTTGAACTTCAGGTCATAGGCAGCAACAGCAGTATCATCAGCACTCTGAGCAGCATCCTTGGCCTCCTGAGAAGCATCAGCACCGAGAACAATCGGCGTCGGCGGAAGAGGAGCCACAGGAGCAGGGGGGCACAGCGGACAGGAGACCTCGCCGGAGAGCACACCCCAAAGACGGAGACCGCGCATGTGAACGCGCATAAAGGCAGCGAAATCAGGGTAATTCGTGCCATCGAAGATCACCGGGCAGCGAGGAATCGCAACATAACCAGACGAAGAAGACATTTTTTTTTGACACAGATCAGATCAGATCAGATCTAGGTCTAACCGATCGTGAGACAAGCTGATGGAATCCGTGCAGTACGGCGGCGGGCCAGGCGGGCAGGGAGACAGAACGGGGCGGAGCTTCACGCGAGGAGCAGCTGACGGAAGGCAGGCCCGAGGACCAGCTCCACGCGAGGCAGGCCCGAGGACCCGCGGCAGGGCGCGGTGTCAGGGAGGACCCGTGTCCGCGAGCAGAGAACCCGCGCGTGGACGGGCGTGGCGCGGTGGGCAGGAGCTGCTGGGTCCCGTGCGCGTCAGGAGCTGGGTTGGAGCAGGGAGCAGTCCTGGATGGGACAGCGCGGGACGGGCGCGTCAGGAGCTGTTCCTCCTTGTTGATGGGACAACGCGCGTCAGGAGCTGAGGACGGGCGTGGGCGTGGAGCAGTCCTGCGTCAGGAGGCAGGACAGACGGGACGGGACGGGACCACGCAGGACGGTTGGCGCGGGACGCTAGTCGCGCGAGTGCAGGCCCGCGTGAAGGACGACAGCAGATGGGACAGCGCGGCGTGGGCAGTCGCGCGCAGGCGGTCGCCGTCGTGGGCGGTTGCAGGGAGGGCGACAGGCGGTGGTACAGACCGCGTGGAGGAGATCGACGGCCGGGCTCCTCAGTTCCGCGTCCTCAGATCAACCGGAACGGATCTGACACAGCAGGAGATCGAGATCGATACGAATAAGGAAAACGAATCTGAGACGAAACAGGCAACGGCGGCGACCGGCGGCGTCGACAACGGCAAGACCGTCAGCGACAGGGACGGTGGCGGCTGCAGCGACGAAGTTGCGATTTGGAGGAGGCTAACCTAGCTCTGATACCATGTTAGGAATATGCAACTTATATTTCTCTGGAGGCCAAAGGCCACAATATATAGTACAGGTACAGGGCAAATATGCAGGGAGCCCCCTAACATATGAGGGAAATACAATATACAGATATATACATCTAACACATATATACTCCACCCAGTGCCGTCTCCAGAAATTTGAGAAACCCCGTGCAAAACGCAACATGAGGCCCTAAACTTTAAAAAAAATACATAATAATACCAAGTAAGCACACTTCTACTTTATCATATAACTGCAATATGTGTTGTGTTTCGTACAATATGTGTTGTTTTGTACAATATGTAGATATATTAAACATTAATTCTACAGTACTAAAAACTAGAAGTTCCACCGAAGCAATAAACTAACCTTGATCTAAGAAAAGTTAATAGAAGGTACTACAAACCTTTATCGGCCTTGAGTTTGATGGTTTAAGTTCTGAACTTGGGTGGATCGTGGTCGGAAGACCGGGAGTATAGTACGGATCGTCGATCGATTACGGCCTGGAACGGTGGAACCGTGAATCAAAATTTTAAAACAAGTTGTAGCAGACTAGCGGGCAAGATGCATTCATTTATTGATTGGGGCAGGAAAATAGCTGAAAACAAAACCGATCACAATTGTATGAACAGGCGGCCGGGCTAGCGGGTGCATCACCTTCCGGCGAAGATCAATCGATCTATTCCGATCAGCATCTTTTGTGAAAGCTGAGGATCAATCGATTGGGATTTGATTCGACCCCAGTCGATCGACGACGGAACGCCCCGGCATGGCGTGATAGGTCGCTCTCTCTCCGTCTCGGATTGGGAAAAAGCACATGCATACATATGGGCCGACCTCGGAGCCCAGAAAAGAAAAGTTCACCTATCCTGCGCGTCGTTTTGGGCGTTAGGGACTTTGGTCTAAGCCAAAAGTTGCACACAGTAGACTATACATATGGACTAAAGTCCGGTAAAATGGGCCCCCCGGTTTTATGGGACCCTGTGCGGTCGTCTAGTTCACACTGGGCCTTGGACGGACCCATCAAGACCAAGTTAATTGTTCGCATCTGAGCTCATGCGTGATGTAGCATGCATGCTTTGAGAAATCGATCTTTTGCATTTTATTGGATGAACAGCTCGCACCTCTTGTAATTATGTATAATCATTAATCATATCACCAGAGTGAAAGGGAGGTGTTGCTGGGCTTTCTTGCTAGCTTGATCTTACAAGTTTTCGTGGCATATATATAGCTAGTGGTGTATAATTTCTTGGATTCACCGAGTCATTCTGCTCCAATCCGTAGTGTCTTTTAGACATTTGGTTGGTGCAGAGGCCGGATCTATTGCCATCTCCGTGATTTTTGTCAATTTTTCCATGCTCCAAAAATTTCTCCACCTATTTCAGGATATACTGGAGAGGATTCTCTAACTATGAATGACTTTTTTAGTCATTGACATGCAGGCCACTAGATAACAGCCCTTCAGGTTAGTGACTCAATGTCTCGAACGATCTGGCATGAGGTGCTTTCATGAATACGATCCACAGAAACCCCCCAGTTGAGGAGGACGACTTCATCGATTGGTGGAAGCTGGCGCTCCTATCTACCCCCGCGTGATGCGCAAGGGGACTTCGTCGCTCGTGATGCTAACGACCTGGTGGATCTGGAAGCACCGCAACACGGTCATCTTCGACAACATGAGCCCCAACCATGCTAGTATTCTCGCCACGATTCAATCCGAAGCTAGATCTTGGGCTCTGGCCGGTGCGATTGGCCTTAAGGCCTTGATCCCCACCGTGGCTTAGGTTTAGTGGGTTGAATTGTACCGTGGGTGTGGTTCTCTTCTTGAGCCTGTATAATTGTTTTTGACTCTCTTTTCTATTAATAAATCGAGCTTTTACGTTTTCGCCAAAAAAAAGGGACTCAATGTCATCTAGGAATGTTTTACATATTGCATATTTTTTGCTACTCCCTCCAATCCATATTACTTGTCACTGAAATGGATGTATCTAGACATGTTTTAGTGCTAGATACATCCATTTCAACGACAAGTAATATGGATAGGAGGGAGTAAGTGATTTTAGTTGCTATATATATTTGCAATAATTAGTATTTGTCCTCTAGGAAGGCACCTTTCTAACTTTTTATTTATAATCTTAAAAATTAAAGTGTTAACACCTAATTTTTCATGGAAAAGAATTAATAAATATAAAATTTTAATTATCCAAATCACATACTCCCTCCATCGCGAATTAAATGTCAGAATAGATTCATATGTATCTATACATTAAAATACATACGTATACATGCCTATCTTATATCTCATATTTTATATTTACTAACGGGAGGCACCCGTGCAGGTCTTCACATTAACTCTCACGCATTGAAAACCACCATCCATCTGATTAGCCTCATAGTCGTCCAAAACTGATAGATCAAGTACTCCCTCCATACCGGCTGAAAGGGGAATTTTTTCACATTTGTCACACTTTTTATCTGAAATTTGCATATTTGCCACATGACCACCACATGTCAGTGACACAGAAAATGGCAAATATGCAAAGTGCAAAGAAAAGTGTGGCAAATGTGCAAAGGACCATCACGTAGTCCAAAAAAATATTTAACTATATATTTAGCCAACGAAATATAAATTATATTTTATTAAAAGATATTTTAAATACAAATCTAATGGTATAATTTTTGAAATTTATAATTCATATTCTGTTGATCAAACTTGTGACCAAACTTTTTTATTAAACTATGCGCTGACCCTTTAGGGAGTAGTTGTAAATAAAGGAAAGAAAAACAAGTTCGGCCTCCTGAAATAAACCAAGCGGCATTTTCAGAGTTATATGTTTCCTCCCGAGCCCTAATATCCTCATCGCCTCATTAATCCGAAAACCAATCTTTCTCCGCCGCCTCCTCCGCTTCGTCGCAGCTGTCACCATGACGGCGTCTCCTCCCCTCACTTCAGCATGCGCGACGACATGATGTTTCTTGGCGGCGCTCTTGGCGTCTCAACCATACCCGATTTCTCCTTGCCCGATCGGCAGGCCCACAACTAGAGATGTAAGCATCTGGAATCTGTGTTCTTTTTCGCTGTCTTGCTGTCTCTCTCTAAACATCTACCCGACTCATCTGCCCATATGTGTTAAACCCACAACTAATTCGTACTGTATAGGTGTTTGACGAAATTCCAAACCACATCAGACACACGAAATTGAATAATCTATAATGGCATCAACAGGCCGGCATGTCCTTAGGTATTTTACAAGTTCAACACAATCCACCTCTAAATTCAGCAATACAACTATTCACTGTTATTTTTCTGTTTAGATTCTTTTCCGGAAAATGATGGATTCGTCTTAATTTTGGAAGGTAGCTGTTCAGATACCTATCTTTTAAACTGAAGGTCTTAGCCCCGCGTTAAATTAATAACGCCAAAATGGCAGATACAAGATGCTAGAAGTCAGCTTACAGGCAACGCACACAAGTTAAAAAATACCACATGAAACACAGCTTGAGAAGCGAGGCCTTCGTCTATCCGCGCGCTTAGCTCGAGAGGAAACATCGTGGGACAAGCACGCCACCTGAGAAGATCATGTCTATGTCTACTCCTGACACGCTATTGATATCACGCCATATGCCTCCACCTCTGAAGAAGACCCCTGTCTTCTCGCCCTGGTTCGAAGTGCGCCGTACCGTCGACAGGTAGAATAGGGAGGAACCTCACACACGATCACCTCTGCGCATGAGCTGCCCACAAACCTTGCCATCCGCAGCAGCAACCACCCATCAAGACACAAGCTTTAGGATGAAGTGGCCCAAAGAACCCGCTGCTCCGGCACTGCTTGACCCTCACCACAAAGTCCCAAGGCGACGCCTCCATGGGAATGACGCTAGAACGCCGCTGTTTCCCAATCCGAGGGATTTAGGGTTTTCATCCGCGATCTAAGGGGAGGGGAGGGCGGGGATGAACCTCAACATTGCCTCCAAGAAGGGCAACGACGCCGAAGCGTCATTGATGCCGTGACCACCGTCCTCGGTCAAAAGTTTCCCCCAACCAGAGACCCACGCCCCATCCTCCTAGCAGGCACCAGATCCGGCCATGGCCAGCAGGAGTCGAGCAACAAGGTAGCAGCAAAGTCGACTTCGACATGGGAGGTCGATGGAGCTCTCTGCGTCGTGACCCTAGACCACTGCCCCTACGATCGAGGAGGAAGGCCAGCAACACCGTCGCACGTAGCCTGCCGCCGGGTCGACGCCGCCCTCACCGAATGAGGTCGTTGCCTCAAGATCCGAGCTCCCACGAAGCCACCAACGACCAGAGCCGCAGAGACGTCGACAATGAGCAGGCCCTGTCGAGCACTGGAAATCTCGTCCCTTCCACCGCACTAGGGCCAGGAGGCCAGATCCCCGCCACCCTCATCACCGGTGCCGCGCTCCTACGCCGGCGGCCCTTAGGGGGTGACGAGGAGGGAGGGGAAAGGAGAGGGATAGGTGGCGGCGGAGCTAGGGTTTGGCCCCCTTGGTCGCCAGGAGGGGGCGACGTGAGGGAGGGGGGGGGGGGATTCTGCGAGACGGTAGTACCTAATATTGTCCCCATTCAGATACCTATCAAACAGATTGGTCCTTTGAATGCTAAGCTGGGTCACCTGCATGACATTGAATCCTGATTTAGTTTGAAATTAAATAAATATTAGATGTTTTGGTACTTTAAACAGCCTATCAAAATGTCTTATATTTTGGAACAGAAGTAGTGTATATCTCTTATTATTTGAATAATTTTGGAACGGTTAGTTCCAAACATGATACCTTAATGTTTTTAAATAATTTTCATCTCTTCCAGTGCAGATTCATGACATAACAATAATAAATATAGAATGTTTTTTTTGTTGTTTTTCTACTTTATCTGAATCATTATAGGACTATATTGTAGCCCAACCCGTGTTCCTATATTAACTAACCACCAAATATGCCGTTCTGCTTCCACTCACCGTGGTTGATACATTCTTTTTTCTCTCAAGATTTGATTTGATGGAGCCATGGTGCCTGAATATTTAGAAGGAAAATACTGATCATGTGAATTGAAACCATTTCGGTGTTCACATTTCAGATGTGGCATTGATCTCCTTGGAGCTCACACGATCTATTCTGATGTTCCATCTGGATATAGTAGTGTCCACCATCTGGATATAGTAGTGTCCAGAACATGAGTACATTAAGAGGTTTCAGGTGTTGAGATTGAGTACATTAAGAGGTTTCAAACTACTAGAAAAACAACTATAGATAAATAACACTTCTATGGCGCATATCTATTGCCATGCACCATAAAAAAACTACAGTGGCACATTACAAAAAATGTGCGCACCACAGAAGTTTGGCAGGACCCGCCACCGGGGTTGGGCACCCGGGCGTTCTGTGGCGCATATAGCCATATGTGTCACAGAAGTCCATATGCGCCACGGAAAGTTTGGGTGAGCCCTATCAAGGAATCTCGTTGATCGCATTCTGACCAACATTCTATGGCGCATATGAAGTGACGATTCTGCGCCATAGAAGTCGAGTAGGAAAAACAGATCCCAACCCCCCTCCCCCACGTGGATCGCCTTTTAACTTTTGTAAAAATTAAACAAAAATGATAAAATATTTAAAAAATAATAATTCCTTTGAGATGTAGTTATAGGAAAAATTGAAAAACATGAATTTCGATGTATTTTGCAAAAAAAAGTCATGGCATGGTAAAACTACCATAACTTTTGCATACGATGTCTGGAAAAATTTTAATATATCAAAATGACCGTCTCGAAATTTCCTACTCGATTCAACTGTTGGAAGCCGTTGAAGATTTTACAGACTCCCCAAATTCAAAAAGAGTAAAAAGTTATTGCAGAAAGAAGATTTTTTCCTGCAAAAAAATAAAAAAGGAGGAGAAACTTCTGTGACACATTTCTCCCATATGCGCCACAGAAGTCTTGGGATTAGAATTTTGAATTCCCGCGGCGCCCTCTCCCTCTATTTTATACTTCTCCCCTTTACTCCTCTCCTCCACTTCTTCTCTTCCTCCACTTCTTCTCTCCTCTTCTTCTCTTCCTCCCCTTCTCCTCCCCTCCTCCACTCTCCGACCAACTCCTCCTACTCCGGCCATGGCCTCCACCACCTCCGGCGACACCTCCTCCTACTCCGGCGACACCTCCTCCTACTCCTCCTTCTCCTACTCCTACTTCGGTGACCCCTCCTCCTACTCTAGCGGCCCCTCCTCCTACTCCGGCGACCACTCCTACTCCTCCTACGCCGCTGACGACTCCTCCTACTCTACCTACACCAGCGACCTCCTACTCCGGCGACCCCTCCTCCTACTCTTACTCCTCCTACACTGGTGGCCTCCTACTCCGGCGACCCTCCTCCTCCGCCCGCCACCCACCTCCCACTCCGGCCAGATCTAGGCCGCTTTTTTTTGGAATTCGAAAAAAAATCAGTGGTGCATATCGCAATATGCGCCACAGAAGTTTGTGATTTGAAATTTTGGGCGGGATCTAGCCCACCTTTTTTTTGAAATTCGAAAAGACAGTTCTGTGGCGCATTTCAAAATGCGCCACAGAAGTTTAGTTTAGTGGCGACGTATCAGTGGCGCATCTGATATGCGCCACAGAAGGTCAATACCCATGCGCCACAGATGAGGGTTCTCCTAGTAGTGCAAATGTGGTGATTTAAAATTCTAAAGCATGAGGTTCCAGTGTACATAGCCTTGCTGCTTTACTCCTTTGTGTAAATGTAAGCCATGTATTGAGACCCGGGAGGAGGCGATTGCAAGAAGCGCGGCGATCCAATTGTGAAACCGAGGAGGGAAACCAAGATGTTGGAGAATTTCTAGAATGTATTCCCAATGGATGGAGTAAAACTCTTTTTTGATGTCAAGTTTGAGTAAGAGAGTGGCCTTTTTTTCCTTCGATGGAGCCATATAGCATAGTTTCGAACAAACATGAAGTTTTCATGAATGCTTCTCTTCTTTATAAATGCACTTTGGGCGATGGAAATAAGGTCCTCCATGTGAGGACCTAGGCGCAAGGAGATGATCTTTGCCACAATATTGGCAAATCCATGGATTAGGCTAATCAACCTAAAGTCGGAGATGTCTTCCGATCCGTCTTTTTTTGGAATGAGGACATCCCCGGCGACCCCATTAAGCATGGGCGTGGACTAAGGCAAGGAAACCCGCCCTCCCCGCTCCTCTTTGATATTGGCATTGACCCTCTCCAACACATTCTTCAAGTGGCCTCCGACCTTGGTCTCTTCCACCACCTTCCCAAAAAGGGAGCTCGTTTTCGTACTTTGCTTTACGTTGATGATGCGGCTATTTTCGTCACTCCTTTTTGGGAGGACATCTCAACTCTCGCACAAATTCTCACAAATTTTGGAAATGCTACGGGTCTTGTCACGAACTTCCATAAGAGCACGGTGGCTCCCATTCGATGTGGTGATATAAACCTTGAAGACCATATGCAAGACCTTCCGGCTACCATTACATGTTCCCCAATGAAGTACTCAAGTTTTCGTCTCATGGTTGGAAGACTTAAGCGGTCTCATTTCCAATACCTAGTACCTAGAAGGTAAAACGGCAAATCATGCCTCAATCCTTGGAATGAGAGACATTTCAACATCGGGGCGAGAAAGGTTCTTGTCAAGTTGGTGCAAGCCATCTACCCCCTCACCACTCTTGATGTCCCGGTTGAACCCCTTCAAGTAATCCAAAAGATTATTAGGGGCTATTTTTGGTCGGGAACCGAAAGGCCACCCGTGGGAAATGCAAAGTAAAATGGGCGGCGATTTGTAGTCCAACCTCCATTGGAGGCCTTGGAAGCCTAACAATGAAGAAATTCACGAGAGTTCCCTCCCTAAGATGGCCATGGCCTGCTTGGACAACCCCGGAGAGACCATGGGTGGGGTTTGAGAAACCATGCAACAAGGAGGATATGGATCTTTTCTATGCGTTAACAAAAGTGAATATGGTGATGGAAACAAAGCTAGGTTTTGGGACGCCCCTAGGGTGGATGGTCTTAGCCCCAAATCCATTGTGCCCTCAATTTATGAGCTTTCAAAGAAGAAACATTGGTCCATCCGCATCGCCATCACTAATGACGCTTGGGTTTCTCAACTTGACATCTCAAACGGTCTTTCCGTGCAACAACTTCAAGAATTCATAAGGCTATGGTTAATCACTTCGCAAAATTTTTTTGGTTGAGGGCACTCCGGACTCGATTTGTTGGAAGCCTACCACTAACAGTGAATACTCTTGATCCTCCGCATAAAATGCACAATTTCTTAGGGCTATACTCTCCCAATACACTCTATCGTATGGAAGAATTGGGCTCCTCCTAAATGTAAGTTTTTTTTGCATGGCTCATCATTCAAAACCGTGTTTGGACGATGGACCAGCTTGATCGTCGAGGATGGACAAATGGCAGGAGGTGCCCCTTTGCCGTTGTGCGGATGAAACAACACCCCACCTTCTTTTCCAATGCCGCTAAACCAAGTGGATTTAGACTTTGAAAAATGATTGGCTTGGGCTATCGATCCTTGACCCTTTGGCTTGGTGGCATTTCTATGACATATTGTCTTGGTGGATTTTTATGATCCTACCCGATGGTGGTGGACGGATGAAGGTGACGAAATCGCTAGTCATGCTCATCGCTTGGGAAGTTTGGAAGGAAAGAAATGCGAGAACATTCAATAAGAAATGCACCATGCCTTCCCTCATGTTCGCTAGGATTAAGTTAGAAGCTAAATCTTGGGTCCTCACGGGTGCAAAACATTTGGTTACATTGATAACGCGAGAGTGAGTGTTTTGTGCGTGTGTGGCTTGTAGTTTAAACTTGGAACCTCTCTCTTTCTCTATTAATGAATCAAGGCAAATCTTTTCCCTTTCTTAAAAAAGCCAAGTAATTGGTCAAAAGTATGTAATTGATTTATTAGTTTGGTGCTCTATGTTCCAGAACAGATTGAAATACGAGGATTTCTCAAGTGTCTACTTTATTAAGAAATATCCGGACATGTCGTTTTGGCTCCCGAGCACAAATACACACGTTATCTGGAACGCTAATTTGAACATAGAGATGTGTGCTGGGTGTATTTCCTACGCCGATACAGTGCGGCATACTCCCTCCATCCCATGGATTAAGGCGCAAAAAATTCCTAGGGTATAAGGCATAGGGTCCTTTGCTATTGGTAACTCCCGTATTTGCCCCTGATATCTCGTCCCCCACCTTCCTCCTCGAGTCCTGGGAGAAATAAACACGACGCCTCGCACACCTTCACACGCCTCGACTCATGTGACTAAATTAATAGTTGTCGCCTCCCAATTGACCTATAAATGATGGCGCCATGGTTGGGAGGATCCTCTCCTTCATCTGCACATCTCCTCTTCCCTGTTCTGCGGTTCTGCCATTCTTTCATTGGTGAGTGTCTTCCATGGAGACTAGGGCGGCAACGACGATGGTGATGGCGGCCGCGTTGATGGAGCTGGCGGCCCCGGTGATGCTGTCCGGTGCCACCTCCACAATGCGTGTCGGCTCCTCTTCGTCTAGTGGCAGGGGGGGGGCAAAGGCATGGTTACAGCAGCGTGCCCATGATGGCGCAGAGCGGAATTGTACCGGTTATTGAGGACGGAACCCTAGCTAGGGTTAAGGGAGATGGAGGTCTTTTCATGGTGATGCAAGATAAGTTCTCGTACTCGACGTGACGATTACAACATTGTGGGAGACTCGGACATCTTGTTCATGGAGGAACACCAATTGAACATGCAAGTATGATTTTCTTGAGCCATGCATGAACAATGTCTTCATCGTTGTGTGTCTTTGTATTCATGATTTGTTTTTCATTTTAGGCAATCTAATTTTGATAATAAAGTCATTGTACTGCTCATGTGATCATAGTAGTGCTACTGTTCATCATGACCATATTGTTTGTGTAGTGGTATTAGAGTAATTCTAGTGTTTGAAATTAGTGTACTGCTTGTTTTCCATAAAAAAATAGTGTAATTCTAGTGCTTGAAATTACTGTACTGCTAGAAGTAATGCTCATGAGATGCATGCTTGAGTTACAATTTTTCTTTGTGCAGTGGGTTTTCAATTTACAAAACACTTTCGATGCATGGCTCGATGACATAGAGAACCACCTTGGACTTGAAGGTGAAGTTACATGATGAATGATGGTGTAGACTATGTTGCTGCGGTGATGGACGAAGCAGAAGAAATTGCCATGGTGATGGACGAAGTGGAAGATGTTGCAGCGATGGGTGGACAAGAGGCGCATCAATTTGATGTTTTAACAGCCCGTGAGGAAGTCATATTTGACGTTATGTTTGATATTCACTATCCAAACTTTTATCGTAACGACAATGGTGTACCGTTACCATGGGGATTAGAGAAACTTAGGTGATGTCGGTTCTTCGTATTGTGACATAGATTTTTGGTACTAGAACTTATAGACATTATTTTGAGGATTGGAGAAACTAATGTGGTGCTGGTATGAGCATTGCAAAGCTTACTCGTGTAACAAAGACTGTCGTATTGCTACTTATGAGCATTGCAGAACTTGTCATTATTATTTCATCAAAATCATGCTCATTCCAACACCACATTAGTTTCTCCAATCCTCAAGATAATGTCCATAAAGTTCCAGTACCACAAATCTCCGTTACAATGCGAAGAATCAATATCACCTAAATTTCTCTAATCCCCACGGTAACGGTACACACCATTGTTGGCACGATAAAAGTTTGGATGATGAATGTCAAAATAATGTCAAATATGACTTCCTCACCGGCTATTAAAACATCAAATTGATGCGCCTTTTGTCCACCCATCGCTACATCAACATCTTCCACTTCGTCCATCACCACATCAACTTTTTCCACTTCGTCCATCACCACAACAACATAGTCTACGCCATCATTCATCATGTCAACTTCATCTTCAAGTCCAAGGTGTTTCTCCATGTCATCGAGTCATGCATTGAAATTGTTTTGCAAATCAAAAACCCACTGCACAAAGAAAAATTGTAACTCAAGGATGCATCTCATGAGCACTACTTCAAGCAGTACACTAATTTCAAGCACTAGAATTACATTAATTTTTTATGCAAACAAACAGTACACTAATTTCAAGCACTAGAATTACTCTAATATTTTGATCAGTGCCGATACACAATTTTTTTTGTCATGATGAACAGAAGCATTACTATGATCACATGAGCACTACACATACAATGACTTTATTATCAAAATTAGATTGCCTAGAATGATTTTTTTGGTCATAAACACAAAGACACACAACGAATGAAGACATTGTTCATGCATGTCTCAAGAAAATCATACATGCATGTTAAATTGGTGTTGCTACATGAACAAGCTTTACGAGTCTCCCACAACGCTATAGTCGTCGACGTCGAGTACTGTAGGGGTTCGTAGCATGGAAAACAAAAATTTTCTACCGCATGCAAACAAACAAGCCAAGATCTATCTACTAGATTGTAGCAACGAGTCGATAGAGGAACTCACCCTCGAAGATTCCAAAGCGGTTAACGAGAGCGGATTCTCGTGGGTGATGTAGTCGTACTCTTCCCGATCTCAAGATCGTGTAGACGATCCTTTCGGCGCTGCGTTCCGGCAGCGCTTCCGCAGTCGGTCACACGTTCGGTACTTGATGAAGACCTTCCTCTCCCTTGTTCCAGCAGGCAGCGGAGGTTGTAGCACTCTCCTCGCAATTCCGGCAGCACGACGGCGTGGTACCGGAAGTAGAGGGGAGATCTCGCAGGGCTTCGCCTTAAGCCGGAGTGAGTATGGTGGACTATGAGAGAGGCTTGGCGATCTAGGGTTTAGAGGCACCAAGTAGAGGGAGCTAGGCCGGCGGCTAGGGCAAGGGGATCGCCCCAAATCGGCGGCTTAGGCAAACCCTAGGGTGGCGGCGGCTATGGTGGCCGGCGGCGGCTAGGGTTAGGTTTAGAGGGGGCAAGGTGTATCTTGGAGGGGCAGCCCGGCCCCTCCTTATATAGGTGGAGGGGGCGCGCCAAGGGGAGGGGAGTACCTCCCCAACTCGGTCTCCAAGTGGGCCGGCGGTGGAGGGAGGGAACTCATCCCCAAGTAGGTTTCCTACTTCCCCTCCACCTCCCAAAATAGCTGTTTGACTTTTCAAATTGGCGTTTGACTTTTTCAAACTAGGATTTGATTAAACCCTTTATTTTGTTCAGCGATGACACCTAGTACATGATGCAATCATTCCAACTTGATATGACACATTCATGTACCCTTCCCCTCCGGAGTGCCGGACATTCCGGAACCTTCTAGAACATTCCCGATGAAAACACCGGAACCATTCTCCAACCCCGAAACTGGACTTTCCTTATATGAATCTTATTCTCCGGACCATTCCGGATCTCCTCGTGATATCCAGGATCCCATCCGAGACTCCGAACAACATTCGGTCTCTTACTCATCATTTCATAACTACTCAACAACATCGAATCCTTAAGTGTATCTCCCTACGGTTCGTGAATTATGCGGACATGATCAAGAGACTTCTCCGATCAATAACCAATAGAGGAATCTGTAAATTCATATGGCTCCCACATATTTCTACGATTACTTTCCGATCGAATGAACCACTTACATACGATACCAATTTCCCTTTGTCTCACGATAGTTTACTTATCCGAGGTTTTGATCGTCGGTATCTCTGCATACCTAGTTTAACCTCGTTACTGATAAGTACTCTTTTCTCGTTCCCGTGGTATGTGATCCCTTGTGAACCAGTCACATGCTTGCAAGCTAATTGGATGACATTCCACCGAGAGGGCCCAGAGTATATCTATCCGTCATATGGATGGACAAATCCCACTCTTGATCCATGTGTCTCAACCCATACTTTCTGAACACTCAATGCCACCTTTATAGCCACCCAGTTACGGTGTGGTGTTTGATGTCATCAAAGCATCCTTCCGGTGATGGTGATAAGCATGATCTCATGGTCGAAGGAATTAGGTTACTATGTATCAGAAAGCTTATAGCAAATGAACTATATTAAATGACTTGATCTTTATGCTACGCTTAACTATAGGAGTATATCCATCACATCATTCTCCTAATGATATGACCCTGTTGTTAATAACATCTCTATGTTCATGATCAGGAAACCATGATCATATATTAACCAACAAGCTAGTTTAACAAGAGGCTTTACTAGGGACTCTTTTATTTTTTACAAATCACACAAGTATTAATGTTTCCGGTTAATACAATTATAGCATGGTATGTAAACATTTATCATAAGTATGAAGATATGATAATAACCTCTTTATTATTGCCTCTTGGGCATATCTCCAACATGAACAAAAATTTTAGCATGCAAACAAAAATTTATGCTACTGTAGGGGTTCGTAGCATGGAAAACAAAACTTTTCTACCGCATGCAAACAAAACAAGCCAAGATCTATCTACTAGATTGTAGCAACAAGTCGATAGAGGAACTCACCCTCGAAGATTTCAAAGAGGTTAACGAGAGCAGATTCTCGTGGGTGATGTAGTCGTACACTTGCCGATCTCAAGATCGCGTAGACGATCCTTCTGGCGCTGCGTTCCGGCAGCGCTTCCGCAGTCGGTCACACGTTCGGTACTCGATGAAGACCTTCCTCTCCCTTGTTCCAGTAGGCAGCGGAGTTTGTAGCACTCTCCTCGCGATTCCGGCAGCACGACGACGTGGTACCGGAAGCAGAGGGGAGATCTCGCAGGGCTTCGCCTTAAGCCGGAGCGAGTATGGTGGACTATGAGAGAGCCCTCGACGATCTAGGGTTTAGACACGCCGAGGAAGAGGTGCTAGGGCCGGCGGCTAGGGCTTGGAGGTTCCCAAGTCGGCGGCTAGGGGAGAAACCCTAGGGGGCGACGGCGGCTATGGAGGGAGGCGGCTGCTAGGGTTTAGAGGTGGGGATCTTGTGTGCTAGGAGGGGAGCCCTGCCCCTCCTCTTATAGGAGGGAGGCGCCGGCCAAAGGGGAGGGGAATCCCTCCCCAACTCGGATCCCAAGTGGGCCGGCGGTGGAGGAGGGACTCCTCCCCAACTCGGTTTCCACCTCCCTCTCCACTTCCCAAAAATAGCCGTTTGACTTTTCAAACAAGGATTTGATTAAATCCTCTATTTTGTTCAGCGATGACACTTAGTACATGATGCAATCATACCAACTTGATATAACACATTCATGTACCCTTCCCCTCCGGAGTGCCGGACATTCCGGAACCTTGTAGAACATTCCCGATGAAAACACCGGAACCATTCTCCAACCCCGAAACAGGACTTTCCTTATATGAATCTTATTCTCCGGACCATTCCGGATCTCCTCGTGATATCCCGGATCCCATCCGAGACTCCGAACAACATTCGGTCTCTTACTCATCATTCCACAACTACTCAACAACATCGAATCCTTAAGTGTGTCTCCCTACGGTTCGTGAATTATGCGGACATGACCGAGACACTTCTCCGATCAATAACCAATAGAGGAATCTGGAAATTCATATGGATCCCACATATTTCTACGATTACTTTGCGATCGAATGAACCACTTACATACGATACCAATTTCCCTTTGTCTCACGATAGTTTACTTATCCGAGGTTATGATCGTCGGTATCTCTATATACCTAGTTCAACCTCGTTACCGATAAGTACTCTTTTCTCATTCCCGTGATATGTGATCCCTTGTGAGCTAGTCAAATGCTTGCAAGCTAATTGGATGACATTCCACCGAGAGGGCCCAGAGTATATCTATCCGTCATATGGATGGACAAATACCACTCTTGATCCATGTGCCTCAACCAATACTTTCCGAACACTCAATGCCACCTTTATAGCCACCCAGTTACGGTGTGGTGTTTGATGTCATCAAAGCATCCTTCCGGTGATGGTGATTAACATGATCTCATGGTCGAAGGAATTAGGTTACTATGTATCAGAAAGCTTATAGCAAATGAACTATATTAAATGACTTGATCTTTATGCTACGCTCAACTATAGGAGTATGTCCATCACATCATTCTCCTAATGATATGACCCTGTTGTTAATAACATCTCTATGTTCATGATCAGGAAACTATGATCATATATTAACCAACAAGCTAGTTTTAACAAGAGGCCTTTCTAGGGACTCTTTTATGTTTACAAATCACACAAGTATTAATGTTTCCTGTTAATACAATTATAGCATGGTATGTAAACATTTATCATAAGTATGAAGATATGATAATAACCACTTTATTATTGCCTCTTGGGCATATCTCCAACAGTCTCCCACTTGCACTAGAGTCAATAATCTAGTTTCAAACCTTTGTGTATTCAACACCTATGGCTTTCCGGTGTTGTATGTACACGATTGCTAGTGGTCAACTGATCTCCGGATCTGACACTTCCAGGTCCGTGTGTAATTGCATGTCTTTGCGTCTCTATGCATCACTCATTCTCTAATGAGATGGCTTCGTACAAATTTGGTCCTTTGGTGTGACCTTTAGTTCTTTGGGTTTAAAACATGTTGATAATATTGTCGTACAATATATCTTCATAGCATTATCCCTGCTGTGAACTACACCTAGTTTGATAACAAACTACTTGACACAAGTGCCCTCTTTTGCTGCTATAATAGCAGTCATATACTTAGCCTTTTGTTGTAGTATCTGTCACAATTTCTTAACTTTGGAATACATCCAAATCCATTATGGAACTTACTTTCCATTATATTGTGCCACCCTTAGTTTAGATTGAGATAAACTTAATTTGTACTTTGTGACAAAACTAGTATCAATGTAGTACTTTTACAATGAACTAACCATCTATTTGCCACTTCTACAAAATAATATACTCTTAGTTCTTCCAAAAGATCATAAGAATATCCTTACTATCGTCCAATGATCATCTTATAAATCATTCTGGTATATGCTCATAACATTTAGAGCAAAGGACATATCTGGATTTGTACATATCACAGTATGATTGATATAAATACTCTTTGTGATTTCATACATCAAGTATCAATCTATACTTGAATCTTTGTTTCACTTACCAAGTGTCAATACACTTGAATATAATATCAATATTGAACTCATTCAATCCTTTCTGTGTGACAAGAACCTTTCTTGTAGTTTCTATATTGAACTCATTCAATACATCATCTATGTACTTTCGGCACAACCATATTAGCGTCTATTGATGCCAAATATTTGGGTTTTGCCTAAGTCTTTCATCGGGATGAAATTCTTAATATGTGTTAATAAAAGATACATCATTTCCAATCAACAATATGTCTTCCACATAATGTATTAGAAACATGTCTTAGCGCTCCCACTTAATTTCTTGCAAGTGCAAGCATCTTCATCGTCTCTGATGAAATTAAACTCTTTTAACAGTTTCATCACAGTGAAGATTCCAACTCCGTGATGCTTACTTCAACCATTGAAGTTTGCATATGCTTTTAGCATCCTTTGAATTAACAAAAACCCTTTGGACCGCGTCATGCACACGTCCTTGGTAACCATTCTTTTAGAAGAACTTGTTTTGTTTATTCATAACAAAATTATTAATTCATCTAGACTAAATATCGCTATGAAAGACCAGATATTGTCATAGTCAACCTTTGAACATTGTTGTGAACTCTTTCCCAACATGTCGACTATTTCATAGATGTGCAACATCCATGTCTATTTATTTATAGATCCAAACACAACTGTAAGGTTTTACACCTTTCTCGAGGGTCCTTCAAGTTCAAAACTTGATTTCTCGTGTATGGAACTATCACGGATTTTATGGCTTCAAGCCATTTTACAGAGTCAGGGCCCATCATAGCTTCTTTGCACGTAGTACGTTCATTATTCTCAAATAATGATTCAATCCTCAAATCTTGGTATTTGATTGTTTACTCGACCTACTTAGTTCAATAGAAACTTTGACCTTCGTAACCACAACCTTTGAGGCACGTGAGCCATGAGCATTGTTGCTGCCTCCGGAACACTTTTCGGCGCTGCGCAACTTTGCACATATAGCTAAGGTTCTTTTAACCTTATCAAAGTTCTATGGTCCTCCCACTTAACTTTTCATGAAAAATTCCTTCTCTAAGAAACTTGACGTTCTAAGTGACAAACACTTTTGTCTCCGATGTTATGGAGGAATACTTATCAGTTATTCGAAATAACATACAAAGACAGGTTCATCCGACTTTGGTTGCAAACATCTTTCTTATGCATAGCATACCAATGTTTAAGAAAAGACAACTTGGGTTTTATCCCAAACCATAACTTTATATGGTGTCATTTCAACGGATTATGATGGAGCTCTTTTCAGTGGGAAAACGGTAGTCTCTAAAGATTTTAAAATATAATGGCAGTTTTATGAATTACACCTTCGATCTTATCATGTCAAACAAGGTTTAATTACATATCTCGAATGCTCCATACTCTTATGGTGTTTCGGGAAAATGCAAATCCACGGAACGATTCCTTAAATCTTAGGTATTATGCTAAACTTGTAACTCAAATATCTTCCTTTATGATCTTATCATAAACTATTTATATTCTTGTTACAATGATTTTGCACTTCATCTTGAAAGTCTTTGAAATTTTTCATACTTCATCCTTATTAAGTAAATATTCATATATTCACTCAAATTTTCGAAGAAAGCATATGAAGTTGAAATCCATCGCTCTTGACTACACATAATGGACTTCGTACAACAATATGTACAAGTTCTAATAAGCTAGTCATTCGTTCCTTTTGGCCTATGAACGAAGTTTTAATTATCTCTAGGAAAGTTTCACAAGCGTCATTTGATCAAAAATCAAAAGACTCCAAAATTCCATCCACATGGAGTTTCTTCACGTTTTCTTTCCAATATAATTTAAACGGCGATATCACTTCCTAAGTGATCTTTCAATCAATTTGTCTTTCGACATATTTAGCACTAGTTTTATGGATGTGATTTCTCCAACGAGATTTGTGAATCATTCATCTTTATGGATAACGGCAATTATTTGAACAACCCTTTTGTTCTCATAATACCTGATAAAACAAATCTTGAAGGCAAGCTTTGATGTTTAACGAGCAGCACAATAACCCTTTATTTGTTCTCGATGAACATCATCACATATTCTTTTGATAGTTACTTAGGCCATTGTAGTTCATGAATTCTGTTGTTTTGTATGACGATTCACACCAACAAATTCAGTATCAAATACTTAAGAACCACATTGTTTAATAAGCAAAGAATATAGCCATAACATGTATATCATCTATATACTTAAACTGAACAATTCTAGTCTTTTCTTTTCTGCCATATATTTATGAGATTCTCTTTCAGTATTTCCTTTTTTTTGTTTGAAAGAATCTATCAACATCAATAGTGGAGTCATACATATGACACATAGTCAAAAGCGTGTATAATTAAATACCAATGTCTTTGGACTTGCACTTTGAAGTAGATCACCATCATCAAATGTTTGGTGTGCTTTCAAATTCCTTTCTTTAGTAATTTCTTGGTGTAGTAAACATTTTACCTACATCAAATATTCACCCTTATCATGGGATTATCCATGATCAAGCTACCTTTAGCTTGTAACGGTGAATCGCGAGTATAATGTTGCTCTCCAAAACCTTTTGGAGGATTAGGACAACTAGTGTCTCCAACCTTTTGCAAATTCTCATCAATTATGAGAACATGACTTTTGCCATATTATACTCTATCATATTGCAACCAAAACTTCGTTTCAGATATCACAATATCTTCCACACATCATGGTTTCTGAAACAACTCTTTCAGATCCTAGATAACCCTGATATTAAGACAATTCTTTGAATATCAAGAATCATGGAGACAAACATGATACTCATACACTAACTCTTGGAATTGTCACACTTGATTTAATACCAATTATTAAACTTCATGGAGTAACCGGAACTTACTGAAAGTTTGCAATAGGACTTTTAAACTTTAGATTAACACTTCAAAACAATACGATACCAGTTCGTAAAGTAACTGACCAGAATTCTATAGTTCTATCATCTCAATTATAACTAAGCGCAAGGTGGTAAACGGATGCCAATGACTACAACAACTATGCAAATTCACTTTGATTTAATTTATGATAAATAGTGTTCAACTTTTAATTACATTGCCGTTGAACTCCCACTCAAAACAATATCCCTCACATTGTTTTAGTGATCACACGAACCAAATCCACCACATCAAAACCGATCATCACGAGAGTTGATGTAGCTTCAATGGCGAACAATCAACATGTTCATCATATCTACTATATGACTCATGCTTTACCTTTCGGTGATCCGTGTTCCGAGACCATGTCTAGGCTCGTCAAGATCAAACCTTAGCTTCTGCATAAGCAAATCTGGCTTTCTCACGTTGTATACACTCGCAGAATCTAACACACCCGATCATCACGTGGTGCTTCGAAACAACGAGCTTTAGCAACGGTGCTTACTAAGTATGAACACTTCAAAACTTGAAATTGTGTGCTTGAGGGATCATCTTATAATGCTACCGTCGCGAACTAAGAAATACAAGATGTATAAAAGGATTAACATCACATGCAATTCATAATATGTGATATGATATGGCCTTTCTTCTTGTGCTTCCGATCTCCATCTTCAAGCATGAACATGATCTCCATCATCACCGGCATTGCATCAAGGTCAATGACGCTGCTCCATGGTTATCATCCACCAGCTTCAACTATTACAACTACTTTGAATAGACACGCGGGTCTTAACAGAATTTAAAGACAACCAAATGGCTCCTGCCGGTTGCCAACTTACAATAAGGAACATTGCATACATCAAATATATTCACAATCATGGCCATATCACATCACATCACACCCCTCCAAAACAAAGTTAGACGCCTCTAATTTTCTTTGCATATTTTACGTGGTTTGGGGCTTTCAATAAGTGTCGTTCTAGCTTACGAACAAGAACCACAACATTGATACTAGTATTGTCAATCACCCGTTGTAAATTAAATCTTAACTATGTTGGGAGAAACAGGCACCCGCAAAGCCACTTATGCAATACAAGTTGCATGCCAAGCGTGGAGCAAGTCTCATGAACGATGCCATGTAAGGTTAGCCCGGGCCGCTTCATCCCACCATCCCGCAAGATGCAAAGTACACAAGAAGCAATTGACAACAAAAGCATCAACGCCCACAATGACCATTGTGTTCTACTCGTGCAACAGATCTACATATAGACACGGCTCTCATACCACTATAGGGGTTCGTAGCATGGAAAACAAAAATTTTCTACCGCATGCAAACAAAACAAGCCAAGATCTATCTACTAGATTGTAGCAACGAGTCGATAGAGGAACTCCCCCTCGAAGATTTCAAAGCGGTTAAAGAGAGCAGATTCTCGTGGGTGATGTAGTCGTACACTTGCCGATCTCAAGATCGCGTAGACGATCCTTCTGGCGCTGCGTTCCGGCAGTGCTTCCGCAGTCGGTCACACGTTCGGTACTCGATGAAGACCTTCCTCTCCCTTGTTCCAGCAGGCAGCGGAGGTTGTAGCACTCTCCTCGCAATTCTGGCAGCACGACGGCGTGGTACCGGAAGCAGAGGGGAGATCTCGCAGGGCTTCGCCTTAAGCCGGAGCGAGTATGGTGGACTATGAGAGAGCCCTCGGCGATCTAGGGTTTAGACACGCAGAGGAAGAGGTGCTAGGGCCGGCGGCTAGGGATTGGAGGTGCCCAAGTCGGCGGCTAGGGGAGAAACCCTAGGGGGCGGCGGCGGCTATGGAGGGCGGCGGCTGCTAGGGTTTAGAGGTGGGGATCTTGTGTGCTAGGAGGGGAGCCCTGCCCCTCCTCTTATAGGAGGGAGGCGCCGGCCAAAGGGGAGGGGAATCCCTCCCCAACTCGGATCCCAAGTGGGCCGGCGGTGGAGGAGGGACTCCTCCCCAACTCGGTTTCCACCTCCCTCTCCACTTCCCAAAAATAGCCGTTTGACTTTTCAAACAAGGATTTGATTAAATCCTCTATTTTGTTCAGCGATGACACTTAGTACATGATGCAATCATACCAACTTGATATAACACATTCATGTACCCTTCCCCTCCGGAGTGCCGGACATTCCGGAACCTTGTAGAACATTCCCGATGAAAACACCGGAACCATTCTCCAACCCCGAAACAGGACTTTCCTTATATGAATCTTATTCTCCGGACCATTCCGGATCTCCTCGTGATATCCCGGATCCCATCCGAGACTCCGAACAACATTCGGTCTCTTACTCATCATTCCACAACTACTCAACAACATCGAATCCTTAAGTGTGTCTCCCTACGGTTCGTGAATTATGCGGACATGACCGAGACACTTCTCCGATCAATAACCAATAGAGGAATCTGGAAATTCATATGGATCCCACATATTTCTACGATTACTTTGCGATCGAATGAACCACTTACATACGATACCAATTTCCCTTTGTCTCACGATAGTTTACTTATCCGAGGTTATGATCGTCGGTATCTCTATATACCTAGTTCAACCTCGTTACCGATAAGTACTCTTTTCTCATTCCCGTGATATGTGATCCCTTGTGAGCTAGTCACATGCTTGCAAGCTAATTGGATGACATTCCACCGAGAGGGCCCAGAGTATATCTATCCGTCATATGGATGGACAAATCCCACTCTTGATCCATGTGTCTCAACCCATACTTTCCGAACACTCAATGCCACCTTTATAGCCACCCAGTTATGGTGTGGTGTTTGATGTCATCAAAGCATCCTTCCGGTGATGGTGATTAACATGATCTCATTGTCGAAGGAATTAGGTTACTATGTATCAGAAAGCTTATAGCAAATGGACTATATTAAATGACTTGATCTTTATGCTACACTCAACTATAGGAGTATGTCCATCTCATCATTCTCCTAATGATATGACCCTGTTGTTAATAACATCTCTATGTTCATGATCAGGAAACTATGATCATATATTAACCAACAAGCTAGTTTTAACAAGAGGCTTTACTAGGGACTCTTTTATGTTTACAAATCACACAAGTATTAATGTTTCCTGTTAATACAATTATAGCATGGTATGTAAACATTTATCATAAGTATGAAGATATGATAATAACCACTTTATTATTGCCTCTTGGGCATATCTCCAACAGAGTACGAGTAAGGATGACAATTTTATCCATGGAGCCAGGTATCCACGGATATCTGACCCGGTGGGTAAAGGTATGGAGGCCTAATTACATCCACGGATTTCATGGGGCGGATATCCGCTAATTCATGGTGCGGGATGGGTAGTGCTTTTGCTCCATGGATATCCAACGGATACCCGGCTGACACGTGGGACCGACATGTCAGTGAGATTATTTTTTACATGTGCAATATTTACTCAATATAGAAGGCCCCAACTTTCAAGCGGCAGGCCCAAAGGCCCACCGAAATAGTAATCGTAATTAACCCTAATTGGCTAATTCCCCTCATTACTCTACGACGGTCATTTTTCTCCCTCCCCCCACGCTGAACCCTTATTTATGCCGAATGTTGTTATGATTATGTATATGGTGTGTAAACCAATGGATATCCATGGATACATGGATAACCGGCGGGTTTGGATCTGGAGCAACATCCATGTCCATGGATATCTTCGTGGACGGTCTAGAGTGACGTTCATGGATTTGGATTTGGATTTGATTTTGGTATATCCGTCCAAACCCGCTCCATTACCATCCTTAAGTACGAGGCCTTGGTCCTACATCACCAGGAGAATACATCCATCGCCTTGAACCCTAGCTAGGTTTCCGTCCTCAACAACTAGTACGATTCCGCTCTGCGCCATCGTGGGCATGCCGCTTCCCACCATACCTTCTCCAGCACGCCACCAGACGAAGAGGATCCAACATCCATCTTGTAGGCGGCACCGGACAACATCACCACTATCGCTAGCACCATCACCGCCGCCGCCCTAGTCGCCATGGAAGACGCTCACCAAGGATAGAATGGCAGAACCACAGAATGGATGGAGTAAGTCTCAAAAAATATATGTCAAAAAATTATCAAAATTTAATTTGCATGTATCTAGACACTATTTAGTATTATAGGTACATCTATTTTTTTTAAAAATGCGACATCTATTTAAAGACAGATGGAGTAATAGTTTCAATCTCAATCGAGTGGACAATTTTCAATTGTTGTTGCATCATGACATTCTATGCTTCTATTTATTTCTGTTTCATCTAAGCACATGTGCGACAGGCGCATGCATTCTCCGTATTTCACTTTACCTATGTGTGTGTGTGCCATTCCTAGGAAGAAAGAAATAAAGCTTCACAACACAAGTGTTGCATTGGCCTCCATTCCATAATGTGGGCCATACACTGTTTATGTCTGAGTAATGAGATAACTAGCCCATGCAGGTGCACACATTACTTAATTACTTAAGCGTGAGCAAAACCGACGCCTTTCAGGCCATTGTAGTGTGCGCTGCGGTTTGCTGTCTCTGCGTGTGGACCTTTTTCCCATGTTGCCTCGTGATGGTTTTGTCAAAGAGGCCGTCCCTTCCTCATAATCCTATCGATGTTGAGGCTCTTTTTTGGGAAGACAAAACCAGGGTCTCTCCCCGTCCTCACCGTCTTGGGTCTCCTCCCCATCCTCGGCCGCCCCGCGTTGGAGAAGATTAGGTCGCCGTCAGCCTAGCTCCCCACCCAAACACATCCTCCGACCCTTCCTCCCTATCTCGCGGCCTTTCATGGACGGCACCACGTGTCTCCTGCCGTGTCGTCTGTGTCGAGAGGCCAACCACAAGTGGAAAGAATCGAGGGCATGCGGCAAGGTGAGCCAGCGTGGGAGGTTGACGACGACGCGGTGAAGTTGGCCGGCAATGGCCACCTGCGCGCTCAACCGCTGGTGGTGGCGGGCGACGAGGACCCTGAGGGGGAGCGGCCACGGCCTTAGATCGATGACAATAGCGCTGGGGTTTGAGGGGGGCGGGTGGCGAGAGGCCGAGCTCGTTGGTACTTGTTTCCTCCTCCTCCAACGCTTCCTGGCGGCGGCGCGGGCCACCGACACACGCCCCGAGGAGGACTTCCTCCCGACCGCTGATGTCGAGAGCAGACCACGGGATCTCCTGCTGAAGGCCGCCGTATCCCCTGCAAAGCTCTCTGGTATGTATTATCACTCCCGGCAGAATTCCTAAACATTATCAACAAATTTCTCTAGGTTGCTTCTCACCATAACGTTGAACAAAATTCTTGGGCATGTTCAATATAGGTTCTGTCCAAGCTTGATGAGGAAATGAGACTCGAGGTTCCAGGAATCCTTTGGCGTGTTTTACTATGCTTAGAAGACAAAGGAGTTGATCTAACAACTACTTTCCAAACTTCTATTCCTAGAAGATAAAGGAATTGTATAGTTTTTTTTGGACATCTGATCGCTATTAACTGCACTTTGTTATGCTTAGTTTTCGTATACAAATAAATATAAGATTTTGCTCAGTTATTCTGCATCCTTCTTTCTAAAACTCCATCCATACTATTTGTTCCATATGTTATAGCAGAATGTGATGTCTCTTGAACAATGATTAAAAGGTAAATCATCATAATAATTTCTTATTTCTAGGATTCTTACAGAAGTTCGAACACTCAGCTGAATATTATGTAGAATAATTCCTGCATTTTGGATTATTTTGTGTTTTTGATTTACAGATTTCTGTCTTTCTTAGTTTATAGGACGATGATACCTCTCACTTGTCATTACTGGTATGCAACCTGGGCGGCGGATTATATATGGATCATGTGGATGATGATGTCAGTTTCCTCGCAGCAAAAGCTGCTCGATGCGGTTGTTACGAGACCACACTCGTGAGTATGGCTGCACAGAGGTTGGCTCGTAGGCGGAGCGGTCCGGCTAGGTTGTTTTCCTTCCGCTAGATATGGTTCATGTTTTATGAATGACATCGGCCATCTGCACCTTAATGTTATTATGTTCTCTGAAATATTATTTATGGTCATGTAGAACTCACAAGCATGTGGTTCAAGATAGAGGCGCTCAATTCCTAGGAGATGCCTGTGAAGTCAAAGCTGGTTACCTTTGTTACGCTTAGGATAGTAGTTGCTTCGGTTCATAGAAATTTTTCCTGAATCTACTATGTTATGATTTTCTATGACATGATGGAACATGTTAAAAGATAATTGCATCAATGATTATTAGGTCCCATGATCAGACTTGGTCAAGAGCCGTTCTTGGTTGTTCTTGATCCGATTTTTATATTAGCTGTACCAGAAACAAATGTTGAAAGGTTACAGTAGGATATTGTCCAAGAATTCAAACGAAATAGAGCTAGGGTGAGGAATTTGTGATGGCACTTAAGTTATTTTGACAGTTGTTGCTTGAACCATGTATTAATGACAATTTGTTTATTGAAACAGGAAATGTGAATAGAATTATTGGAGAGCTAGCAACAATTTAGTACCGAACTGGTACATATTGGTTCTTGGCCTTTTTACAATTGTGTAAGTATTTCTGTTTTATGATGATTATCTACTGAGTGGCTTGCATAGTCGTCATGTTTTGCCTCCTGTTGTGTGGTTTTGGGACTGCTATGTTAGAGTGCTTACACTTATTAATTTTGTACTTTAACTTATCATCCTCAAAGAATTTGTTATGGCTCGGGTCTTTTACCGTAAATGGAAACATCAAGTTGTCCATTGGAAATATTTGTATTAGATAGAAAAACATAGGGATACTTAGACTCCTGTTTAGTGGATAGTGAATGCATACCATGTATTTTTTTCACTAATAATCCAAGCCACCCTTTCGCGGCAGGTTTGGTGTGGATAGTGAATGCATACCATGTATTTTTTTCACTAACAATCCAAGCCACCCTTTCGCGGCAGGTTTGGTACTCCCAAGGCTGCAACAGCTGTTGTAGATGACCATGGGAAGGAAACTTGTGCCACTTGACGAGATTTGGAGCGAGTGAAGAAGGTATATTCTCCAAACTTCACAAGATTTTCACTAGGTCATTATTTTGGCTAAGAAATTTCCATATGCCATTTATTTATTTGATTAGGTAGTATTTACGTGTCCAGTTCCCATAATAGCATTCCCGATTCAAGCGCATTCTGGTCTTTGATATATCATCTTTGCTAAGTTTATGTATGCTAGATTGCGTGTAGATTTAAGTTTGGGAAATATTTTGCTTTTGGATTTACATGGTTACAGTTCCATGATTTATAAATAGGATTATTTCAGGTGATTTCCTTATCTTACTTTACAATGTCTATTATTGATATAACCCAATCTTACTGTTATTTTTGCAACATCATCGTTGTTAACTGTATTCTTTTGAACATCAAGAGGGTAAAAGGCATGTATTTTCTGGAATCATATGCATGTACTTATCATGATCTGATTAACACTGATAAGGTTTTACAACGTTCAGTACTTGACAGCATGTTTGAGCCTATTCTTTTTATGGCTAATATTCCTTTCGTACTTTTATGGGGAATATTATTTATGAAATTAGGCGTGAATAGTAAAAGCATTAGCAATGAAGAAACCAAAATGTTCTCTTAAGTATATTGTCCAGTCTAACTGAAATTCCTGTGCGAACCTTCCCATGTGTGCTTTTGCCTTTTCGCCATCTCAATGAACCACATAAGTAGAATAAATTATCTGCCTTTACATGCCAAATTAACTCTGATGTTGATTCTCTTCTATCCAGCATCTAACTTGGTGATTTCTCCATAGTGAATTGGATGGCATCAATGAACTGCTCCCTCGGCTTATGATTTGTGTTTTTCTTTCATACTTCTTGCTTTCAATTGCAGGCTTTGCATGACTGATCTGAACATGCACTCTAAAAATCCCACGACTGTCGACACTTCGCTGTTCACTTGGTATGGTTCAGTACTTGGCACTCCGTTCTCAATTTATTGCTTCTTGCTTTTTCCTGACCTGTTCAGTACATGCTAATTTTGTGTGAGGATTTGCTTCCAGATGCAAAAATGTTTATGACAACATATAAAAAAACATAAATATGACTTATGGTCCTGATCTGAAAAGATGCTTGGAATTTTTTGTAAGTTCAGGGTTAATCTGAATTCATCATGAACGTTGGGTATGGCATGGTAATAAAGAGGATCATTCTTTTTTTAATCTTTATGTATGAGATGGTTAGGAACATCAAATATTCCCTGTAACAGTAATCTCTGTGCTAATTACTTTCATGTATTCGGACAATCTATTCTTGGAACATATTTGTCTCCAACCAAAATATAGGTGCTATGTAATTAATATGTGATAAAAGCATGCAGTTTTAAAGTGAGAACTAATTTATAAGTAGTGGTACATAACTACAATTAACTAAGGTACAATTGGGAATCTGCAATTTGAGATGACAATTAGTATGCAAAGAGCTGATCTTTTTGGTCCTAACTAGATTAACATACTTTTGCCGATATTGCAGGTACGAAATAATCTGCAAGAATTCAGTAAAGTAACTTGCAGAATAAACTTGAAAGAGAAGCTGGCAGTAATGTTTTTTCTGGATCAATAAATTATTTAAAGAACTTGCAAGTTTGGATTCTTATTGTTGTGGAGGCATGCCGGCAATAACCGTATGCTAATAATTATGTTGAAATAGAAATGGACTAGGCATACATTTTTTTCATGCATTAGCGTTAATTTTTTGTGCTAAGCCTCTTGAACTTACATGCATATTTGGTGCTTCAAGGTGCAATAGAATTCAAGCACACTGCATTGCTCCTGTGCAAAGTCTTTGTGGGTTGAGATCTCAACAATAATTTTATTTGAAGGAAGGGATGCATATGTACATGCCATTTGTAAGGTTAGCACTATACATTAGCATACCTATAACCTTTTTATTGGATGCGCTGTGAGAAAAACTGAGGTAAATGGCACTAGAACAACAATTTTTGGCAGAACGATTTCAGAATGCTTATCTAATGTATATTTCTGGAGAATATTCAAATAGTAATTTGTGAATGCGCATGGAAGAACTTAGCTACTTGTGGTTTTCATAACACAGCGTCCATCGATTTGTTGTCCAACTTAGCTAAATGCTTGCTGATCCTTAACTTCTTATTATGATGCAGAGAGACAATGGCGCTTCCAGTGTCTTGGTTTCTTTAAACTTTCTATTTTCTTAAACATTGCTCATGTTTATGTATGTTCTAATTTCGTTGCATGGCAGTGCGCCACATTTACAACATACTAGGCACCCCTTTGTACCATTCTACTACGTACGTGTGATGTTTGAAACTGTGGTTATGCAAACATTCTATACTCTACTACGCCACATTCATGTTTGGTTATGCAAATCTTTAATAATATGTTAGTCTACATTCATGTTTGAAAATGGAATTGTAGTCTTGTGATCATGCACATCAAGTATAAAACCTTTTGTGGCTATGGTCATGCACATCGAGTATAAGGCTATTTTCTCATGTCCCTATATAAAATATTCATGTTTGGTTATTGCTTTTAAGTTATTCATTTGGATGCCCCACAAAATGATAACACACGATGCAATTACAAATTTGAGATGAATGATCTATTGAGTGGGTACATGTAAGCTAGGTTGTGATAAGGTAGCCTCAATAAGAGGTTCATCCTAAAGACAACCTGGTTGATTTTATGGTGCGTAGAGTTGAGGTAGATGTCCGTTAACTATGACTGTTGGACATTAAAGTTCATGCTCAAATTTTTTGGATTAGAATTGAGGTAATTGTTAGCCACTCGGCGGGGCTACATTTTGACCGGTTTAGACGTATATGCCATTGAGACAAAACATTAAACAATCTAACATGTCACACCTGTTTATATCACAAGATGAAAATGTCCGCAAATATGCAGGCGGCGAGACGAAGCTCGCCTGTCCACCTAGTCTAATTTAAGATAGAAGGAATACGTGCAAAAGTAAGACTTGAATATAAATGAAGACCTCATTGTCTAAGTATCATCCTCTTGCAAAGGAGAAAATCTAAAACATCATGTATTTGGGAATGGGGTTAAAATTGATTATCGCTAAGAGATAGACTAATCTGGCCAAACGTTTTCTATAGCGCCACTTCAACAAGGAGGAGGAAGTTCTCGTGCATTCCTCAAGTCGACCCCAATAGCACAACTTTTTTTCTTTTTTGAGATGGAGATGTTAGTATGTTACCCTCTGCCTTTGCATCAAAATGATGTACACAATCTTGTTTATTTATTATCCAATGAAACCTTACAAAGAGAATATAAAGATTAACCCGAAGCTACCTCTCTAACTCCAACAACTCGATGAAGGGGGTGACCATGTCTCTAACCACACACCTACACACATCATCACAAAACAGCAGGTCCCATAACCGTCCAACGTCGAGCCATGAGCACAAACTGCAGATGATCTTAAGCACACACCAACGCGCACACTCAAACCGATGATGACACCGTCTTCCGCCAACCCATGTCCAAGAAGATAATAGTAATGATCCTTGTCAGGCTTTTCGTCTGTGGGTCATACAATGCCACCACCTTGCGCGCGTCGATCAACATGCACGCAGGGTCGCCACCGAGACCACTCGGCACCATACCATTGAGTCCCACCATTCGACGCAGCTTGAGATTTTCAGAAGATTTTTCATACGTAGCACCTACCAAACCATGATTGACTAAGCATAGCACTTGGCGGTTAGGCATGACCTGACTCCGTTGAAGACTCCATGCAAGATGAAGCCGCACCACCTTCTTCCCGTTTGACCAGCAGCTGCTCCAAAGACGAAGCCTGATCTGATCCGAGAGAGCCAGATCTAGCGTTTCCCCTGAAATAGCCTGAGTGAAGATGCAAGAGCTGCGTCGACGATGTGTTCGACAAGGAGATCGACGCAGAAGCGTCGTCATAGTCCGCCATGACCGGATCCATCTCAGGTTTCACTAGTAGCCACACAACTCCACTACCAGATATGCGATACATCCACTTAGAGAGACCCGATGGATGCACTGTGACTATGGCGTGCCTAGGACTGAAGATCGAGCTCTACCCTCCTTTGCTACCACACAGACCCCGCCCGACACGTAGCCATGGAGCATGCGCCGCTCGCCGCCCTAGGCCAACCACCTTCGGTAGAGGAGGGAGTCACCACCACCATGCCCAGGGCATGAACTCCGGCTTCCTCATGCTGCAAAACTATCCCAGGAGATCCATATCATATCGTCATTGTGTCCATCGAGGTGAAGCTGCAAAGGAGGCCCGCCCAAGCCTGGGGCTCAGATCAGGATGCTTGTGCCACCGCCTGTGGCACCGACCGCCACCCTACACGCCGGAGATCCTCCTGGCCACCGCCAGCTGCGTCACAGCCGATAGAACACATCATATCATTAATTGATATCATTTTAGACATTAACTTGTTTTTTGAGAATTCACTAGTACAAGTCGGGCCTATTAAGGACCCTCGTCGCACACAGAAAGCCCTTCCCATGTGCAGCGCAGAAGAGCGCTGACGCTACAAAAAATTGACTGTCTGCCGATGGCCTAGGTAGGCCCCTTCACGGGTTTGTCGCACACCGAACACTTTTCGGTATCATAACAGATATGACACAGGTCTCACTCTGAGAGAAGTGTTTGCTTAGTAGCAAAGCATCGCCCATGTTTCCTTTAGTGGTAAGTGTGTGCCTTGTATTTGCGACATTGCATAAACTTTCTATTGTTTCTTTTTCTATGCCTTTCCTCAAACGGCGAGTCATAAATTATTGTGTGCTTTTCTCAAATTCCATAAGACGCATGCATAGCCTCTTCTCCTTCCATCGCATGCTACGTGTCGGGGACAATGCAGCTTCCCGGACGTGTATCATAAAGCGCCACGTCGTCGCGCCTTCTTGGCACACGCCAGCTCTACGGTAGACAAATTTTGATATGCCTCGCTCCAAGAAGACCACTTGCATTTATTGTGTTTGGCTGGTACCGCCAGCGAAGCACAACCGTGATGAGCAGGACTGTCCTAAGGTGAAGGAGGAGCAAGATCCAGAGGTTGGGAAGGAGGAGCACCCCGTCCCGCCGCCATACCACGACAGAGGCTCCTCCCCCTCGTATTCTGGCTAGACCTCCTCGAAAGACAACTACAAAGTCAATTTGGAGGATGATGAGGACACGACGACTTCGACTCCAGAAGATGATTCTCTACAGCTCAAATGGTGGGAGAATGCCGAGCGAAAGGACAGGGAGGATGAGGACATGATGTTCGAGGAGCAGACAACACTGCTAGATTACTTCACCAAGAAGAAAAACGAGGCAGACATAGAGCGCATGGCGAAGGCCAGCAATATCACCGCTGGCAGTTAAGCCAACGCCTCTGGCTCCACCTTCTAGAAGGAGATCATCTACATCTCTGATGATGACGAGAAGTAGTAGAAATTATACTTGCATAGATTACTTTCCATGTAACGCGGCGCACGGTTCTCTCATGGAGATCTATGAACGAACTATTCGGATTTGCTCAATCACGTATGGTTTGTAAGATCGCAAATGTTTTCTTGTAAAATCGCATCAGCGCGGCATGAGGAATAATCGGTGCATCGCATCGTGGAGGAGTCCTTCGAGACACTCTGCAACGACCGAGTGCGTGAGTATGGTTACGCAAAAATAAAGTGTGTGTGATATGTCATATTGTCGCAAACAATTGTTTCTTGTAAAAACATGTGTTTTGTTTGGGCCCATTACGGCCCGGCAGAAACAAACCCTACCGTTTCTCCTATATATAGGGATAAAGACCAGAAGGGACTGCATCCAATCTGGCCAGTCGACAACTGCCACCCTCTTTATGATAAGGATGAGGAGGGACCGCATCTGGTGAAAACTTGCCGCGCTAGAATGCATATGACCTTGCCGACAGCTTCTTCGCTAGTGATAGCGCTAGTTAAGCCGACTCATCCTCGCCATCTAGCTCCACTGTCCTCGCCTGCCCGGAGGTATGTACCAGTACCAGATCTATGTGAAAGATAGTGTCTACGAATCACCATATGTGGTTTCTTAGTGTGTGAATCTATGTGCTAGCTCCACCATCCTCGCCTGCCGGTCAATACTATTTATTTTTGCCATAACTTCTTATGGTCATTGCTTATGTGGTTGCCTATATGTTTGTGTGGTGCAGCAATAGATCCATATTTTTTCTGCAATATGTGATATATGTTTAACTATGTATGTATATGTCCTGTATACTGTTAACTGTGTATGGACCTAATGTATATGTGTTTTAGATATATTTAACTATGTATGTACCAGATCTATGTGTTCGGCATTGTGTATGTGTGACCAGATCCGTGCAATGTATTAGAATAATTTGCATCATGTATTTTCTTATAATCTATTACTGCCATAGTTATATGTGGTCCAAGTTGATTGGTTATACCAGATCCACGGTTACATCTTGACATTACTATTTTTGTATAACAGGAATACTATTTTGGTGACACTTCATAGAAAGGTCTTGTGGAGTCTCCAGCCTCTCTTGAGGAAATCAGGAACTTCACTGGTTTCTTGGATGGGTAGGGTCTATAGTAATCACGGATAAGTGTCTGTAATGATACTAAATTACTAATTGTGATAAGGCACTCAAGTGGGTCTACCATACTTGTTGTATGCGTGCTACTTTATCATTGATGAATTTGTTTGTTTATATCAAAGTATACCATCTGAAGTGCTCAACATGCAACATGAGTTGACGGTCCAATCCATCAAATCTTTTGAAAAGCAGTATCATGAGTGGATCAATATTCCATCAACAAGCATGGTGCACCATGGAGACAAAGAGGTAACGGAGAATAGCTACATATTCTCTTCTTTTTTGTGTATCATTCTCTTTTATATAGTTACCAAATGAAGCTACGTCGCAAATATATGTAAACATATGATGTATCTTCCGCGCAATCAAATAAAATTGATATTTGGTACTGTATTTGCATTACTTGCATATTGTGTCTCCCTCCAGTGGAGACGATTAAGAGTAATTTTTTTTGCAATGATTAGAATAAGCATACGTCTGGTTCTAACCAATCGTGTACGAATTGAGATAAACACATACAAGTGAAGCATGACAAGTCATTTGGAATCATTTGGAAGACACAAACGGTTAAGAAGAAATAGACATTTGCGAAAGCATAAAGTTTCGGGACAATTGGACTACCGTGTGCCTTTCACACACGATTTGATAAACCGTATGCGTAGTAGAGGCTTATCGCACACTCGTGGATAGCGACCGTTGGGTTCATCGTGTGTGAAGGGCGATTTCCACCGTATGCGAAGGCTCAATCGGTACTAGTGATTTACTCCCTCCATATTGGTTTATTAGAGTATATTATTACACATTTTGAGATAATTATTTTACCAGTAATTGGAAAACATCCAATGATACTTTTGGAGATATATATAACTAATGTTTTGTTGGCTAAATTACTAGTCAAAGGTTTATCACATAATGCGTAATATCTTAATAAACCGGTATAGAGGAAGTACCTTGATCACTAGTTTTTACTACTACTCCAATATATGCATAAAACAACAAAAAAATAGTTATACATTATGAACGGGATTATAGCTCCCATGCGACGTCTTTACTCGGAATTGGAAGGAACACGACATCGTTACAAAGAATAGCTCGCATGCGACGCTTGTGAGGCAGCTAATAGCCCAGGGCCACACGGGCCATAAAACGGTCATTAAGGACACATTTAACTTTGTTCCAAGATTAGGGTTAAGCCAAACTGGTCGATTGGGACAGCCAGTCAAGCCAGTCAAACCAACCGCTTCCGAACGAGAGCGCGCGTCACACTGACTGTAGCTTCCCCGACGGCAGCGGCGGACCTCACCCATCGTTCTTGGCGCCGGCAAGACAAAAATTTTAGGTGACAACGCTTTCCATTCGACGGCGAAGGTGGTGAGTGCCATTTGAAAGCTAATTCCTCTCCCATTCTTCTCAATTCGAGATCTGAGCGTGCCCATTGATGCTAGATTGTGGAGGCCGGGGTGTGCTGAATGGGGCGAGGGGGAACAAGATGGAGCATGGAGAGGGGACTTCTAATCGGTATATCCCGCATCTCTGCACTTAATTTCTCTAAGTTTGAGCTCTTTGTTCACTTTCGCTAGCTCACAGTGCCCGCCAAAAACAGGGGAGACGATGTTGCGCGCCAAACCTCCGAATTTCGCATCAATTTCTTTCCCTCTAGGGCTGTTTTAGTTGATGGTAGCACGAAGATCATTGAGAGAGACACAGTTGTTAAATGGGAGGTGGAATTAGAACATGTTGATCCCCAAGAGCTAATAAACATGGGAGAGGAGGCGGTGAGGAAAATGGTGGAAAAAATGGGGATAGTGTGGTTTGGGGGCCAGAGCAAGAAGTTTATTTGTTACGATTTGATGATTGCAAATGTGACTATGTTAGGATTGAGACAGGGGAACATATAGTTGATGAAATTGATGAGCGAAACGGTTGGACAAGCAAAATTGTTCTTTTTTTAGCAGAGCTCGTTGATCTGGAACCTGATTCAAGGGTTGGATATGTGGCCTCGAAGCTGGCTGCTCAGATGGTTGAGGATGATTGGCACAAAGGCAAGTAATGCCTATACTTACTGAGTTGAAAGTGTTAACAGTGGAGGATGATGCTAAAGCACAAGGGGAGGCTGAAGATGCTAATGCACAAGGGGCTGCACAAAGGATTGTAACTGTTGATTGGAATTCAGTTGAGATACATGACCGGTCTGATTTGGTCATTGCACCAATAGATGACATTGAAATGGCAAAGCGTTTTGGCATTCCTATAGATGACGGAGACAAGGAGAAGAAGAGGGATGAAGCTACAAATGATGGTGACAACCATTTAAGAGATGAAGAGGCAGATATAGATCCAGAGTTGTTGGAAAATGCTGCAGTTCATGTAGATGATGCACATGATGATGAGTTAGTAACATTTTATGACAAAGAGGACCCATTTATTGAAGTTGGGAGATTATTTCCAAGCATGGATGAATTCAGGATGTGTTTCAGGACATATGCAGTCAAACGTGAGTTTGCTACCAAGACTATGTGGACTGATAAAAAGAAGTTCTATGCAAAATGCATAGGTTATGATGGTGGTGCCAGGCCTTGCAAGTGGTATATATCTGCTAGACGTCAACCTGATGGAAGGACAATAAGAGTGAATCAAATTCCAAAAGCTCATACTTGCATTACAAGTTCTCAAACAGTTACAAAGATGACATCACAATTTATGGGTTGCAGAAAAAATCAAGCCTATTTTAGCCACAACACCAAACAACACTGCAAAGAGACTGAAAATAGACTTAGAAAAGCAGTACCCCGTTAAGCTGAATTATACTATAGTGTGGAAGGCAAAGAAAAGGGCAATGAAGGAGCTATATGGTGATTGGGAAAATACCTTCGAATGCTTTATAACTTCAAAGCAGAAGTAGAGAAGAGGTCACCTGGCAGTGTTGTGGAGATAGATACTGAGGTAACAACTGATGGGAAAGTCTTCTTCTCTAAATTCTCCATGGCTTTAAAGCCTTGCATCGATGGCTTCAAAGCAGGGTGCTATCCATATTTGAGTATAGACTCATATTTCTTAACTAGAAAGTGGAATGGTCAACTAGAAGCATGCAATGCTTTAGATGGAAACAATTGGATGTTCCCTGTAGCTATTGACATGTTTCAGTCTGAGACAGAGGCATCATGGACATGGTTCATGATGTAGTTGAAAAGATGCATAGGGCCAGTCTCTCCATTGGCAGTGCACATAGATGCATGTAAAGGTTTAGAAAATGCAGTGAAGATTGTTTTCCCTCATGCTGAGCAGAGGGAGTGCTTCGGCCATATGTGGATGAATTTGATCAAAAAATTCAGAGGAGATGATTTTGGACGCATGTGGCCAGCAGCAAGATCTTACACCAGACAGACACATTCATATCACCTTGACAAGATTAAGGCGGCATGCTCTGAGGAGGATAGGGTCAAGTTTTGTACATGGTTGGAAACCTACCATTCTCTTTTATGGTACATGTCAGGTTTTAACACTGCCATCAAATGTGATCATATCAACAATTGGCAGAAAGTTTCAACAACAAAGTGAAGGAGTTAAAAGACTTGCCTGTCCATGACATGGTTGACCAGATCATGATCATGATCATGATCATGAGGTTGTGGGAATTGAGAAGAAGGCTTGGTGATGTTCTTCAAGGAGATAAGCTTCCTGATATTGTGCAGCAGGTGGTCAACAGGAGCAGAAATCTTGCACATTTGCGTGTTAAGAAATCCTCATTGTGGGATGCTGAAGTCAGAGATACAAAGACTGGTAGGAGGCATGTTGTTGACACTCAATTTCATGAATTCACATGCCTTGAGTGGCAACACAATGGGAATCCTTGTGAGCATGCCATACTTTTCTTGGACTCCAAACACAAGCTAAATATGCACCCATATTTGCATGAGTATTATTCTGTAGCAAAATTCAAGGCTGCATATGGAACACCAATTCCAGCACTTACAGATCAGTCTTAGTGGCCTGAAGTGGACATTCAGTTCTCCTTGTGTCCTCCTTTGATGAAAAGAAAGGCTGGCAGGCCCAAGCAGAGTAGATTCAAGGCTTGGTTTGAGAAAGGTGGGAGCAGCAAGAAGGGAAAGAAAGATGCCAAGCCAAAAAGGGCCCAAAAAGGTAACAATAATAGATGCAAACTCTATGAAGAACTTGGACACCGAGCTGGCTCTACCAAGTGCAGATACACTGGAAAAGCCAAAGTATGTTCATCCAAAATCTATGTATTTCTTGTTGATGATTTTTCTCCCCCAGCTAACTTGCTTGTTTTTAGGAGGAAGCGTGGAGAAAAAGGCCCACCTCTTGTTGTTGAATAATGCTGGCCAGTGAAAAGGGAAAGAATCAATGGCCAAAGAAAGAAGAGAACTAACCAGATCATGTTTGGTGCTGCTGAGGTGCAATCTGAACTTGTTTTGGAGGATGATGTGCAAACTGTTGAGGCTCTAGGACACACCGTTTCTGATTTGGAAGCTCTGGTGCAAAATGAGAGGCAAAATGAGCATGTTGTTGAGGGTCTAGTGCAAAATGAGCATGTTGTTGAGGCTTTGGTGCAAAATGAGAATGTCGTTGAGGCTCTGGTGCAAAATGAGCATGTTGATGAGGCTGTGGTGCAAACTAACCATGTTGATGAGGTTGTGGTGCAAACTGACCATGTTGATGAGGCTCTGGTGCCAGATTATGTTGTTGAGGAGGTGCAAGAGGTGAAGGAGACTCTTGGACGTGCTGTGGAGAGGCCAGAAGGTTATGGGAAGAAAAAGAAGAGCATAAACCTTTTGTGTGGTGTGAAACTTGTGAAGGAGAAGAAAACGAGGCGTAAGAAGATCCAAAAGAAATAGACTTTGAATTTGATACTTGTTATTGTAAAGATTTTTTATTGTAATAATTTCGCACTTGTTGTTGTAATAATTTGGCACTTGTTGTTGTAAACATTTTTTATTGTAATAATTTGGCACTTGTTGTAATAATTTGGCCGAAATTCAAATATGATGGTAAATTTGAATTTCAACCAATGTAGCTATGTGTACTTTTCTATGTTTGTATGAGCTTCCAACGTTTTTCTTATATGTAGAGTACAACTCATCCTCACCCTGATCCCTTTTTTGAAGTACAACTCACCCTCACCCAAAATGTGGTAGAAATGGGCTCCAAAGCTAGGGTAAACCACCCCATTTCTAAGCAAGTTTTTTTGACCATTTCTAAAACCAAGTTTGATATTTTTCCTCACAGCTATGTCACATAACATGACACCATGCGAAGGTTTTGTATTTTTTTGATTTCTTTTGAATTAGTTATGCACATTTGAATGTCTGGTCAAACTTTTTAAAGGGTTTTCATAAATATTCTTAGCTACGGGCTAAGGCTCACAAAACTAGCATTGGATCTCTGATGAAATAGCATGTTGTGAACCTAAAAATGAGTTTTCCAAAAATTCATCAGCATGAAATCATGCACCTGTAGTTCATATCTTACCCACTTCCAGCCGATTCGGCATGATTTGTCTTCTTCACCAGGGATGGAATAAAAGGTTTGAGATGCTCAAGTTGGGACATTGTACATGCTAGGTGGTCTAGTATTTTTTAAAAATAGGATGTTACCATTTTGAAACTTCAATTTGGTGGTTGCTTCACAAATCCCCCTCTTTCGGCACTCAGAAAACAGAAAATGGATTTTCTGTGTGTCGAAAAGGAAAACTTTGTACTACAACATTGTTAGTCATCCCATTACACACATGCATGCCCAATGTGGGCACATTATCACAAACTATGCCTTGATTCTAGCCATATAATTGGTCATTTGACCCGAAAGCCAGAGAACCTCGGAGGAGATAGGTCATTTTGTGAAGGGTTTTTTGAAATATGATCAATATACCAAGTTTGATATTTTTCCTCACAGATATGTCACATAACATGACACCATGCGATGGTTTTGTATTTTTTTTGATTTTTTTTTTGAATTAGTTATGCACATTTGAATGTCTGGTCAAACTTTTTGATGGGTTTTCATAAATATTCTTAGCTAGGGGATGAGGCTCACAAAACTAGCATTGGATCTCTGATGAAATAGCATGTTGTGAACCTAAAAATGATTTTTACAAAAAATCATCAGCATGAAATCATGTACCTGTAGTTCATATCTTACCCACTTCCAACCGATTTAGCAGGATTTGTCTTTTTCACAAGGGATGGAATAAAAGGTTTGAGATGCTCAAGTTGCGACATTGTACATGCTAGGTGGTCTAGTATTTTTGAAAAATAGGATGTTACCATTTTGAAACTTCAATTTGGTGGTTGATTCACAAATCCCCCCTCTTTCGGCACTCAGAAAATAAAAAATAGATTTTTTATGCGTCAAAAAGGAAAACTTTGTACTACAACATTGTTAGTCATCCCATTACACACATGCATGCCCAATATGGGCACATTATCACAAACTATGCCTTGATTCTAGCCATATCATTGGTCATTTGACCCGAAAGCCAGAAAACCTCGGAGGAGATACGTCATTTTGTGAAGGGTTTTTTGAAATATGATCAATATACCAAGTTTGATATTTTTACTCACAGCTATGTCACATAACATGACACCATGCGAAGGTTTTGTAATTTTTTGATTTTTTGAATTAGTTATGCATGTTTGAATGTCTGGTCAAACTTGTGAAAACCCCGTTTACTGCATCCTAAACCCAGCTAACCCTAAGGCTGAATGAGGAACATAGATCTAACACTAGCGCGACACTATGGCCGTTTGATCACGTCTTCTAGAAGGATTCTGCGGGTGGCTCTGGGCGATCCGTGGGATGGATGATTCTGGAATCTGATTGGCTCCCATCATTTTTCCATGAACAAATAAGGTATAGCGTGGCACACTCTATTGACCGTTGGACCGAGCGTGGCATGTGAGGGCGCTGGACGGGACAGGCTGCACCATGCATGCATGTCATGCAGCTGCCTCTCGCTTCGCAGTCTAGCTATTTTGCGTGCAGCCAACCGACGCAGCAGCGCTGCAGCGTATTTACTCCCTCCGTCGCATTAAATAAGTGTAGGTCTAACTTTTTTCTTCAGTCAAACTTACTCCCCTCCGGTTCATGCGCCCATAGAAAAACATGTAATTCCAAAAAATTACTCCCTGATTTATGCATTAATTGCCTCCATTCTACTTCGTCTGTCCCAAATTACTCTGCGTTTTGGGTTTAGTAAAAGTCAATATTTATAAACTTTAACTACGTATAGGGCATGTACAATGCAAGAGAGGCCATGTCTTCTTTTAGTCATCCACATTATCTAGAGAAGTCATTAGAGATAAATTAATTTGCTAAGGGAAGACATATGGTACAACCAAGAAATTAGCCTTCCCTTATTTCTAAGAGATCATCCCTTAGCTAAGGGAAGACAAACTCATCTTTCTTATTTCTCTCCTCCAACTAAGAAAATATCTAACGTGGCAGTCATAAGGAAAGGCTGACGTCATTGCATTGTAGTGCCCTAAGAAAAAATATCAAAATCTAAAATATATAATAAATATAATTAGATTCACCATAACACATACTTTAATATTATAAATGCTAGTATTTTGTTCATGCATGCATACGGTGTAAAAATAATGTGAACCCTCTATTTATTGAGGACTCAGCGTGAAGGGCGGCGTGGGACTTTGGACTCAGCGTGACTTGGGCGCCCGCCTAACTTTGGATGTTTTTTCTCTCTTTTCTATTAATGCATGCTTGCATGCATGCATGGGGGCGACGGTGCAGGGCAGGCTCATGTCGCATCCTAGCAAATTTTTTACACTGACCGCGTCCCTGCATTGGCTACGCCCGCTGCCTACACGCAACGATGCAGCGCACGCGGCTGCGCAACACATGATTCACATGTCGCCCTTCACGCTGAGCCCTCAATAAATAGGGCTGCCAAAATGCCTTTGCCTCCTCATCTTCAACCTCGAGTCCCTTTGCCTCCTTTGCCTCCTCCCAGCCCCAAAAAACCCATCTTCGGTGAGCGACCATGGCGACCTCCCCCCTCCACCTTCCTTCGGACAGCGATGTCAGCGACGAGGACAACCACCCGGACCACTACAGTGGTGGGAGGAGGCGTCCACGCGCCCGAGGCGTCACAACAAGGGGGGAAGGGGCGACGCAAAGCCCCAGCCTACCCCTAGGCCCAAGGCCACTTAGTCCACAACCCCCCTCCCCAGCCGCGACAACAACCTCCCCGACTCCGGCCCCTCCGACGAGGCCCTCAAGGCGGCGGAGAAGCAGGAGGCGAAGGAGCTGGCTGCTGCCGAGAAGTGGGAGGAGAAGGAGGCCGCGCGCGCCTAGAAGAAAAGGCGGCAACGGGAGGAGGAGGACCGACGGGAGGCAACTCGCTGGTCCTTCGAGGAGGAGCACAGACGGCGGGAGACACGGGAGAGGGCAGCGGCTTGGAACGCGGCGACGACGGCTTGGAGGGCGGTGACACCGCCCCCACCGCCGATGGATTAGGGCAGCCTCCCGGCCAGCGAGGTTGGCCGGCAGCCGCCCTAAACCCACGTAGTAGCTAGGGTTAGGGTTTAGGCGCAGGGCCCTTAGGATTAGTTTCCCTTAGGGTTTATGTAATGTGGGGTCCTCTATGTAATGTGGGGCCCTCTCTATATTGTACCCCTCTCTATATTGTACCCCTTATATTAACTAATATATTATCTATGCGATCGACTTGTGTTTTATTGTATTGTCATTTGTCGAAACACCCAAAACAACAAGTGCATAAAACAAAAGACACAAAAAAGTTCTCATATAATACTCGTGCAATATTTATAAAATGAGTGAAATTAGAAAAGCTCAAAAGGAAGAATAGGTTAACATTATGATGGTTGATTATTTTCAAACAACACATGCAACACATGGTTCATTTTCAAAAAACATATTTACATATTTACATAAGTTAAAAGGGCGTCCAAGTTAAAGTGCTTGGCTTGTTAGTTAAATGGATGCCCTTGGCCTTCATTTATATATTTACTTTCGCAAAAAATAAAATATTGCGACCTGAGCACGAGTATCTGCAGATCCACACGTCCCTAGTTAGATTGTAACGTGAGTACTATTTTTTTTGCCTAATCTACAAGTAGTTACTATTGGGCCTTGATACGACCATTTTGGCCTGGCTAAGTTCTATTTGGGACTGACCTTTTTCAATCACTCCTCGTCAATTTTTTTAACTTTTCAACCCCTTCCCTGCACACTGACGAAACTGAAGGAACATTGACAAAACTGAAGGAACACTGATTTTGAAAACAGAGCAGCTCAAAATTTGTCCGAATTTGTGTTGCATTTTATTCAAGCCAAAGACATACCATTACATCCATCTCCGCAGGTTCTACGATAACAAAGCATCACTAGAACATCACTAGAACACTGATTGAGCTGTCTAATGACTAATAATCAGGAGATAAACAAATCTGAGAGAAATTACACAAAAATAAAAAAACGGCCATCAGATTGTCCTGCTTCTTCAATTCAATGATTTGCCTTATCTGCTTGTTCATCTTATTTAGCTCGGCCTTCACTTCCGCATCCACCGCAGACGTGAGTTGCTCCACCACGGACGGGTTTTCGAGCTCCCGGGATGCTACCTCCACCCCAATTCGCTCGATGCACTCATCAAGCCACTCAAAATGCCCATATTTTGGCAGTTCCTGAAATCGCAGAGATGAACCCTAAATCCCAAATTCGATGAAATGCATGAAATTTCGAAAGAAAAGCGAGAAATTGGCGCTCGGAACACTCAGATCACACCTTCCCCGGCTCGGACTTGCTCTCACACTTCAAAAATTCCCGGCCGATGTTGTCGTTCTTATCGGTGGATGTGACAAGCCGCTTTAGGAGCGCGGTACAGGGGCAATCGGGGCACCTCGTCATCGACACCGCACCATACCGAGGCCATGAGCGGAGGGAGGCTGAAGCAGAGCTCGGCATCCCTCACCAGCGTTGCCGCACTTGCTCGCCGGAGATGAAAACGGAAGGGGATGAGATGCTGAAACGGTGGCGGGAGGGCTCGGGTGCGGGGACGGATCGGGCCAACGACTCTCTTCTACCACAGCGTGGGTCCCACGATATGAGGTGGACAGCAGGTGGGTCTCGCCGTGACGTGGACAGGCTGTGGGTCCTGCTCTGCTCAGCTGATTCGAATTCGTTGAAGGTCTCGTGAGGTTAAGTGGAAGTGTCGCACGGGAGCTATTTGCCGCTTTAGAAGTGTCGCATGCGCACTACAGGAGGCGACGGCTAGGCCGATGGCTAAACGCCCTCGGCGTAGCCAGTATAGCCGTCGGCGTATGCTACGCCGAGGGCAGCCGTCGGCGTAGCCTTCTCGGCGGACCTCTCCCTCGGCGGAGCGAAAACGACCGTCGGCGTACCGGATGGCCGTCAGCGTAGGACTACGCCGACGGCCGTAGCGTGCCCGTCGGCGAACGGCGGCGCTGCCGTTACACGGCCGCTAACGGCGCACCGGATACGCCGACGGCCGTGCCCCTCGGCGTAGGGTCGCCACGTGGCCCCCGCTGGAACTCCCCCAGGAAGTAGCTACGTCGACGGCCTCGCCCTCGGCGTAAGTGGACGCGTGGCCTCCCCCAGGAAGGAGATACGCCGACGGCAGGTGCTACACCGACGGCACTGCCGTCGGCGTAGCCCTGACCATATGGCACATGGCATAGGGCTACGCCGAGGGCATTGCCGTCGGCATAGCACCTTCACTATTTTTTTTATCTTTCCACAGCAGCACACATGCAGCACTCACAGCAGCACATCAGTCATACAAGATCACATATGCTCATATTAAACATTGTTCATATCACACATGCTCATATTAAACATTTTTCATATCACACATGGTCATATCACACATTGTTCATACATCATCCATACATCGTTCAGACATTATCACACATCCCTACAACTCTGGAGGAGACGGAGTGTACCCGAGATCTCCTCTGGTAAAAAGTGGCGACCTCTGCCGAGGGTTGCGTCCAGTAGAAGCAGCAGAAGAGCCACCTGGCGAGGGAGTAGGAGAAGTGTGAAGCTCGGGAGAACCACCTGCAGAATGGCCAGGAGATGGACCATTGTCATGAAGCGGTGTGATCTGACGCCCATCCGGCGAGGCGTGGCCAAAGTGCCGGTTCCCAGAAGCTCCCGTTCCCTACATGTTGCCTACATGTTAGTAACTTGCGAGGCAAAGTAAAGCGATAACCAGTGGGTTAGCAAAGAACTTACTGGTGTCGATGCGTAGTAGGTCCTAGCGAAGCTTTCCTTCGATTGCAAAAATGGCGCCGGACCTGGCATGGGAGGCACGGGCCCTAAATCTCTATTTTGGCCAGTTTGAATATTCACCATCATGTCCTGCAAGATAGTTTATAAGTCAGGCCGTAGTACAACAAACGGGGGGAAGTGGGACTTGTATCTTTTGCAAAAATAAAGGTTCGGACTTACATTTACGTATTGCATGTAGATCGCAAGCGCCTCCTGATGCTGCCGAAAGGCCACCTGATATTCCTCATAAACGGTATCGTAGGCCGCGTCTAACTCAGGCTACAATTTCAAATACAAGGAATCTCGTCAGTGGTTAGCCATGCAGGAACAAAAGTCATAAAGATGATGAGAATGAGAAAAACTTACATCCTCGGCGGAGCGACGAGGCTGGCCACGAGGCGGGATAGGGGGGCCGTCGACGGGGTAGGTAGCCTTGAGACGGCTGAAGCTCGTGCTGAGGGTAGGTTTGACCTTCTTATTCAGAATCTTGAGGCGTCCATGCTGCAATCCGTTCCCCGACAGTACCAACGACTCCTCGTCGATCTCCGCGTGAATGGGGTCATCCACATGGGGGTGACGAGCCTTCACCATCGTGCTGTAGTTCCCCAAGTCGTTCTGGGCAGTGCCTAAGTACATGGGCAACGAGGGTTGAGGCTCCGAGTAATTGGGCTTCTTTCGCCGCATAATCTCATAGACGGCGACGTCATGAATCACCTTCCCGGGTTGTGCCTCGGCCACCTGTATCGTGAAAAGAAATATTATGCATATGAAGTACAAACATGACGAGAAATACACGCAGGTCATTCCATGTATATACGTACCACCTTCCCCTTGAAGCGGTCAAAGTTGCGGTTTCCCGCGCAGTGCGTTCCACCATCGCCTCGGTTATCCGCGTTCCGCCTCAACAAGGCTGCAAACTCCTCGTCTTCTCTAAGCCACCTCGTCCTAACCAGCTCCTCCCATGCGAGTCGATGCGGCTCGGCCCAATCGGGGATAACCTCAAAATGCAATACTCAACTCCAGACAATGCAATGGCAACTTAGCAGCAATGTAGAATCTTATTGACATTTTACTCACCGACATGTACTCTTCTGGAGTCATCGAGTACTCAGGATTAGGGTTCCTACCGACAATGTCTTCCTTCCTGACCCTCACGCCCCTGTCAGCCCAGAAGTGGCTAGAGGCCGTGACCTTCTGGTTGTACCACACCTGGGGGGTCAACTTCACACAAGCCCCAATCAAAGTCCTCTACGCCTTCTCCTGGTCCTCCTCGGCCACACGGTAAAAGCACTTCAATCATGCATAAGAGTCATGAGTTAGCACGGTGGGGTCAACAAGTATGAACATAATTCGAGAAATATGCCTTACCCAAAACTTGGTGATGACAGCATCAGCAACTGTCGTAAAGCCCGGGACACGTGTAGTCTGGTAGTCCGCCCAAGTAGTAGCTAGCTTCCTGTCACCCTCGTGGGTAATGTGATAGCCCGGCCAGAACTTCCTAATCATAGCTCCAACGAGGCTGTTAGGAAGGCGAGGCTTGGTCCCCGGAGGAAATGTCCAATTGCTGCACAATAATAAACATTAGTACACATGCAAGTTCTCGTCTGATTCCGATGTTCTCGTGGTCTTCCTCCGGCGAAACCCTGATATCTGTGCACACTCGGATCGTCTACCCCCCTAGACGTTCCTCTGACAGGGGTAGCCCGGCGTAGCTCTCTCTTGTTTTGTGTTTGTTTAGGTCATAGGGTGATGTAAAACCATGTTGGTTCACAAGTTGGGGCACTATCCTACCCGGTTTCACCTAAACGGGGAGATTCCCCCCTTATACGGGTACAGAACCTTCGCCTCTAGGTTAGAGCGCATGCATGCGAGGGGGGACACATGCAAGCACCTATACCAACCTCTCACCACACTCACACACATATGCTAGGGACACATGCAAGTTCTCGTCTGATTCCGATGTTCTCGTGGTCTTCCTCCGGCGAAACCCTGATCTCTGTGCACACTCGGATCGTCTACCCCCCTAGACGTTCCTCTGACAGGGGTAGCCCGGCATAGCTCTCTCTTGTTTTGTGTTTGTTTAGGTCATAGGGTGATGTAAAACCATGTTGGTTCACAAGTTGGGGCACTATCCTACCCGGTTTCACCTAAACGGGGAGATTCCCCCCTTATACGGGTCCGGAACCTTCGCCTCTAGGTTAGAGCGCATGCATGCGAGGGGGGACACATACAAGCACCTATACCAACCTCTCACCACACTCACACACATATGCTAGGGACACATGCAAGTTCTCGTCTGATTCCGATGTTCTCGTGGTCTTCCTCCGGCGAAACCCTGATCTCTGTGCACACTCGGATCGTCTACCCCCCTTGACGTTCCTCTGACAGGGGTAGCCCGGCGTAGCTCTCTCTTTTTTTGTGTTTATTTAGGTCATATGGTGATGTAAAACCATGTTGGTTCACAAGTTGGGGCACTATCCTACCCGGTTTCACCTAAACGGGGAGATTCCCCCCTTATACGGGTACGGAACCTTCGCCTCTAGGTTAGAGCGCATGCATGCGAGGGGGGACACATGCAAGCACCTATACCAACCTCTCACCACACTCACACACATATGCTAGGGACACATGCAAGTTCTCGTCTGATTCCGATGTTCTCGTGGTCTTCCTCCGGCGAAACCCTGATCTCTGTGCACACTCGGATCGTCTACCCCCCTTGACGTTCCTCTGACAGGGGTAGCCCGACGTAGCTCTCTCTTTTTTTGTGTTTATTTAGGTCATATGGTGATGTAAAACCATGTTGGTTCACAAGTTGGGGCACTATCCTACCCGGTTTCACCTAAACGGGGAGATTCCCCCCTTATACGGGTACGGAACCTTCGCCTCTAGGTTAGAGCGCATGCATGCGAGGGGGGACACATGCAAGCACCTATACCAACCTCTCACCACACTCACACACATATGCTAGGGACACATGCAAGTTCTTGTCTGATTCTGATGTTCTCGTGGTCTTCCTCCGGCGAAACCCTGATCTCTGTGCACACTCGGATCGTCTACCCCCCTAGACGTTCCTCTGACAGGGGTAGCCCGGCGTAGCTCTCTCTTGTTTTGTGTTTGTTTAGGTCATAGGGTGATGTAAAACCATGTTGGTTCACAAGTTGGGGCACTATCCTACCCGGTTTCACCTAAACGGGGAGATTCCCCCCTTATACGGGTACGGAACCTTCGCCTCTAGGTTAGAGCGCATGCATGCGAGGGGGCACACATGCAAGCACTTCATGTGGTCGTGGTGAGTGCTATTGAGAACCACATGCGATAATAACACTTACAAACATATAGAAATTTCTCGGGGTGTGAGAAGATTCGCAACGACATTTCATGTGGACGTGTAGACTGCTATTCAGAGGGTACGAAATTATCCAATTAATAAAAAATATATAAATAATTGATATAAATACAAAATAAATGAAAATACATAAGGCTACGCCGAGGGTGACCGTCGGCGTACTTTGCTGGTACGCCGAGGGTGGCCGTCGGCGTATGCTATGCCGAGGGTCGCCGTCGGCCTAACCGACGACACCGTTAGCGCGCCGTCCGTGCTGGCCGGCATGTGCCACGCGTCCGCTTGTTACGCCGAGGGTGACCGTCGGTGTAGTGTATACTACGCCGACGGCTTGGCTACGCCGAGGGCTGGCCAGTTGGGCTGGCCTGGTGCGGTGCTACGCCGATGGCCCCGACGTTGGCCGTCGGCGTAGCGGACGGCCGTCGGCGCATCTGGCCATTCCTGTAGTGGCGAGCTATTCTTTTTAACGATATAGTGTTCCTTCCAATTCCACGTAAAGACGTCGTATGAAAGCTATAAGCCCATTATGAACATACTTCTGCCTCAAATCCAAACATATGATTTACTTTACAGGTTCACACTAAATATTCGAAACAATATTTATAGTCAAAGTTTTAAGAGTTTGACTTCAGGGATATACTACTGATATGCAGGGAGTACGATGCATGCGGGATGCCCATGGTCCAGTCTCATGAAATTATCACTTCATTTAGTACAACAACAAAATAGTACGCATCGTGTGAAAGAAAGAACATACATATGCCAGACTGCCAGTATAAGAGAAGTAAATCAAACAGAAGGTTGAAACAAAAGCCATCTCTCGATGGATAGCTAGTTACTCCTAGTGGATGCACTGGAAGTCGGCTGGGCAGATCTTTCCGCAGTTGTTGAGGATGAGGGTAAGATCGATGGGGACGTTGAGGTGGATTCCGAGAACGTTGGCCTTGATGGCGGTGCAGAGGCAGACGGCGGCGTCCAGTTCGACGAGTCCGTCGAGGAGCGAGCAGCAGGGCTCGGTCGGCAGCACGCCGATCTTGGCCTTCACCAGGCCCAGCACGTTGGCGCACACGTGCAGCTTGAGCGCGTTCTGGGGGCACGAGCCGAAGCGGGTAGCAGGCACCGGCGCCGGTGGCGGAGGGCAGTAGGTGGCGCTGGCTACGGCCACCAAAGCCAGGAGGAGCACGGCTCTCGGTGCCATGGCCATGGATGTCGATCGAGCAAAGTGCTAGCTATATTACGTTACGTCTGTATTTTGTGCTGGCGTGCTTGAGTTCCGGCGTGATCTGGAGAGTCGTCGTATTTGTAGTGAGGCCTTGGATCTCGGCAGATGAGATTCTACACGTCCGTGAAGAACAGCTTGTGATTTTCCACCTGACGCCGTTTGGCTGGTACTCTGGTTGTTTATGCATTTGCTGATAGTGTTTTCGTTTGATTTGGATGTACATGCACCCGTGAATGCATGGTTTGTCTGATTGAATGAACGGCGTGCCAACTGGATTTTTTTTAGCCAACTACGGCGGGCATAAGCCGGCCTGAATCATTTTCATATAAAGATAGAACTGGATACAAACGCAAAGGCTATCACATATAGCACCACCATTACAACTTAGAACCCAACAACTTGGAACAGACCATGAAGAACTTAGGAGTGCTGTTGGATCAATCGAAGGGATCTCGAAGTCGAGATTGCACCGAGAAACGAAAACCGTCTACCTAGCGATCACTCTACACCTTGAAGAATTAGGAGAGTGGCAGCCGTCATCAAAGGGTTTTCCCGTGGTTTGGAGCTTATGCGTCATACTTTAGGGCCTTTCATGAGTTTATTAGAGAGCACCCAACTCTCATGGACTACGACGTTTGACAGTCAGACTCATATAGGTGTGTTCCTCAAGAGATGTTCTGCAGGACAACATCTCCGCTTATAAAAAGCCACCTGGAACACATTAAGATAAATATCAACCTGCCATGCAGTTTAAGAGAGTATTGCATCTTTATGGAGATGTAAATATAATATGGGGATACTCTCCTCTCAGCTGACCAGCAGCTTGTCTCCCAGCTCTAATTCACGGGATCTCCGATCACATAGAGTGGGTTGCCACTGGGATCAACTCATAGCGTGGGTCTCAAACCCATATCCCTCGATGCATTGTCTATCACATTACGTGAAAACCCTTTGTGAAGGGATCTGCCAGATTCTTAAATGTTTGGATATAATCCAACGCAATAACTCCGGAGTTTCTCAGTTTCCTGACAGATTTCAATCTCCTCTTCACATGCCTTGATGACTTCATATTATCCTTAGAACTGTTTACTTTGACGATCACAATTTGATTATCACAGTTCATCGGGATGGCGGGTATTGGTTTTTCAACCACAGGTAAGTCCATCAAGAGCTCACGAAGCCACTCTGCTTCAACAGTGGCTGTGTCTAATCCTGTGAGTTCTGCTTCCATTGTTGACCTCGCTAAGATGGTCTGCTTGCAAGACTTCCAGGAAACAGCGCCACCACCAAGTGTAAACAAATAACCACTTGTGGCCTTAATCTCATCAGCATCAGATATCCAGTTTGAATCACTATAACCCTCAAGTACCCGTGGATACCAAGTATAGTGAATACCATAACTCGCAGTGCCTTTCAAATAGCGCAAAACTCTTTCAAGAGCATGCCAATGATCATCTCCAGGATTTGACACAAATCGACTCAGTTTGCTTATAGCAAAGGAGATGTCAGGTCTAGTAGCGCTGGCTAAATACATGAGCGAGCCAATAATTTGAAAATATCTCAATTGATCTTTAGCAGTCCTTCGATTCTTTCGAAGTAGCACACTCGGATCATAAGACGTTGGAGAAGAATTGCAGTCGCTATACCCGAAGCGACTCAATATATTTTCCACATAGTGAGACTGAAGCAATGTAATCCCACCATTGTCATCCTTTAGTAGCTTGATGTTTAATATTACATCACCCACTCCCAAGTCCTTCATCTCAAAGCAGCAAGATAGGAACTCTTTGACCTCCTCGAAAACAGCGAGGTTGGTCCCGAATATCAATATGTCATCAACGTAGAGACACATAATAACTCCCTCGCCCCCACCATGGCGATAGTACACACATTTGTCAGCTTCATTTACCACAAAGCCTTCAGCAGTTAAAGTTCTTTCAAACTTCTCGTTACACTGCTTAGGAGCTTGCTTAAGACCATACAAAGACTTCACTAACTTACACACCTTTTCTTCTTGACCATCTACTACAAATCCGTCAGGCTGCTCCATATAAATTTCCTCATCTAGCTCTCTATTTAGAAAAGTTGTCTTAACGTCCATTTGATGAACGAGAAGACCATGTGAGGCAGCCGAAGATAGTAGTACTCGAATAGCGGTCAGTATGGCTACATGTGAGTAGGTATCGAAAAAGTCTTCACCTTCCTTTTGGGTATAACCCTTGGCCACAAGACGTGCCTTGTACTTTTCAATAGTACCATCAGGTCTAAGTTTTTTCTTGAACACCCACTTACATCCTACAGGTTTGCAACCATAAGGACGATCAGTGATTTCCCAAGTACCATTAGATAAGATGGAGTCCATCTCGCTTAGGACGGCTTCCTTCTAGTAGTCAGCATCTTAAGATGCATAGGCTTCCGAAATGGAAGTGGGAGTATCATACACAAGGTACACAATGAAATCATCACCAAAAGACTTTGCAGTCCTTTGTCGCTTGCTCCTTTTGGGAGCTTCATTGTCATCCTCCACAGGATCATCAGAGTGTTCTATCGGCATAGTGGGTTCAGGAATTATAGAAAATTCCTGACTAGATGAACTAGTCATCTCCTGATTTGATATCTAGACATACCTTTCATAGGAAATATGTCCTCAAAGAAAGTCGCATCATTCGACTCCATAATTGTACCAACATGCATGTCAGATACCTCAGATTTTACTATCAAAAATCTATAGCCAATGCTATGAAAAACATATCCCAGAAAAACACAATCAACGGTTTTTGGTCCAAGCTTTCGCTTCTTGGGTATTGGAATATTGACTTTCGCCAAACAACCCCAAGTTCGTAAGTAAGAGAGTTTAAGCCTTTTCTTTTTCCATTCCTCAAATGGAGTCATGGTTTTATCCTTTACAGGAACACGGTTTAGGACATGACACGCAGTCATTAGCGCCTCCCCCACCATTCCTTGGAAAGACCCGATGTATCTAACATGGCGTTAACCAAATCAGTTAGAGTGCGGTTCTTCCTTTCGGCCACCCCACTTGACTGAGGTGAGTAGGGAGGCGTCCTCTCATGTATAATACCATGTTCCATACATAATAAATCAAATTCGTTTGAAAAGTACTCTCCACCACGATCCGACCTTAGCCGCTTGATTTTAAGATCAAGTTAGGTTTCTCCCTCAGCTTTATATATTTTGAAGTAGTTCAAAGCTTCATCTTTAGATTTCAGGAGATAAACATAGCAGTATCTAGTGGAGTCATCAATCAACGTCATAAAGTATCTTTTTTCACCTTTTGTCAACACACCATTCATCTCACAAAGATCTGAATGTATAAGTTCTAGTGGTGCTTAGTTTCTTGGTTCCGCAACCGTATGAGACTTGCGGGTTTGCTTTGTTGGAATTATGCCCTAGAGGCAATAATAAAGATGTTATTATTATAATTCTTGTTCATGATAATGTTTATATTCCATGCTAGAATTGTATTAAGCGGAAACTTTAATACTTGTGTGGTTTGTGAACAACACCGTGTCCCTAGTACGCCTCTATGGACTAGCTCATTGATTAATGATGGTTAAGGTTTCCTAACCATGGACATGAGTTGTCGATTAATAATGAGATCATATCATTGGGAGAATGATATGGTGGACAGACCCAAACTAAGCGAAACAATTAGATCGTGTCATCGTGTTCGTCTTTGCGAAGCTTTTTCTTATGTCAAATATTGTATTCCTTAGACCATGAGATAATACAACTCCCTGGTATCGGAAGAAAGCTTTGAGGTCATCAAACGTCATCCTATGAGAGGGTGATCATAAAGGTGTCTCTCAGGTGATCGGAAAGTATCTGTTGGGTTGTATGTATCGAGATGGGATTTGTCCCTCCCAAGTCGGAGAGATATACTTCGGGCCCACTCGGTAATCGATATCAACACCGCTTGCAAGCATGTGGTTAAGGAGTTAATCACAAAGTGATATCGGATTACGGAACGAGTAAAGTACTTGCTGTGAACGAGATTGAACTAGGTATGACGGTACCGACGATCGAATCTCGGGCAAGTAAAATATCGCGAGACGAAGGGAATATATATGGGATTGATTGAATCCTGGCATCGTGGTTCATCCGATATGATCATCGATGAATGTGTGGGAGTCAATATGGGTTTCCAGACCCCGCTGATGATTATTGATAGAAGATCATGTCTGCATATTCTCGAACCCGCAGGGTCACACACTTAACGTGTCTCGACGCTAGGATAGATTGGATAATTGGTTTATGAGTTTTTGTTCGGAGTCTCGGATGGGATCCGGGACATCACGAGAGGTTCCGGAGTGGTCCGGAGAATAAGATTCATATAAGGCAGTGCAGTTTTTTAGAGTTCGGAATTGTTCCGGATTAATCGGTATTGTATCGGAAGGTGACCAACGTGGCCCCACCTTCCGGGAGGGGGCATGAGCCTATGAGGGAGTGCCCTGGCCGCATTGGGCCAGGGGCACAAGGCCCCATAGGGCCCAGCCGGCTAAGAGAGGTTTAAACTCGAGATAGACCTTCTAGAAGGGGGGGTTTCCTTGCCCCCCACTCCTTATCCTTGGGGCCGCCGGTTTGGGCTTGGGGGAGGGGCTAGGGCTGCGCCCCCCTCTATATAAAGAGGGGTGGGGGCGCACCAACCCCCCACACCTTCCCCTCCAACCCTAGATGCCCTGCTGCCCTCCTCTCTCCCTCCCGACTGCTTGTAGGCGAAGCCCTGCTGCAGAAATTCTCCACCATATACACCATGCCGTCGTGTTGTAGATCCAATCCATCTCTCCACCATACTTGCTGGTCCGAGGAAGGAGGAGACGTCGAGGTGCTGCACGTGTGCATCTCACGGAGGCACCGCCACTTGTGGTGCTAGATCGGATCGGATCGCGAGGAGGAGAAGCGAGTACGACTACATCACCCACGTTCAGACGAACGTTCCGCTGTGCGAATCTTCAAGGGTATGAAGATCTAATCCAATCTCTCTCGTTGTTTGCATCTCCTAGATTAGATCTTGGCTTTCCCTCTGTTCGCATCCATAGAAAATTTTGATTTACTATGCCGCGAAACCCTTCAGTGGTATCAGAGCTAGATCTATGCGTAGATGTGTTTCACGAGTAGAGCGCAACATGGTTGTTGCGGGCGTTGATGTTTTATGTTGCAAGCCTCTTGTTTGTGTTCTTCTTATGACGCGGGATAGTGAGATTGAAGCGGTCCAGGCCAACCTTACGCGACGTCGTTCGCGAGACCGGCTCCGCACTTGACGTGTGGCTTGTTCCACACATGCGGCTGGTGGATGTCAGTTTCTCTCACTATAGTTGTCATGGGATTAACACCGGAGTTTGGCAACCATAATATCACCGTTGTGGCTTTCCGTAGGTAAGAATCGTTCTTAGCATCTACTCCCATAAGCCACGTAAACCATGCAACAACAAAGTAGAGGCGTCTAACTTGTTTTTGCAGGGATTGTTTTCTGTGATATGGTATGGCCCAAGATGTGATGTGTATAATGTATGCGATGATCATGTTTTGTAATGTTTCACGACTTGCATGTCGATGAGTACACAACCGGCAGGAGCCATATGGTTGTCTTTATAATTGTGTATGACCTGCGAGTCAACTTCTTATACGCCATGTAATAGTTTCACTTTATCGCTAAGTAGTTAGCAATAGTTGTAGTTGCTATTCGTGGTGGAGGCAATCATGGTGGAGTGATGGAGATCATGCCGGAACGCACAAGATGGAGATCATTGCGCGAAGATTGGCTATACCATGTCACATAAAGTTATATGCATGTGATGTTTATCCTTTTATGTATATTATTATGCTTAGATCGCGACGGTAGCATTATAAGATGATTCCTCATTTAAAGATCAAGATAAAAACTGTGTTCTCCCCGAGTATGCACCGTTGCGAAAGTTCGTCGTGTCCAAGCATCACGTGATGATCAGGTGCTATAGACTCTACGCTCACATACAACGGGTGCAAGCCAGTTTTGCACACCCGGAAATACTCGGGTCTAACTCGACGAGCCTAGCATGTACAGACATGGCCTTGGAACACAAGAACCGAAAGGTTAAGCATGAGTCATATGAATGATATGATCGACACTTCGTTGTCCACCATTGAAACCACATCTCTTCTCGTGATGATCGGAATAGGTGTGGTGAATTTGGATCATGTTCACTAAACAACTTGAGGGATGTTGAATTTAGTGGGAGTTCATCTAGTAATTTGATTAAGTTGAAGTAGTTATCATGAACATAGTCTAATTTGTACTTGCAAATACTGTAGATCACATGGCTAAGTCCAACTTCAACTTGAACGTTTTTGCTGAGAAGGAAAAGATTAGAAACAATGGGTCTAACTTCACCAATTGGTTCCGCAATCTAAGAATCATTCTCTCTGGCGGTCAAAAGGACTATGTCCTTGGGAAAGCGTTAGGTGACCCCCCTGCTGCAACTGCGCCGGCTGATGAGAAAGATGTCTATCAGTCGCGCAAGGATGATTATGGTGTGATTAAGAGCACCATGTTGTTTGCTATGGAACCGAAACTTCAAAATCGTTTTGAAGACTATCCCGGGCCCTTTGAGATTCTCGAAGAGCTGAAAACCATGTTTCAGACTCAGGCCCGTTCTGAGAGATATGAGATCTCTGAGAAGTTCTTTAACTGCAAGATGGAGGAAGGGAGTTCCATTAGTGAGCACGCCATTAAGATGACGGGCTATACTCAACGCCTTGAGCAACTGGAATGCACGATTCCAGAGGAGCTCAAGATTGACAGGGTTCTGCAATCACTCCCTCCCAGCTACAAAAGTTTTGTAGTGACTCACAATCAGATTGGTTCCACTGATATGATCACTGAGCTCTTCGCAAAGCTGAAGGCTGCGGAAGTGGACATCAAGAAGGATAATCATGTGTTGATGGTCAACAAGCCCTCCTTTAAGAAAGGTAAGGGTGCAAAGAAGCCCTTCAAGAAATGCGGCGGCAAGCGCGTTTCCCCTGCTGAGAAGAAGCTCAAGTCTGGTCCTAAGACGGACACTGAGTGCTTCTATTGCAAGGACAAGGGTCACTGGAATCGCAATTGTCCGAAGTACTTAGCGGACAAGAAGGCTGGCACCATCAAAGGTATATTTGATATACATGTTATTGATGTTTTCCTTACTAGCCCTCGTTGTAGTGCATGGGTATTTGATACCGGTTCAGTTGCTAATATTTGTAACTCGAAACAGGAGCTACGGAATAGACGGCGGCTTGCGAGGGATGAGGTGACGATGCGGGTTGGCAACGGATCAAGAGTTGATGTGATGGCCGTCGGCACACTCTCCTTAGTTTTACCTTCGGGATTAGTTTTAAACCTTAATAAATGTTATTATGTGCTTGCGTTGAGCATGAACATTATTTCTGGATCGTGTTTATTGCAAGACGGTTATTCATTTAAATCGGAGAATAATGGTTGTTCTATTTATATGAGTAACATCTTTTATGGTCATGCACCTCTTGTGAATGGTTTATTTCTTCTAAATCTCGAAAGGGATGAAACACACATCCATAACATTGAGGCTAAGAGATGCAAAGTAGATAGTGATAATACTACTTATTTGTGGCACTGTCGTCTAGGTCATATTGGTGTAAAGCGCATGAAGAAACTCCATTCTGATGGACTTTTGGAGTCTCTTGATTTTGAATCATTTGACACATGTGAACCATGCCTCATGGGCAAGATGATCAAAACCCCGTTCTCCGGTATGATGGAGCGAGCAACGAACTTATTGGAAATCATACATACCGATGTATGCGGACCGATGAGTGTTTCGACGCGCGGTGGATATCGCTATTTTCTCACTTTTACCGATGACTTAAGTAGATATGAGTATATATATTTAATGAAACATAAATCTGAAACGTTTGAAAAGTTCAAAGAATTTCAGAATGAAGTGGAGAACCATCGTAACAGAAAGATTAAGTTTCTACGATCCGATCGTGGAGGTGAATATTTGAGTTATGATTTTCTCACGCATCTTAAAGCAAGCGGAATCGTTTCGCAACTCACGCCACCCGGAACACCACAGCGCAATGGTGTGTCTGAACGCCGGAATCGAACCTTATTAGATATGGTCCAATCGATGATGTCTCTTACTGATTTGCCGTTATCATTTTGGGGTTATGCATTAGAAACCGCTGCATTCACTTTAAATAGGGCACCATCTAAATCCGTTGAGACGACACCGTATGAATTGTGGTTTGGTGCTAAACCTAAGTTGTCGTTTCTTAAAGTTTGGGGATGCGAAGCTTACGTCAAGAAGTTGATGCCGGACAAGCTCGAACCCAAAGCGGAGAAATGCGTCTTCATAGGATACCCTAAGGAAACTATTGGGTACACCTTCTATCACAGAACCGAAGGCAAAGTGCTTGTCGCAAAGAACGGTTCCTTTCTTGAGAAGGAGTTTCTCTCGAAAGAAGTGAGTGGGAGGAAAGTAGAGCTAGACGAGGTTATTGAACCTTCTCTTGAGTTGGAGAGTAGCGCAGCACCTGAAATTGTTCCAGTGCCGCCTGCACCAACAATAGAGGAAGCTAATGACAAGGATCATGAAGCTTCGGACGATGCTACTACTGAACGTCGCAGGTCGACAAGGTCGCGTGCCCCTCCTGAGTGGTACGGCAACCCTGTCTTGACTGTCTTGTTAGTAGAAGACAATGAACCTACGAACTATGAGGAAGCGATGATGAGCCCAGACTCTGAGAAATGGCTAGAAGCCATGAAATCCGAATTGGGATCCATGAGCGAAAACCAAGTATGGACTTTGGTGGACCCTCCTAGCGACCGAAAGGCCGTTGAGTGCAAATGGATCTTCAAGAAGAAAACGGACACGGATGGTAATGTTACCGTCTATAAAGCATGGCTTGTCGCGAAAGGTTTTCGACAAGTTCAAGGTGTTGACTACGATGAGACTTTCTCTCCCGTAGCGATGTTTAAGTCCATTCGGATTTTGTTAGCAATTGCTGCGTTTCATGATTATGAAATATGGCAGATGGATGTCAAGACTGCGTTCCTCAATGGCAACATTGATGAAGAGTTGTATATGATGCAACCCGAAGGTTTTGTCGATCCTAAGGATGCTGATAAAGTATGCAAATTTCAGCGTTCCATTTATGGACTGAAGCAAGCATCTCGGAGTTGGAACCTTCGTTTTGATCAAGTGATCAAGAGCTTTGGATTTGTTCCAAATTGCTATGAAGCTTGCATCTACAAGAAAGTGAGTGGGAGCTCGATGACGTTTCTGGTACTATATGTGGATGACATATTGATTATTGGAAATGACATCAACATGCTTAACGATGTGAAGAGTTATTTGAACAAGTGTTTTTCAATGAAAGACCTAGGTGAAGCTGCTTATATATTGGGCATCAAGATCTATAGAGATAGACAAAGACGCCTGATAGCTTTAAGCCAGCGTACATACCTAGACAAAGTTCTGAAAAGGTTCAGAATGGATAAGGCAAAGAAAGGTTCGGTGCCTATATTGTCAGGTAAGATGTTGAGCAAGGCTCAGTGTCCAGCTACGGTAAATGATAGGGAAGCTATGAGCAAAGTGCCTTATGCCTCGGCCATAGGTTCCATCATGTATGCCATGTTGTGTACTAGACCGGATGTGTCCAATGCTCTTAGTTTGACGAGAAGATATCAAAGTGATCCAGGAGTGGAACACTGGACAGCCGTGAAGAACATCCTAAAGTACCTAAATAGGACTAAAGAAATGTTCTTAGTCTATGGGGGTGATGAACAGCTCGTCGTAAAAGGTTACGTCGACGCTAGTTTTGACACCGACAAGGATGATTCTAAATCTCAGACAGGATACGTGTATATTTTGAATGGAGGAGCTGTGAGCTGGAGAAGCTGCAAGCAAAGCGTGATCGCGGGATCTACAGTAGAAGCGGAATAAGGAGTTTGGATCAGGAACTTCATCACTGAGCTTGGTGTGGTTCCAAGTGCATCGGACCCACTGGAGATATTGTGTGACAACACTGGCGCCATAGCACTCGCTAAGGAACCAAGATATCATCCAAAGACCAAGCATATCAACCGCAAGTTTCATATAATCCGAGATTATATAGCAGATGGAGATCTGAAGATTAGCAAAGTACATACAGATATGAATGCCACAGATCCATTGACTAAACCTCTTCCACGTGTAAAACATGATCAGCACCTCAATGCCATGGGTGTGAGATTGTTGCCAAATGTAAACTAGATTATTGACTCTAGTGCAAGTGGGAGACTGTTGGAATTATGCCCTAGAGGCAATAATAAAGATGTTATTATTATAATTCTTGTTCATGATAATGTTTATATTCCATGCTAGAATTGTATTAAGCGGAAACTTTAATACTTGTGTGGTTTGTGAACAACACCGTGTCCCTAGTACGCCTCTATGGACTAACTCATTTATTAATGATGGTTAAGGTTTCCTAACCATGGACATGAGTTGTCGATTAATAATGAGATCATATCATTGGGAGAATGATATGGTGGACATATCCAAACTAAGCGAAGCAATTAGATCGTGTCATCGTGTTCGTCTTTGCGAAGCTTTTTCTTATGTCAAATATTGTATTCCTTAGACCATGAGATAATACAACTCCCTGGTATTGGAAGAAAGCTTTGAGGTCATCAAACGTCATCCTATGAGAGGGTGATCATAAAGGTGTCTCTCAGGTGATCAGAAAGTATCTGTTGGGTTGTATGTATCGAGATGGGATTTGTCCCTCCCAAGTCGGAGAGATATACTTCGGGCCCACTCGGTAATCGATATCAACACCGCTTGCAAGCATGTGGTTAAGGAGTTAATCACAAAGTGATATCGGATTACGGAACGAGTAAAGTACTTGCTGTGAACGAGATTGAACTAGGTATGACGGTACCGACGATCGAATCTCGGGCAAGTAAAATATCGCGAGACGAAGGGAATATATATGGGATTGATTGAATCCTGGAATCGTGGTTCATCCGATATGATCATCGATGAATGTGTGGGAGTCAATATGGGTTTTCAGACCCCGCTGTTGATTATTGATAGAAGATCATGTCTGCATATTCTCGAACTCGCAGGGTCACACACTTAACGTGTCTCGACGCTAGGATAGATTGGATAATTGGTTTATGAGTTTTTGTTCGGAGTATCGGATGGGATCCGGGACATCACGAGAGGTTCCGGAGTGGTCCGGAGAATAAGATTCATATAAGGCAGTGCAGTTTTTGGAGTTCGGAATTGTTCCGGATTAATCGGTATTGTACCAGAAGCTTCTAGAACCTTCTGGAAGGGGACCAACGTGGCCCCACCTTCCGAGAGGGGGCATGGGCCTATGAGGGAGTGCCCTGGCCGCATTGGGCCAGGGGCACAAGGCCCCATAGGGCCCAGCCGGCCAAGAGAGGTTTAAACTCGAGATAGACCTTCTAGAAGGGGGGTTCCCTTGCCCCCCACTCCTTATCCTTTGGGGCCGCCGGTTTGGGCTTGGGGGAGGGGCTAGGGCTGCGCCCCCCCTCTATATAAAGAGGGGTGGGGGCGCACCAACCCCCCAAACCTTTCCCTCCAACCCTAGCTGCCCTGCTGCCCTCCTGTCTCCCTCCCGACTGCTTGTAGGCGAAGCCCTGCTGCAGAAATTCTCCACCATATACACCACGCCGTCGTGTTGTAGATCCAATCCATCTCTCCACCATACTTGCTGGTCCGAGGAAGGAGGAGACGTCGAGGTGCTGCACGTGTGCATCTCACAGAGGCAACGCCACTTGTGGTGCTAGATCGGATCAGATCGCGAGGAGGAGAAGCGAGTACGACTACATCACCCACGTTCCGACGAACGTTCCGCTGTGCGAATCTTCAAGGGTATGAAGATCTAATCCAATCTCTCTCGTTGTTTGCATCTCCTAGATTAGATCTAGGCTTTCCCTCTATTCGCATCCGTAGAAAATTTTGATTTACTATGCCGCGAAACCCTTCATGCTTTGCTTGGACAAAAACTTGGCACTTAAAACCTTTGATAGTGGTAAATTTTGGAATTAAACTCATATTGGCTAGCCGCGTCATGCAACGAAAGTTAATATGACAGAGTCATGAATGCCAAATATTGGACTCATTATCATTGCACACATGATTAATAACTTTAGTACATGATTCTGACATAGACAAGCGGAAGAGACCTCCGAACTCATAACCCTTTCCAACAAATTGTACATACTTAAAAATTACAACTTTATTGGACTCAAAAACCAACTTAAAGCCATCTCAACATAAAAGCGATCCGCTGACGAGATTCTTATTGATGGAGGGAACATGCTGCACATTCTTCAGCTGTACGGTCTTCCCCGAAGTAAACTTCAGATTTACCGTACCAACACCATGAACAGAAGCATGTGAGCCGTTTCCCATTAGCATGGAAGAAGTCCTTGAGACCTGATAAGAGGAAAACATGGAAATATCAGAACATACATGTGTATTAGCACCCGTGTCTATCCACCAATCAGGAGAATGACATACTGAAAGGATAGTAGGTAAAATACCATACCCAGAATCCTTCATCTCAGTATCGCTAATAACAACATTAGCGGCCTTGCCGTTGTTCCCATGTTGACGCTTGTCAAAGCGATTAGAGCAGCTAGGAGCCCAATGATCAGGATCGCCATAGACATGGCAAGCGCATTTCCTCTTATCATTTTTCTTCTTGGAGTTGGTTGAGTGCGTGGCCTTGTTCTTGCCATCAAACTTCTCCTTTCCTTCAGTTTTGTTCTTATTCTTGAACTTGTGGGATTGGGAGTTTTTCCTCTACACTAAATTGGCAGTAGAACCTCCCTCAAATCCTCGAGCAGTTTTGTCCTTTGCTCTCGCCTTCTCTTCCACATGAAGAGAACCAATGAGATCCGTAACGGAAAACTCTTGTCTCTTATGTTTCAGAGAAGTAGCACAGTTTCTCCACGAGGGATGAAGCTTGGAAATAATGCCACCAACCACAAATTTGTCCGGTAAGGAACACTTGATCTGCTCAAGTTCTTTGGCAAGTGATTGTATCTCATGAGCCTGCTCAACAACGGAGCGCTCATCAACCATCTTGTAGTCATAGAATTTCTCCATGACATACAACTCAGTGCCAGCGTCCGAGACTCCAAACTTGGCCTCGAGCGCTTCCCACGCGACCTTGCCATTATCAAATGACATATACGGGTCAACAATGTTGTCCCCAAGAACACTGAACAAAGCCACCATAAACATGGTATCGGCTTTCTTAAAGGTCGATTCTTGCTCAGCAGAAAGATCTCCTTCAGGCTTGCCAAGAGTGGCGCTATAGCAGTTTAGGTTTTCAAACCAGAGAACTGCTCTCTTGCGCTATCTCTTATAGTGCATGCCATCAAAAGGAGAGGCCTAGTAGCCGCGGCTACACTAGTGGAATTCAGTTGCCTATAATCAGGTTTTTGGATTGTTGATAATATAAGCAATAATCCATATGATTTAATCCGAATAATAAACTGATAAAGCATGATCATAAAGACAGTAGTAAAACCAATCATGCAGATCAACAAGGTAGATGAAGAGATTACATCTATACAAGATAAACCTATCACATCTACACCAAACGCTAGAACAAAGAACTCTAGCATAATCTGAAAAAGACAATTGAAGATCACATACATTGTAGGCTGAAAAAGACAAATCCATTTTCTGTTTTATTCGAATTCAAGCACTTTTTATGTTAAAATTTTAGTGTGATTCAAAAATATGCAAAATATAATAGTTAATGCATGTTTAAATTCAAAATGGCTAAATGGTTAATAGTTTGGGTAGTTAAAATAATTATTTTATAAAACATAAAATGGATTTGGATTACTTATTTAAATTCAAGCATTTTTCATGTTCAAAGTTTTCTCAAATTCATAAGTATGCAAAAACTATATAATTCAAATGTTCTAAAAATATAATAGTATGCAAATTCAAATGTTTGAAAAAACAATACATCCCGTGCTAGTTTTGGCCCAGCATGCGCAATTTTGGGCCTTTTGTCCTGGCCTAACTCACCAGCCGGGATTAAAGCCTGTGCAGCACGCTGGTGCCCTTAAAGCCACCCCCTTTAGTCCAGGTGTGTTGCACCAGCTGGGACTAATGACCCCCACCTTTAGTCTCGGCTGGTGCCACACACCGGGACTAAAGGGGGGGGGGGAGGGGGGGGGGGGGTAGGTATTTATACGCGGCCTCCTTCCCCGTCGAATCCACCAACTGGGACTTGAAGGCCATCGACGATTACAACGCCGCCAGGCTGCCCCTCCGCGCGAGCCGCCACTGCCATTGCGCCTCCCCGCTCCCCTCTGCACCGGCCGCCACCGCCGCGCCTCCCTACGCCTCCCCGCGCTCCTCCCCACACCACTGTGCCTCCCCACGCCCCTCCCCGGCCGCCACCACGCCTCCCACGCCCCTCCTTCGACGCCACCGCCTCGAGGTAGTTGCCGACTCCGATGATGGAGGATTTCTATAGAAATATTATTGTATGGAAATCATATAAATATTTGTGTTGCATTTAAATATTTGTATAGAAATAATTATTGTATAGAAATATTTGTGTTGCATTTAAATATTTGTATAGAAATATTATTGTATAGAAATAATATTACATAGAAATAATTTTGTATAGAAATATTATTGCATAGATATATTTGTGTTGCATTTAAATATTATTGCATAGAAATATTGTGTGCATTTTGCAAATATTGTGTGCAGATATATTTGCAAATATGTTTTTTTTCTATATTGAAATATTGTGTGCATTTTGAAATAATATTGTGTGCATATCGCATTTTGCAGAAACTATGGATCCACCTAGTCCAATCCATAGAGACCTAGCACAATAAGAAATTATCGATGATATAATCCACAGCGCTGATACAGCCAAATCTCCCTCGAGGTATCTGAACCCATCCGGTGAGGGAGAGGAGGTCAACCAAAGAGAGGGAGAAGCCACCGACTCCGATGATGGAGGAGCTGACAACTCTGATGATGGAGAAGACGATGTACCCTTAACAAAGACCGCCGAGGTATATATATGATGTCCGGTGATCACTAGATATATGATGTCCGGGAGTAGCTGTATATACCGAGTTGTATATATGTTATTGATGTCTACGCACTTCTATTCTTGTAGAAAGTTGTTGGGCCTCCAAGTGCAGAGGTTTGTAGAACAGCAACAAGTTTCCCTTAAGTGGATTACCCAAGGTTTTTCGAACTCAGGGAGGAAGTGGTCAAAGGTATCCCTCTGAAGCAACCCTGCAATCAAGATACAAGAAGTCTCTTGTTTCCCCAACACACCCAATACACTTGTCATGTGTATAGGAGCACTAGTTCGGCGAAGAGATAGTAAAATACAAGTGGTAACGGTGCCAGAAAAGAGATTCTAACTTGTTGTTGACATGGGAGAGACTGAAGACAAACATATGGAAGCAAACAAACATGCAACAGATCTAGATGCAAACGGTGTTTCAATGTTTAGAAACAAGGCCTAGGGATCATACTTTCACTAGTGAACACTCTCAATAAATATATTCCCTTCATGATACTACGCTGAACTACTCTCCGGTTGGACACTCTAATCCATGGTAGGGCTATAACAGCACTCCTCAAAGTCCGCCTTCCCCATCTAGATAACCCCACACTATCACCTTGAGTGCTAGATGGTTCCAACAAACACCACAATTTCATAGAGACAACCAACTCAAAATATACTTATGATACATATTTCTGAACTCTAGCCTAAGTGCCACCACGGCGTGCATGCTGTCACTTTCACACACGTGGGGAGAGCAGAGATCTATTGAAGCACTTGAGTAGCAAAGTAGATCTACTTGATTACAAAGCTCATGATCACAATATGATCATGCATAGAGAGAGATGAATACATAGCTACCGGTAGATCCCTTAGCCTCGAGGAAGAACTACTCCCTCCTTATCATGGGAATTAGCAATGGCGATGGAGATCGATGGAGATGGTGGTGGAGATCGAAGGAGATGGCTTCGGGGGCACTTCCCTGTCTCGGCAGGGTGCTGGAACAGAGACTTCTGTCCCCCGAATCTCCCCTTCGGTGGCGGCGACGCAGTGGAACTTTTCGTGGATTTCTCCCAGATGATTTAGGGTTTCTGAGTCGGGGGCTTCTTATAGGCGAAGGGGCAAGGTGAGGAGGCGGCCAGGGGGGCCACACCCCCTGGTGGCGTTGCCTAGGTGGGACCGCGCCACCGTAGGGTGTGCCCACCCTAGTGCCCTACTACGTCTCTTCTTCGATTTTGAGTATCGCTCCGAGAAAAATAGTAACTTTGGCTTTTGTCCCGTCCAATTCCGAGAATATTCATTTTCTGCCTTTCCTGGAAACAAAAATAGAAGAAAACAGGCAACTGGCACTGTGTCATCTTGTTAATAGGTTAGTCCAGAAAGTGTATAAGAATACCTCAAAGTGTAGACAAAACATAAGACAAATGATATAAAACAAGCATGGAGCATAAAAAATTATAGATATGTTTACGACGTATCAAGCATCCCCAAGCTTAACTCCTGCTCTTCCTCGAGTAGGTAAGTGATAAAAAGAATAATTTTTTATGTGACATGTATCATCAAAATCAATATCAAACCATTTGCAAGCATTTAAAGCTGGGATCAAAGAACTCTAATCATGAGCATGAAAGAAGTTCTAACAATAAGACAAAGTAACTATGCTTGCAACATGAAAGGTTACAAACAAAGATCATGAATAATAATGCATTGAAAGACGTTTCTTTGTTTCACATATATAAAACATAGCATAGTGGCATTCAATTTGTCCCTCATGGAGGAGCAAATAAATGCATAAGACACCCTCAAAGTTCATGAGAGTGACTAGATACAAATAGCTCATGAGCAAGAAATATCAACAATATGCATCAATCAACAAGTTTTGGGACAATGCACATAGAACTAAGAATGGCAACTATGCTCTCTTAATTGGTGCCTAAAGATAAAAGGTGGAGACTCAATATAATAGTGGAAGAAAGGCCCTTCAAAGGGAAGCAGGGATTTCAAGTTTCATAAAGATCTTCCAAAAATTATGGTACTTGTTAGCTTTCAGCTCTCATTGCCCCTATCATAAGCATCTTGAAGTGATTAAGGTTAAAGTGAACAAAGATGGAGTATATGCTTGACAAAGTATAAGTTGGCAATCTCATGTCCCTTGAGTACGAGGGCCGCTCCTCATGCTACTCAACTTTAGTCACCGGTAAGTTCTTGTCATAGTAAGTACATGTGTATCATAGAGAACCGCCAACGGGGTACCCCTTGCCCAATGATACATTGTAACATCCCTAAAATCATGATTTCAAAGATTGCATATCATTCATGCATGCATACAGAATTGAGATCAATTTCAAACTCATTTCAGAAAACAGAAGCACATAGTGCTATCATTTTATGTGAACAAATTTAAATCAAATGGCCATCCCCATTTGAGAGCTTGAATGTTTTAAACCAAGATTGTTTTTCTCCCTTGTTGATTGGTTTGAGTGTGGAGTTAGAACAAAATTTTACAAAATAAAAATGGGTTCAAAACCATTTTCAAATCTTTTGCAAACCAAGTGCTAAGTCACTGTTATTTTGTCTTTCCAAGAATGACCAAGCCAATTCAAGTGACCACATGGTTTTATGCCAAATTTTGTGACTATTGCACACTGCAAAAATCCCAAAAAGATTTGAATTCAAAAGGAGTTTGAAATCATTTGAAAACCATTCCTGAAAATCATTCTAGAAAAAGAAAAGGGAATAAGAATTGGAAAAGGGCCGGCGCCAGGAATTGAGCCCAGTAGCAGACTCAGCCCATTTAGCCCACCCGGCTCCTCTCCCTCTCTCTCGCACGCGCAGACGCACCCACGCGGTCACTGACGCTCGGACCCCACTCCCTCTCTGCTTATTTCGCTGACAAGCGGGCCCCGTCCACGTCGTCATCGTCTTCCCCAAAATTTCCGCGCACGAACTCCGCCGCTGGCCGTTGCTGCGTTGATTTTGCGGTGTAATTGGCATTGAACCACTGATCGTTTCTTGTCGAGCCTCCGCCTACTTAAGACCTCCCCACTCCGCTTCATTCCCCTCACTCAATTTCATCTCCATGCCCCCAGGCTGCTCGCAACTCGCTCAACGCCGCCGCCTGTTCCGACGACCGCGCCGACGAATTCCGGTGAGCACCATGTTCCCCTCTGTCCCTGACTCATGCTATCAAGCTCAGCAACTCCTTGCGCATCTACTGACACACCCCGTTTGTTCTCGCATGGTCTGTAGCTTCGGCAACGACTTCGACCGAGCGCCGCCGCTCTCTGCCCGAACTCCGGCGACCTCTCCCCGTAAGTACCGGCCGCCCCTTGCCCTCTGTCTAATACGCCTAGGATCCCCATCGTCTTGCGCATCTAACGGTGCCCTCCTTTTGACTTAGCGCGACGCAGAACCTCGCCAACGTCGACAGCAGCCGTACCCGACGCATCCACGAGCTCCGGCGAGGAATCCCCGACGACTCCGAGCGCCCCTTGCCAAGCCACCTCCACGTTGAGCTTCGCCTCGACCCCGCGGTTCTGGTAAGCACACTCTTCCCTCCCTGGACAACCTAGAACACCAGCGCCGCTGCTGACAGACGCGCCGCCGCCAGTCGCCGCCGCTAGTCTATGGTCACACGCTTAGCAGCCGTAGGATCTGGATCCAGCGCTCTAGATTAGATCTGCATCGAAGGGGTAAGTGACAATCTGAACCGTGCGCGTAAGTTAGATCTGACGGTCCACGCTAGTCGATCCACGCGAAGCGGTACCAACGAATCAGAGCGCGACGCGTGGCTAGGGTTTAGTTTAAAAACAGAATTTGAATCAGATTTGTAGCCAAATTTGATTTAGCCATAACTTTTGATCCACATGTTAGAATTTGACAAATTTTATACCGTTGGAATCAGGGAGACAAGCCCTTTCTGTTTATGCAATGTGTTTAGTGTTTAGTTTCTGTTAAAATGATTTTATTTGCAGAAACTTGTTTAGGACTATTTTGAGTATAGGAATTGTTTAGGAATTTGTTTTAGTGTCAAATAAACTTGGTTTAGCAAGCTTTTAACTTGGTTATGATTCAGTACAATGCACTTGCTTGGTTGAGTTTTAAAAATCATCACTTAGCATTTTGCATGCATGCATATATTTATGTTTGAATATGAATTGTGTGTAATTTTGTGCTACCATTCTTTGTGTAGACTTTGGTGCTAGTGATTGTGATTGTGTAGAGTTCTACTCTCCCAACTACCAAGGCAAGTGGTACTTCATGAATATTACTATCCCTATATTTTCATACAAGCATTAGAAATATTTTTGCTAAGTCTTGCATGTTACTATTTTGCCAAATGCCATGTTGGGAAATCCTAAGTAGTTGTAGAATTGCTAGGAAACTTTCTAAGTTAAGTACTATCTATGCCATGCTTAGCCTAGCTAGTAGCAAACAAGGGTCGGTGAAATATACATGCTATGGTGAAAATATTTCTAAGTCTTTGGACTTATGTTTTCTTAGTAAAACAACTAAGTCAATGAATCACCTGGGTGGAAAGGGACTTGATTGGTGGTTTTTGGTTGAGTGGTTACACAAGGCCCATGGATATGGTTTACCTTGTGTATCTCACTTGTGGAAAGCCACCCAGGAACAAAGGGATTTTAGAGGCCAAGTGTTGAGAAGCTTATAGTGCAGCCACTTGGCAATATGGGCTCTGCCTGGATCACATAGGATGCTAGAACTTAGTCATTTGGGCAGTTGGTGGTAGTGGGATGATAGGTTGGAACGCGTCCATTTGGCTAAGGGAAGGCTTCTGAAAGGTCCTGTCTTGGTGAAACCAAGTCTGGTGGGAAAGTGCACAACCTCTGTAGATGGAAAAATCTAAGTACTTAGCCAAGTCCATGGCAATGGACAACTTGAGCATCAAGACATGGAAGCTATCAAGAATCTCATCACTCCAACTTCTAAGTAAAAACTTGTGGGTGAACAAGTGTGAAGGACCCCAATGTCTATTGGAGGTTTCTTGGGAAAAGTTTTGAAAAAGAAAATTTAGTGATTTCAACTAATAGAAAAAACCTATTTTGAGCAAAGCAAGCCAAGATACACTTAGCCAAATTGCATATAGTAATGTAGTCCACTTAAAATTTACTAAGGTATCACTTGCCAATACTATTCCAAAGTATTGACCCATTGTGGCTATAACTTGTGATGTTGCAGGTTACTCTGATGAGGATTAGGTGTCATGAGTCTACACTCAACATGTTTGCCTATGGCACATGAAGATGAAGACTTATATATATTTACTTATTCAAACTCTTGTATTAGGCCTGTGGCCTTGAGTTGTAAAGACTATGTTTATCTCTGGAATGGATGTAATAAATGACCTTTGTATCTGTGTACTTCATCTTAAACTGTGGATGCTAGCAATGATCCAGGGACTAGCATTGCAATCATAGGGATCCTTCTCCTTTACAAAGGAGGGATCTTACTTTCACTAGTGAACACTCTCAATAAATATATTCCCTTCATGATACTACCCTGAATTACTCTCCGGTTGGACAATCTAATCCATGGTAGGGCTATAACAGCACTCCTCAAAGTCCCTTCTCAATAAATTTTCTACACTTTGAGGTGTTTTTATATCTTTTCTGGAACTAACCTATTAACAAGTTGCCATAGTGCCAGTTGCCTGTTTTCTTGTGTTTTTGGTTCCAGAAAGGCAGAAAATCAATATTCTCGGAATTGGACGGGACAAAAGCCAAAGTCAATATTTTACCGTGGGCGACACGAAGTCCAGAGGAGAGACGGATAAGCGGACCAGGGCGGCCAAACGCCCCCTAGGTGCGGGTGGGCCCACCCCACGCCTGGGTAGGGTGTGGGGCCCCCGACCGCCTCCCAGCCTCGCCTGTTCGCCTATAAGAAGCCCCCGATGCAGAAACCCTAGGCACCCGATCAAAACTCCATGAAACCTTTTGTAGACGCTACCACCGTCGTCCCTAGATCAGGGGGTCTGAAGTTCTTCCCGGCACCCTTCCGGAGGGGAGATCATCCCGGAGGCCTTCTTCTCCGGTATGATGCGTGAGTAGTTCCACCTTGGATTATGGGTCCATGTAGTAGCTAGATGGTTGTATCTCCTCCTTGTTCTTTCATGTATAGATCTTGTGAGCTCCATTCATGATCAAGATCTAGTCTATTTGTAATCATGCATGTTGTGTTTGCAGGGATCTTATGGATATTGAAATTACTATGTCAGATTGATTAATGGTTTTGTCTATTTGATACTATCATGTCTGTGTTGTTTGTGATCTTGCATTCTCTCCGTTGTTAGAATCTATCTTGGCCAAGTAGTTGCTAGTGACTCCAAGAGGGGGTATTTATGCTCGGTAGTGGGTTCATGCCTCTATTTTCCAAGGGAAGTGACATAAATCTCTTTGGCTGTAGATGTGATGTTGCTACTAGGGAGAAAACGACGGTCTCTTGTTCATGGAACAAGTGGATTGTTTACCTTACACACTTTGCTTAAAGCAGTTGTCTGTTTCTTGCAACTTAATACTGGAGGGGGTTCGGATGATAACCTGAAGGTGGACTTATAGTCATAGATGCAGTTGGATGGCGGTCTATGTATATTGTTGTATTGCCCAATCGAATCTCATAGGATATTTTTGTCTGGTATTGCATTATTATGCCTTGCTCAGTTCCTGTCAATTTCCCTGCTGTAATTTGTTTACCCAACATGCCATGTTTGTTTATCTAAGGAGAGAATCTCTAGTGAACTATGGACCCCGGTCTAGTCTTTACCATTGATACATCTTCCACTGTTACTTGTTTATTTGCTGCAAACCATTACCTTCCACACCATACAGTTAATCCTTTGTTATAGCAACCGGTGAGATTGACAACCTCACTGTTAGTTCGAGCAAAGTATTGAGTTTGTGTTGTGTAGGTCTCCACGTTGCTTGCAACACCTTTGGGGCGTTTCCTTCCTCCTACTGGTTCGATAATCTTGGTTTCTTACTCAGGGAAACTTGCATGCTGAACTGTATCATATCTTCCGCTTGGGATCTCCCAACGAAGTGCTGATGCACTCATTAGGGCAGAAGAGAGTGAGTATGTCACTAAAAGGTATAAATAGGGTCTTTGTAATGACCTCATGGCACATTTCACCCTGCCAGAATATGAGGATGATGCCGACACAACTGCATTGAGGAAGAAAGTCAAGGAGTGGGCTCTTAAGAAGATGACTGAACTATTACGAAACTAGAAGAAAGCATTATGGCTAAAGTATCATAAGGACAAGACTGCTCCAAATCCGAAGGCTATCTAGCGAAGCAACAACCTCACTGGGATGCATTTGTGAAGTAAAAGAATCAGAAGATGCTAAGAAAAGTTAGAAAAAACAAGATAAATGCTGCAAAAATAAATATCACCATCGCCTGGGGCCAGGGGCTCCACGACTGCCATGCCAAAGTGGGATAAAAAAGAGAAAGAGCTATGTGATAAAGGGATCACTGTAGAACCAATGCACGAAGAATGGGATTGAGGGCAAGAAATTGGTTCCTTGGGCATGGGAGTGAGTATGACGATATTACATGGGACCTTGTTTGCAGTGACGGGATTAGGATACCCAGGGAGACATGGATGAAAGTGGTGAAAGAAATTAAAGAGGGGAAAACAAAGTTCCGTCCCGATAGAGAGAAAGACTTGCTGACAAAAGTCCTCGGGAATGATGAACATGGAGGACAAGTACGAGGCCTTGGCCCTAGTTATACGTGGGAGATTGGGTTTCCCAAAGACAAAGATACTTATAGAAGCGAGCGAGATAAAAGCAGCGATGGGAGGAGGAGGGAGACAGGTTCAACCAGTTGTTAGCAAGAATTGATAAGAAGCAGCAGCAAATTGACGAACTTAGAGGAGTAGCGCGCCTGCAAGATCCTGCACTAGATATTACCGCCGACCCATCTCAGTGGAGAAGTGGCGTGGCTGAATCGAAGGTCCCTTCTCAGGATGCACGGATGATAGATGGCGGTCCCGGCTACCCCATGGATGGAATCAAGGAGCAGATATCTTCTGAGCTCCATCAGAAGGTGAAGAACACATCCGTGAAGGTGGCGGTCGGATGTGCTTTACCTTGTCCACTTGACGCATGCTGGAATGGCTGTGAGATTCCAGCTGGCTATGCTAAAGTTGGGGTGGATCAAATCATAACGGGTGATACTCAATGGAGCTTGACATCCCTAGACCTGAAGGTGAGAGGACAATCAGAGAAGTACTGGGTGGTATCATTCTATGGGACAAGAACTGTAGGGGTTTGTAGCATGGAAAACAAAAAAAAAATTATCGCATGAACAGACAAAAGCCAAGATCTAATCTACGAGATCAGGGAAACGAGTTCATAGAGTACTAACCCTCGAAGATCCAAAGAGTTTAACAAGATCGGATTCTCGTTATTGATGTAGTCTTTCACTTGCCGATCTCTAGATCGCTAAGACGATCCTTCCGGCACCGCACTCCGGTAGCGCTCCCGCAGCCAGTCACACATTCGGTACTCGATGAAGACCTTCCTCAACCTTGTTCCAGCAGGCAGCAGAGGTTGTAGATCTCCTCTCGATTCCAGCAGCATGACGGCGTGGTGGTGAAACAGAGGAGTAGATCCCGCAGGGCTATGCCTAATCCGAAGCGAGTATGGTGGCGTAGTGAGGTCCTTGGCAACTAGGTTTTAGAGGCCAACGGGTGGAGGTGGCCGGCAGCTAGAGCAGGGCTAGGCGGCGGAGACTTGAGGAGGCACTAGGGCGGCGATGACTTGGAAGGGGCAGCCGGCCTAGGGTTTGTGGTGTAGGGCAAGGGGGTGCCCCTCCCTTCATTTTATGAGAGAGAGGTGGCAAGGGGGGGAGTCCTCCCCCAACTCCTCTTCATGGCCGGCGGCAAGGGAGGGAGGGGAAACCTTCCTCCACTAGTTTTCCTTCTCTCCCTCCACTTTGTTTGACTTTCAATATAGGGATTTGACTTTTCAAATTAGAGTTTGACTATTCAAACTAGAATTTGATTATTTCACTTCCCATTTCCTAGCCAAGTGACCTAGAACATGATGCAACCATTCCACATTGGTATGACACATTCATGTACGCTTCCCTCTCCTGAGTGGTGGACCTTCTATACCCTTCTAGAAGCTTCTAGTGAAAATACCGAAAACATTTCCGAACCCCGGAATTGGACTTTTCTTATATGAATCTTATTCTCCGGACCATTCCGGATCTCCTACTGATGTCTTGGATCCAATCTGAGACTTCAAACAACATTCGATCTCTAACATACATTTCATATCTACTAAACAACATCGAATCCTTAAGTGTGTCTCCCTATGGTTCATGAATTATGCGGACATGATCGAGACAATTCTCTGATAAATAACCAATAGAGGAATCTAGAAATTCATATAGCTCCCACATATTTCTACGATTACTTCATGATCGAATGAACCATTTACAAACGATATCAATTTCCCTTTGTCTCGCGATACTTTACTTATTCGAAGTTTGATCGTCGGTATCTCCACATATCTAGTTCAACCTCGTTACCGATAAGTACTCTTTAATCGTTCTGTGATATGTGATCCCTTGTGATCTAGTCACATGCTTGCAAGCCAATTGGATGACATTCCACCGAGAGGGCCCAGAGTATATCTATCCGTCATATGGATGGAGAAATCCCACTCTTGATCCATGTGCCTCAACACATACTTTTAGAATACTCAACTCCATCTTTATAACCACCCAGTTACGAACAGTGTTTGATGTCATCAAAGCATCCATCCGGTGATGGTGATTAACATGATCTCATGGTCGAAGGATTTAGGTTACTATGTATTTGAAAGCTTATAGCAAACCAACTATTGAATGACTTGATCTTATTGTACGCTTAACTATAGGAGTGTGTCCATCACATCATTTTCCTAATGATCTGACCTTGTTATTAATAACATCCAATGTTCATGATCAGAAAACCATATTCATCAATTAATCAACAAGCTAGTATTACAAGAGGCTTACTAGGGACTCTTACATGTTTACAAATCGCACAAGTATTAATGTTTCCGGTTAATACAATTATAGAATGGCGTGTAAACATTTATCATAAACACAAAGATATAATAATAACTACTTTTATTATGCCTCTTGGGCATATCTCCAACAAGAACAACATCAAGCTTCCAGGCTCGGCACCAAGGCCAACACCGCCTCCTAGTCATCGCAAGTCATCTTCACCTCCATCACCTCCAAGAATCTCACCCCATGAATACGACCACCACAACGCGAGTCTATCTTGATCTCCGCCTGCTAAGGACAATAAGCGGAAGCGTGCTCTGTCGATGAGTACTAACCAACGCAGCAGGTCAAAACAAAAAATGTCGCCCCTCCCAAGAGTACCTCATAAGAATTTCCCATTAGACCTTATGATCGTACTTATCAGGAAAACACAGCGATCAAAAAGGCCCAATGTGATGCGCATTTTCAAAAGAAGAAACCCGAGCCCGCCCTGGTATACACCGAGAAGCAAAAAGCTGATGCGCTAAGATCAATGTAGAGATTCGTTGGGAGACCCCAAGAGGAAGGTATGATGAGCACAACAGCAAGTCTTCCCTCAAAAAGAAACCAAGGTTATCGAACCAGTAGGAGGAAGGAAATGACTCAAAGGTGTTGCTAGCAACTTGGAAACCTGCACAACACAAACTCAAGACTTTGCCCCAACGAACAGTGAGGTTGTCAATCTCATCGGTTTGCTGTAAATAAAGGATTAACTATATGTTGAGGAAGGTAATAGTGGTTTGCAGAAAGTAAACAGGAATAGTGAAAGATGTATCAATGGTAAAGATTGGACCAGGGTCCATAGTTCACTAGAGGTGTTCTCCTTAAGATAAACAAACATGGCATGCTAGGTAAACAAATTACAGCAGGGCAATTGACAGGACTGAGCAAGGCATCACAATGCAATACTAGACATTCATGATCCTATGAGATTTGATTGGGCAATACAACAAGATACATAGACTGCCATCCAACTGCATCTATGACTAGTAATCCACCTTTAGGTTATCATCTGAACCCCCTCCAGTATTAAGTTGCAAGCAACGAATAAATTCTTTAAGCAAAGTGCATATCATTGCCCACCCACCAAGCTATCCATGATCTAAAAACACGTCCTTATCCATAACCGATAAATATCAGGTATCGATGGATACCCATGGAGGAAAGATAACACATGAAAACATCGGTAGTACCAATAATAAAATGTGTAAAGGAAAGTGAAAATGTTGCAAAATGACAACCCCAATCAACACAAATGTCATCCTCTCATTCGCACATAAGAGCGGAAAGTCGCTCCTTTCCTCAAACATACAATCAGAACCACCACCTTCAAGTTCCAGAGCACTAAGCTGCCACCAGTTCTTTCCCATCCCGTCTTGCGGCGTGATAGTAGGCCTCCGAAACCCCGCCTATTCGAGTCCTGTACGGGAGAAGGGCGATAAGGTTTTTGGGGAGCGCTATCGGCGCGACTACTAGCTTCATCACGGAATCCTTCACCGACGCCGACGACATCTTCCCCAACAATGACTTCTTCCCCGCCATCGAGAACCTCTTCCTCGACGACATGGATGACAACTCCAACCCCAACACCGACACACTGTTGTATGCTTTCTTTCTTCATCTTGTTCAGATTGTTTCGATCTCTCTGCAACTCTCTGCATACTTTCTATCAGATTACTTGGCTAGTTTATTTTCGATCATTCTAGTCTTGTTTTATCTGCTGTTTATTTCTCATAAATCACTTGGTAAATTGCTCATATTTCAAACATTTTGAGCTATTGACATGTGAAACCATTCGTTCAAATAGGTACCCAGTGGATATCCATGGAGTGAAATTTCTACTTGTGCCCAATCCATGGTTCGTGGGTATCCGTCTTGTCAAATCCATGGGCAACGAATGCTCTTCATACCCTGTTTGATGATATTTTGTCCCAATATATGTTTAAAGCATGCATAGGGTATACCCTTGTGCTCAATAATACGTGAGAAAAATCCACGTCCCGTATTTCCCATATGCGGTCTAGAATTAATATGTCTAGGAGGGTTTATTTGAATCCTAGCCAATACCAGGATGAGATACGCACTTGTGGCTGGCCGTCCGCTGTACGTGTACAAATCGGTGAGGTCGGGCCGGACTCTAGCTTGCTCTGAAGTATTCTAATTAGTAGATAAGATTCAATCTTAACCGACCTGGGAGGCCGTGGAAATCACGTTAGCTCTCCCCACCGCCTCGGATGGCTGCCTATATAAGCTAGTGTGGCCAAATGAAAAAGAAAAAGAGAGAGGAGACGCAAGGAACCCTCGGAGACCGGGCGCACGCAAGCAGGAGCTATGCACGACGCACACAGCTAGGCTTGAGATCTAATCTCAAGCGATGTCGAGTGTATCGCTCTCTCCTCAGGCAGGCTACCGGAGGAGAATGATCCGAGGCGTACGTACACGTTGCAGGCCGACCGATTTGCGGCGAAGAGCGTTTAGACCATGGCCGGCGTTATCTTTCCCGATGGTAAGAGTTGGTGCTAATAATTTGGTCTTGTTATTGCACCTAGCATGGCGGTACGGGTCGGCCAAGACACAACGTATACCGTCCATGGGCATAAGAGTGCCTACGCACGATCCTATCCAGCCTCATCCATTCTTCGCCTCGAGCGTCGCCGTTGAGCCACAGGGGGCCGAACTCGGCCGCAACGAGGGCATCGTCTATTGGAGCTCGCCTACGCGAGGCTCTAAAACATGTTGAGGTATTAGGCATAATTTCCATGATTAATTCAAGAATATAAATCATGACAACAGTAGCTACAATCACGTGAACCTCTAACATACTAGATGTATTGATCAGCATGAACAGTAGCAGATTATACGCACTAACAGCCATAGTAAAACAACAGATCTGTTGACGGTATACATACTGATCGGTTGTCGATGTAGTCGCTGTTGGTGCAGTAGCTTGTCGAAGAAGTCGATGTTGAAGACGACGCGCACGAGGTCCGTCTTGACGACCGGTAAGACGCGCCGTGATGAAGAACTTGAGCAGTCGCGCGGAGCGCTTTCCAAAAACCTTATTCGCCCTCTACCGTACAGGATCACAAAGGCGAGTGGTTCTGGAGACCTGCTCACCCGATCGCCGGTGCACGCCGACAAGCGGGATGGAGTAGAATACGATGGCGGCGCAAGCAGAGAGGATGGCAAAACCCTAGATTGGTTTGGTGTCGTACGTTGTGGAAGCCGCACAGGCGTTTATATAGAGCGACTCGAAAATCCCGTACATGACACGAACTGGACAAAGCCCACGTCGCGCACATTCAGGTCGGTTATAGAATAGCCCACGATTCGGGAGCGACCTGAATCCGCTAATTGTTGACACGTCTGTCTAACCGCACACATTTTCCTAAGCAGCAAAATAAAGCTCGGCTCGGCGAGATTCCCGCAACCCGCGGCGCGCGTCGGGACGAGGCGAGGCAGGCGAGCGTGCGTGCGAGCGGCGACGTCGTCGTCGGAGGAGCACGCGTGTAGCTCTCTTATGTCACTCACTTACAAAGTGATGCAACATTCCACCTTATAAGGTAGTGCAACTCTCCTTCAACTTCTCATGTGGAACTAAACTTTAGCTCTCACAGCTCTTGCCACACACATGTGAGCTTCCATCAACTTGGGCCAAATCACATATGGGCTTCCACATACATGGGCTTTGAGATTTAGTGAAAATCTGAAATCACACATGGGTCTAATGATTTAGCCCATTATTTCTAACAATCCCCCACCAGACATTTGAAGATTTACTAATCCTCGCTACTTGTTTATATACCGGTGTTTCAGCAGAGACTGTTAAGTTAAACTTCCGCCTAGAATCTTGTACTACATCTATCAACAACTTGAACAATGGACGAACCTTGAATTGCAAGTTTTGTGCCAATAGATTTCACTCAAAATCATAACTAGTACCTGGCTGCCAGTAGCCTACCCCGCGGGTTGGAGCATATGCGTCATACTCCCTGGTCTCTTGATGAGTTTACTAGAGATCACCCAAGTCTCATAGACCACGACATTTACAGTCGAGCTCATATAGGTGTGTTCTTTCAAGAATGATTGTAGGACAGCATCTTTGCTAGTTAAAGCCAACAGAAACACATTAAGCCATGTTTCCAACCTGCCTTACAGATTATGAGAGTTATGCATCTTCACATAGAGAGGGTTATAAAATACTCTCCTCAGTCCACCCACTAGCTTGTTCTTTCCAGGTCCTAATTCACGGGATCTCCGATCACATAGGTTGGGTTACCACTAGGTGTGACATCCATGGGTCTCAACCCCATATCCCTCGATGCACTTTCTATCACATTTCATGATAGTCCCTCTGTAAAGGGATCTGCCAGGTTTTTGTCTATTTGAATATACGTAACAGTTATTACTCGGAGTTTCTCAATTTTCTGACAAACTTCAAACGTCTCTTGACGTGTCTTGATGACTTCGAGTTATCCTTAGAATTGTTCACTTTGACAATAATAGTTTGATTGTCACAATTCAAAAGGATTGCCGGCACAGGTTTCTCAACCACATGCAAGTCCATCAAGAGCTCACGCAGCCATTCCGACTCAATAGTGGTTGTGTCTAAAGCAGTAAGCTCTGCTTCCATAGTTGACCTCGTCAATATGGTCTGTCTATGGGATCTCCATGACACTGCACCACCTCTAAGGGTAAACACATACCCGTTCGTGGCGTAGAGTTCATCAACGTCAGAGATCCAGTTCGAATCACTATATCCTTCAAGCACAGCAGGGTGCCCTGAATAGTGAATTACATAGCTCATTGTACCACATAGATAGGACATGACCCTTTCAAGTGCCCTGATCAATACCTGGGTTAGACATGAACCTACTCAACTTGCTCACAGCAAAATAGATATCAGGTCTTGTAGTGCTTGCTAAGTATATGAGAGAACCAACAACTTGTAAATATTTCACCTGATTTGTTGGTTCCTTCTTATTCTTTGGTAATGTCAAACTAGGATCATAAGGTGTTGGAGAAGTCTTGCCATAATTAAAGCCAAATCGGCTCAAGACCTTCTCAACATAATGAGATTGCGTTAAAGTAATCCCATTCTCGTTCTTAATAAGCTTGATGTTTAGTATCGCATTAGCCTCTCCCAGATCTTTCATATCAAAACTCTTTGCCAGGAAAGACTTGATGTTTAGTATCACTTTCATGTTTGTACCAAAGATCAGAATGTCATCCACGTATAAACATAATATAACACTATCGCCCCCACCATGGAGATAGTAAACACACCTATCAACCTCATTAATGACAAAGCCAGCAGAAAGTAGAGTTCTATCAAACTTCTCATGCCATTGCTTAGGTGCTTGATTCAGGCAATATAAAGATTTTAATAACTTACACACCTTTGTCTCTTCACCTTTTACCACAAACCCATCTGGCTGATCTATATAGATCTCCTCTTCCAACTCTCCATTAAGGAAAGTTGTCTGCACGTCCATTTGATGAACGAGAAGACCATAAGAGGCAGCCAGAGACAATAGTACTCGAATGGTGGTCAGTCTAGAGACAGGTGAATATGTGTCAAAGTAATCTTCGCCTTCTTTCTATGTATAGCCCTTAGCTACAAGCCGCGCCTTGTACTTCTCAATAGTACCATCAGGCCTTAGCTTCTTCTTGAACACCCATTTACATCCCACAGGTTTACAACCATAGGGTCGTTCTGATAATTCCCAAGTTCCGTTAGAAAGAATTGGTTCCATCTCATTTTGGACAGCTTCTTTCCAATCATCTGCATCAGGAGATGCATATGCCTCTACAATGGATCTGGGAGTATCGTCCACAAGGTACACGATGAAATCATTACCAAAGGATTTTGCAATCCTCTGTCTCTTACTCCTCGTGAGAGGTTCATCGTCATCCTTCTCAAGGACTTCCTCATGTGGTTGTTCAGAATTCTCAATAGATGCACTAGATTCAGTAAGTATTTCAGAAGAAATTCTACCAATGCTATGCATATCTTTCATAGGAAAAATATTCTCAAATAATGTTGCATCACGAGATTCCATTATAGTATCAACATGCATATCAGGTACCTCAGATTTAACCACTAGAAATCTATAGCCTACACTCCGTGGAGCATATCCTAGAAAGATACAATCCACTGTCTTGGGTCCGAGCTTGCGTTTCTTGGCAATTGGTATGTTGACCTTCGCCAAACACCCCCAAGTGCGCAGATACGAAATTGATGGTTTTCTCCCAGCCCACTCCTCATAAGGGGTCTTTTCTTTATTCTTGTTAGGAACTATATTCAGGACATGACATGAAGTCAACAAAGCCTCCCCCCACCATGCCTTTGATAAACCAGCAGTGGCTAACATGGAATTCACCAAGTCAGTCAGCGTGCGGTTTTTCCTCTCGGCAACCCCGTTCGATTGGGGAGAGTAGGGAGGCGTCCTCTCATGAATAATTACGTGTTCCTGACAGAATTCATCAAATATTTTTGGAAAATACTCACCACCACGATCCGACCTAAGACGCTTGATCTTTCTCTCTAGTTGATTTTCAACTTCCGACTTATAGATTTTAAAGTAGTCTAAAGCCTCATCTTTAGTTTGCAACAAGTAAACATAGCAGAATTTAGTAGCATCATATATCAACGTCATGAAATATCTCTTTTCACCTTTTGCCAACACACCATTCATCTCGCATAGATCATAATGTATTAGTTCTAGAGGAGCCAAGTTTCTCTCCTCGGCAGCCTTGTGAGGCTTTCGAGGTTGCTTTGATTGCACACAACTATGGCACTTAGAACCTTTGGCAATAGTGAAATTCAGAATTAAACTCATACTGGACATCCGAGACATCAAACCAAAATTAATGTGACATAAACGAGAATACCAAACACTGGTATCATCATTAAAATCACCACAAATATGATTCACGGATTTATTACAAAACTCTGAAAGTGAAAATCGGAACAAGCCTCCGAACTCATAACCTTTACCAATAAATTGTCCATGTCTCGAAACAACCACTTTATTGGACTCTAACACAACCTTAAACCCATCTCTACACAGAAGGGAGCCACTAACGAGATTCTTGTTCATAGTAGGGACATGTTGCATGTTCCTCAGCTGCACGATATTTCCGGAAGTAAACTTGAGATCCACCGTGCCAACACCACGAACAGAAGCATGTGACCCATTCCCCATTAGGACGGCTGAATCCCGAGCGACCTGATAAGAAGTGAACATAGAGATGTCAGCACACACATGAACATTAGCACCCGTATCAATCCACCAACATGGTGATTGAAATACTGAACGAACAGTAAATAAATTACTATACCCTTAGTGTTGCTAGCGGTCACGACGTTGACAGTCTTCCCACCTTTTCCTCTGCGATCTGCATGATCTGGGCAGTCCTTGGAAAAGTGGCCGAGCTCTCCACATGAATAACAATGTATCTCGGCCTTGTTCGGCTTCTTCTTCTTGAAGGTTGTAGTCTTTTCAGGCTTGTTGAACGAGGGCTTATAGTTCCCTTTGTTCTTGCCAAAGGTATTCTTCTGTGCCATGTAGGCTCTAGACTGACCCTCTTCTCCTCTCTCAGCAATGTACTTAGCCCGAGCCTTCTCCTCAACATCAAGAGATGCTATCAGGTTTTCAACCGATATATCCGGTCTCTTGTGTTTGAGAGTTGTGGCGAAGTTCCTCCACGAATAAGGCAACTTTGCAATAATGCACCTAGCCACAAACTTGTCGGGTAAGATACACTTGAGGATTTCAAGCTCCTTAGCAAAGCACTGTATCTCATGAGCTTGCTCAACTACAGAACGGTTGTTAACCATACTGTAATCATGAAAGTTCTCCATGATGTATAGCTCACTGCCAGATCTGGTACACCGAACTTAGTGTTCAGTGCCTCCCAGAGCTCTTTTCCATCTTTGATGTGCATATACACATCAAATAGCTTGTTGTCAAGAACACTCAGAACACATCCCACAAAGGCAAGATTGGTTTCCTTGAACTTGTTCTGAACCTCGTCAGATGTAGTTCCTTCAGGTAAACCCTCACTAGCCTCGAATACTTTCAGAGCTTGCAGCCACATAGTGGTCTTATACTGCCACCTCTTAAAATGAACACCGGTAAACTTTTCCGACTTCATAGCATCGGCCAAGTGTCCCATGTTTAATTCAGGAAATTGCCTATAATAAGGTTTTTGGATTGTTGGAGTATTAGGCATAATTTCCATGATTAATTTCAGAATATAAATCATGAAAACAAAAGCTACAATCACGTGAACCTCTAACATACTAGATGTATTGATCAGCATGAACAGTAGCAAATTATACGCACTAACAGCCATAGTAAAACAACAGATCTATTGACGGTGTACGTACTGATCGGTTGTCGATGTAGTCGCTGTTGGTGCAGTAGCTTGTCGAAGAAGTCGACGTTGAAGACGACGCACACGAGGTCCGGCTTGACGACCGGAAAGACGTGCCGTGATGACGAACTTGAGCAGTCGCGCAGAGCGCTTCCCAAAAACCTTATTCGCTGTCTCCCGTACAGGATCACAAAGGCGAGTGGTTCCGGAGACCTGCTCTCCCGATCGCCGGTGCACGCCGGCAAGCAGGATGGAGTAGACTACGGTGGCGGCGCAAGCAGAGAGGATGGCAAAACCCGGTGTCGTACGTTGTGGAAGCCGCACATGCGTTTATATAGAGCGGCTCGGAAACCCCGTACATGACACGAACTGGACAAAGCCCACGTCGCGCACGTTGACGAGGCGAGGCGAGGCGAGCATGCGAGCGGCGGCGTCGTCGTCGGAGGAGCGCGCGTGTAGCTCTCTTATTGTCACTGAGTTACAAAGTGGTGCAACACTCCACCTTATAAGGTGGTGCAACTCTCCTTCAACTTCCCATGTGGGATTAAACTTTAGGTCCCACATCTCTTGCCACACAAATGTGAGCTGCCACCAACTTGGGCCAAAACATATATGGTCTTCCACATACATGTGCTTTGAGATTTAGGGAAAACCTGAAAACACACGTGGGTCTAATAATTTAGTCCATTATTTCTAACAGAACAAGCCTAGCCACCCCACTGACGGAGGCGCTGTCGACAAGCCGTGGCTCACCGACGGCCATAACATGGGCCGGCTCTTTCCGCGGAGTCAGCATGGCGCCGTATACGTCCTCATCGGAGGATGCAGCCTCGTTGTCCGGTAGATCGGACTGACACATCATATAAGCGGCGCCCCATGACTGCGTGAACAGTCTACGGGCGTCGACGCATTTTTTCCCATGGGAAAACTTCATGTCCTCAACTGGCCACCGACTCGCCACGATCGGCATCATCCAAGCTACAGGCCGACCATGCTCTCCGTGCTGTTTTCCAAGCTGGCTAGGCCATCGCTGGCTGGACACTAGGGCTGTGACGCTGCTAGGATGCGCGCGCTACACAAGCCGAGGATGAGGCTGATCACAAGTCCATATGCGCGTGCATGCATGCGTACTATTCATTAGTACCTATACTTGAGCATGTCTGCATGCATGTGGAAGCTCTTGATCAATCGGCGTTGGCCGGCTGCTTGGCCATGGAGATGGCTATAGTCCATCACCATCGACGACAGCACACTCCATATTAGGCGGCACGCTTGTGATGTGCGCTCGTCGTCTCCTTATATAACTCCTCAACCACTTCTACTTCCGCGGGCATACCCCTCGCACTTCGGCGAAACTACAAGGTCATCGACGATGATCCAGGCCAAGCGCATCCATGAAAGCTACCCGACTTCAACCACTTCAATGCCGCTCAAGACCGACGAGGCAAGACGGTGAAGCGGGCATGGCCGGAGCAAAGGACATGCTATCTACGACACGTGTACACGCTAGTAAACGGACTCTGCCGTCGCCAACACACATCACCACCGCCATGCATGGAGAACGCAAAGTGAAGACCGAAGACGACGACCAAGCAGCTTAATCGGAGGTGTCCCGTGGTTATATCTGCGGGAGTAATTAACCGGAAGGTTTCCGAGGCCCCGGAAACCAGGAGACCACAATCGCCTTATCATGTTGGCCGCGCCAGCAGGCCACCATGAAGCGCACATCAGGGTTTAGGCTATTAGTCGTGATGATTAATATGTATCTTTTCCCGTCTTTTATTTTTGTGTACTTCTACACTGGCACGCTCGCATATTTTATGTTTCCCCCGGCGTACGGGAGATCCCTTTTCTTCCTTCTCTCCTAGAAAAGCGGTATTTTCCATGTCAAACAAATTGGCATGCCTGGTGGGACCTGGTTCTCCTCCCATCTCTGCTGTACATTGGTCGTGGCTTGGTCTTCGCCCGTTCTCTCAACATGTATTGCATGATGCATGATGATCATCACCGAGGAAATCCGTTGACCGCAGGCATCTTTCTACAGGATTCCGGAACACCGCCGACGATGATGTCCCGACGGTGATCCAGTTTGGATCGCTGCCACCGATGGTCACTTTCAAGCATGGTGATAAGGTCTACATGCATCAGGCTCAGGATCCCGCCTAGTTTCAATCCATGGAGTCCAATAAGGAGCAGAGGAGCGCGGTGGCCAAGGCGAAGAGGGAGCGTCGCGAGCTCATGCTCGAGGCGCGCTCACTCTTGAATAGCTCCGTGATAGCGGGGATTAGGGGCGACACGGAGGCGGCTCTGCCTACGCGTGCAAGCCTCCAACAGGAGGACTACCGCCTCTTTGGTTCGCGCCCTAGCACAGGGTCCCGAGCCGGGAATCCCGACACCAACCACATAGTGCACGGAGGTGGAGTTACTCGAAGCTCTCGAGTCCGTCTCCTTCGACCTACAGAGGCTAATGACAAACGCTCTTTTGTCGCATAGCCCCTATCGCCTTCGCAACTATAGAAGGAAGTAGAAAAAGGTGTAATGCCTTCATCGATAAATCAACTCTCGCATTGCATAGAGCGCCGTACCCGAGGAGGATTGGTCTCTGGGTGCAATGTAGCTGTCCCGCAAGGTCTTCACCTACGGTAACACTCTGAATCCCCCTTATGACTTGTTCCCTGATCAATGGGCGAACGAGCCCTCGAAGATCAAGGAGCTCGTACGACGGGCAATCATGAAGGAGTTTTGGAAGCGACGCTCCCGCAAGCAGCCATTCTACCGGGACAAAACACCTCCTACTACCTGAGCGACGACTCCCTTCACCCGTCGAGTATGTGGGTACCATGTCTCCACACGTCGGCAGGCGATGGACAACATCCCTCCTCCAACAACAACAACATGTTCTCCATTCTTCGGAATGAGGCACCTGCACCTCGTGAGGAGGACCTGTGACAAGAACTCCGCCAACTCCAAAACCAAATGAGCCACCTTCAAAGGAGGATCGAAGGCCAAGGAGATCATGCCGAATCATCGGCACAAGGGGCAAGCATAAACAGGCGCCCTGCTCCATCCTATCGCCCTCAGCACGAGCGCCAAACTTTGGCGCCACGGCGGCCCCCTTCACCAACACGCACTAACTTCCGGGGGCATAACACATTGCCTCCACATGGAAGTAGGTGGTCGTGACGCCAAGACAGCGCGCCAAACAACTACGCACCACGTCAATGGATACCGCGAAGCCCTCCACAGGAACCTGCTCCTACGCATGTGCCACCGCCTCCAAGGCGTGAGGAACAAGTGCGAGTGGGGCCAACAAGAAACCCTATGGCTCCACCAGTTCGAAGAGGTATGCACCCCTCCTTCCTACGCCTCCAGTCCCACAAAGGGCTCACGGTGTTCCCACCGAGAACCAACGCAAGCGCGAGAGGCGTCGGAGGAATCGAAAAGTTCTCTACTGGGAGCTCGAAGACTTGGTGCTTCGGCACACGCAAGTCCGTGTTCGGGCTAATGGTGATGTCGTTCAAGAGAATGACAGAATCGCGTTCCGCATCTCCCCTGACCTGGAGAGGCATGAAAGGTACAACTACCTTCTTAGCCGCCTACCCCCCAAACCATGCAAGGAACAACCTAGTGCCGCGGAACAAGGAGCCGAGACATCTCCACCATTGCGCCCCCTAACCATCCTTAGGCGAGGAAGCGGGCAAGAGAGTGCCGCTCCAACTTCTATGCCACAAGAAGAACCGGATACGGATGCCACACCCATGTAGGGCGTGGAGAAGGCTCCTGAGGCGCACAGGGGGCACCCTCGACGACGACATGGTTCTCGAGACAAGCCCGAGAGCGGCTATTGAGGCGCAATCAAACATTGCCCCCGAACCACCTATAGCCGGCGATGAAGAGCCTACCCTTGTTTCCCCTAACACGATGGAACAAGAGGTCGAGGCCACATTCCCGCAGGCGAGTAACAAAAATGAATCCGACAAGAACACGTCCTCATGCGGCACTCTAGTAGTGCACTCTGGCCTCGAAGACAACAACGGGTGGGAACCGCCAAATGTCACCCACAACTTCACCTATCCATCGGATGAGGAGATTATGCTGAATCCCAGGGCCAATTTCCGTACCACATTGCTCCCAAGTCTAGGCCATGTGCGTTCATAGTTCAAAGGCGCCGATGCAGTGGCGAAGGATAGCACGTCGACACCAGAAGAGGATGCAAGGTCGACTGCCTCATGCCTTCCCATCGCAACGGGAGACAACAAGAAGCATATAGGTGGCTCCAAGAAGGATTGGGATGTATCCACGGTCCGCTACACCGACATGGCATCCAGACTTCCTCAAGATCACGTCGAGCTGCAGCAAGTCGCAAGTCATCAAGGAGCTGCAACGCGACTAAGGTCACTAGCACTTCAAAGCGCGGCGAAAGCCGCCGCAGGACCATCAGAGCCGCTTGAGTCTCAAAGTGATGAGGAGGCTTCCAATGCCGCCTCCTCCTCATCTCTAGAAAGGCTCCCCACCTCACCTTCTTACGCCGTCCTTAACCCGTCTATCCCTTTGGATGACGAGAGTTACCTTGAAGACCTCAACACCGCACCAGCACGCATGGCAGTGGATAGTGTCAATGACGACCCAGAAGGGGCCGCTAAAGCGGCTCAGCACAAGGGACAAAAGGCCTCCCAAGCTAGCCCCTCCGACAATCTTGGCAAGGCGGCGTCACATGATGAAATTTTAGCCGATCAGGTGCGCCAACAAGGGTGTACAATTGAGGAACTGACGTCTAAAGTCGACAGGTTCATCGAGTTCATGATGAACAACACAACAATAGCGTCGGGCATGCCACGACATGCAGACCCACAAGAGGATCTCCTAGGAGGCACTGCAGAGGGCACCAACAGAGGGACACGGTCATGACCGCTCGCGCGTTGGTCATGCCTCCGGACTTCGGCAACACGGAAACACGTCCAAGTGTGATCAAGGGCTACCACGACATGCTTGAAGACATGGTGGACAAGAAGTTCAAGCGAATGTCCATCGAGCAGGCTCCTCACTCCTCAGAGAGTGAGCTCGAGAAGCCTTATGAATCATGGCATGATCTTGTGTCATTCCCAGCTGGGTGGCACCCGCCGAAGTTCCGTTAGTTTGACGGAACCGGTGACGCGAGGGAGCATTTGGCGTACTTCGAGGCAGCTTTCAGCGACACAACTAATAGCTCGTCTCTTCTACTTCGCCAATTCTCGGGGTCATTGACTGGCCCTGCTTTCCACTAGTATAATCGCTTAGCAGTGGGTCCATCAGCACCTGGTCGGCAATGAAGGAAGTCTTCAAAAGGCACTTCGTTGCCATGAAGAAATACTTCTCCATCGTCGAGCTAGCACAAGTTCGTCAACAACGTGAAGAGTCCATCGACGACTACATCGTACGCTTTCGCAACAGCTACGTCCGTCTGATGCAGCGCTGAGTTGATGTAGGAGCGCTTCGTTGGGAACCCCAAGATCAAGGTGTGAAGCAGCACAACAGCAAGTTTTCCCTCAGTAAGAAACCGAGGTTATCGAACCAGTAGGAGGAAGGAAACGTCACACAGGTGTTGCAAGCAACGCGGAGACCTGCACAACACAAACTCAAGACTTTGCCCCAACAAATCAGTGAGGTTGTCAAGCTCACCGGTTTGCTATAACAAAGGATTAAACGTATGGTGTGGAAGGTAATGGTGGTTTGCAGCAAGTAAACAAGTAACAGTGGAAGATGTATCAATGGTAAAGATTGGACCGGGGTCCATAGTTCACTAGAGGTGCTATACTTAGATAAACAACATGGTATGAAGGGTAAACAAATTACAGCAGGGCAATTGACAGGAACTGAGCAAGGCATAACAATGCAATTACTAGTCAAAAAGATCATATGATATTCGATTGGGAAATACAACAAGATACATATACCGCCATCCAACTGCATCTATGACTAGAAGTCCACCTTCAGGGTATCATCCGAACCCCCTCCAGTATTAAGTTGCAAGCAACAGACAACTGCTTTAAGCAAAGTGTGTAAGGTAAACAGTCCACATGTTCCATGAACAAGAGACCGTTGTTTTCTCCCTAGTAGCAACAACACATCTATAACCGAAGAGATTTCTGTCACTTCCCTTGGAAACTAGAAGCATGAACCCACTATCGAGCATAAATACCCCCTCTTGGAGTCACTAGAAACTACTTGGCCAAGATAGCTACTAACAACTGAGAGCATGCAAGATCACAAACAACACAGACATGATAGAATCATAAAGACAAAACCATTAATCAAACCAACATAATAATCTCAATATCCATCGGATCCCCGCAAACACAACATGCATGATTACAAATAGATTAGATCTTGATCATGAACGGAGCACACAAGATCTATACATGAAAGAACAAGGAGGAGATACAATCATCTAGCTACTACATGGAACCATAGTCCAAGGTAGAACTACTCACGCATCATACCGGAGACAAGGCCTCCGGGATGATCTCCCCTCTGGCAGGGTGCCGGGAAGAACTTCAGATCCCCCGATCTAGGGACGACGGTGGCGGCGGCTAGAGAAGGTTTCGTGGAATATTGATCGGGTACTTAGGGTTTCTGTATCGGGGGCTTCTTATAGGCGAAGGGGGAGGCCGAGGCGATGGTCAGGGGCCCCACACCCTGCCTAGGCACAGGGTAGGGCCCACCCACACCTAGGGAGGTCTGGGCGCCCTGGCACGCCTCTCCGTCTCCCCTCTGGACTTCTTGTTCCCCACGTAAAGTTATTGACTTTGACGTTTGTCCCGTCCAATTCCGAGAATATTTCCTTACTAGCTTTTCTGGAACCAAAAACAGCAGGAAACATGCAACTGGCAGTGTGGAAACTTGTTAATAGGTTAGTACTAGAAAACATGTAAAAAGCACCTCAAAGTGTAGACGAAGCAAAGCAAAGTAGATACTAAACAAGCATGGAGCATCAAAAATTATAGATACGTTTCCGACGTATCAGGGTCTCGCTAGAGAGATGCACCTCGAGGACGCCATTGAGATGTGCGTCCATGGCATGCAACAACACTGGTCGCTAGAAGTATCTCAGCGAGAGCCTAGAAATTTTAGCGCTCTCATCTCGGCCATGGCAGCCACAAAGTTGGAGTTTGAGAAGTCCAAACAAATCATGGAAACTCTAAAATAATGCTAGTGCCTATGATCCTGCTAGGAGGTTCAGCGCAACGGCCAAGTCGCCCACCCACGGGGGCAAGCCAAAGACAACGGCGGAGACGAATGCCACAAGTGTATTCACCTCCACACCATGCAACAATGTGCCCATGCTAGGCGCAAGGGGCAACCAAAGGGGGTGCTAGTCAACGACCATCCATGCAAGAGCTCCTCAAGAAGCAATACATCTCCCGTCGAGAATTGGCGCATGACTTGTTCAACCAACTCATGGAGCACCACGCGCTAAACTTGCCAGATCCTAGGCGTCCGGATCAGGTAAACATGGTTGAAAATCCTCTCTATTGTCCATATCATAGGTATGTTGGCCACACAATCGAGGATTGCATCACCTTCAAGGAATGGCTCCAAAGAGCCGTTAACGAGAAGAGGATCAACATGGATGCCGACGCCATCAACCCCGACTTCCGCGCGGTGAACATGGTCAGCGTGAGTCCGTCGCCGCCATCAACACAACACCTAGAAAGTGTACCATCTTGGGTCCCTCTTTCTCAAGTAGAGCATCAACTGTCCAGCCTCGTCATTGCTTTGGCAGGAACACTGCATGGGAAAGCACCTCCCACGGCACATCGGGACGAGCCATGGAACATGGTTCATCGATGATCATGAGTAAGAGGCTTCCCTCCATAGCCCCCTCATCGGGCATGGACGAGGGATGCCTCCCTACTCGTCCCACGTTGCTTTGACCCAAGTCAGCATCGTTCCCCACCGAGGTTCGTCCCCAAGTCGGAGGGAGACAAGTCGTTCCCTTGACAGGGACAGAGATTGCCCACTCTTGAGCAGTTTTGGCCACACCGCCGAGGGCAGGCCCCGACAGAGGAGAAGCAAGCTAGCTCCTCTCAATCATCAAACACTGAGAGTTGCAACGTCATCCTCAACTGTAGCGACACTAGCAGTACTAAGTCAGATGACATGTTTGCTACTCTTGAGCGTGAGGCGCTCCATGCAGAGGGATCCACGAAGGAGCTTGAACCCCAGTTGGTCAACATGAACCTGTGAAGCGGCAAGGTTCTTCCTGAACCACCAAAGGAGAAATCAGTGAAGGTGGACAAGACGGCGGCCTCGAAAGAGGCGCCATCAGCGGGAGGCGCTACAAGTCGACGAGAGAAGGAAAATACCAAGCCTCATGACATCGACTACAACATAGTATCCCACCTCAAGAGAATTCTGACACTACTAAGTGTCTACGATGCTCTCATGCTCGTGCCAGACCTATGCCAAGCACTCGTCCATGCCCTTCAAGCGCCCGAGCTCTACGAAGTGGCCATGGCAAAACATTGCCTCTTCTTGAACCCCTTGTTCGTGAATTAGATCACCTTCGACGATGAAGACATTCTCCTAGAATAAGGAGACCATAAACGGACAATCTATGTGGAAGCGTCCAACCTAAGGCGAGTCCTCATCAACCCAGGGTCCACCGTGAACATTCTGCCTGTTAAAAGCTTAACACAGGCTTGTTTCATGGTGGACGACTTGGAGCCCACCGACGTGATGATATGCGGCTTCGACAACCAAGGCAATCCCACATTAGGCGCCATTACGATGAAGATCCAAATGTACACCTTTAGATTTAAGGTGTGTTTCTTCGTCATCGAGGCGAACACGTCATACTCGGCCCTCCTAGGAAGGCCATGGATTCACAAGTACTGCGTGGTGCCATCTACCCTCCACCAATGCCTCAAGTTCTTGGACGGTAGTGGAGCGCAAGAACGCATCATCGGTAATGCCTCGACTTACACCGTGCAAGAGTCGCATCATGCTGATGCGAAGTACTACTTCCCCACCAATGATGGTGACCAGAAACAGGGTCGAGCCGCACCAGCAACCGACATCCTGCTCAAGACAGGCACCACGCCCTCCGTCGAAGGGAAGCGCCTTGTCATGCCATTCTCACCTTCTAGTATGGGAGGCCCTTCCTCTCGTAGTCGCAAGGGCGGCGACCATAGGTGACCTCCATCGTAGGGGGCAGTCCCTTCAGCACCTACCCCAACAACCCCATTGTTGTTGAAGGCACGATTTCCTTCATCGATGCCGACCATGACGAGGTCTGCCCCGGCACCATCACCTCATCTCACCCCCTCTACATCAACAATGTCACATGTAGAGGCCAAGCCCTTAACACTTTGAAGCTCTACAGGTGCTCAAGGCCGCAACTTGCTAGAAACCAGCAGCAATGCGCCGCTAACACTTCGAGCACGTGGAGTTCAAAAGAAGGATCCCGTTCCATCCCAAGGAGCGGATAAGAAGCCATGAGTGCTCGAGGAAGAACTACGGGGAGCTCACGACATGCAGCCTCCGTCCCTCTATGTTTCAATAACCTTCCCACTTGAAATTTGGGCCATACCTAGCTCGTGTGGGTCTAAAATCGAGACTTTATTCTACAAGGTCCCCCAATTAAAATGTTGTGACTCTATATTTGAACTCCCTAACCCTTGTGTCCATACAGAGGAGGTGCTCTCAACAATGAAGGTCGACTCTAGGATGGCACGCCTCCTAGCGAGTGCCGGAATCACCCTCCGGCGAAATGGTAGGATGCCACCACCACCATCCATTTGCGAGGAGCGGTGGAGGCAATCGGAAGATCTAATCAAGCAGAAGGGTAAGGCTCAGCCTAAGTATGGGTTGGCATACTCCGACTATCATGCTCTCGACTCAGCTGGCGATGGGCATGACGTCGGCAAACGAGCCACGTGCCATGCCACGTCCATGACTTCGGGACATAATGTGAACACCGCGTGCCAGCCCCTTCACCAAGAGCACTCCTCCGATGGGGAACAACCCAAGCTCAATGAGGAGCTCGGGGTCACTCCCATGCCACAAGAGCTCGAATATGGAGGGAAACCCACCATTGACGAGCTCGTCGAAATCAACCTCGGAACAAAAGAGGGCCCGCGTCCCACTTTTGTCAGCGCAACGCTGACGGAAGAGGAACGAGAAGATTATCGAAGCTTTATGATGGAGTACCGGGACTGCTTTCCCTGGAACTACAAGGAGATGCCGGGTCTCAACCCCGGTGTCTCCACGCACAAGTTTGCCATTGACCCGCAATTCCGGCCGGTCAAGCAAAAACCTTGCCACCTACGGCCAGAGTTTCAGGAGCGCGTCATTACGGAGGTAGATAAGCTAATTGTTGCAGATTTCATCAAGGAGGCCCAGTATACTCGGTGGATCGCAAACATTGTACCTGTGGAGAAGAAGAACGAGCAAGTGAGGGTTTACCAAGACTTCCACGACCTGAACTAAGCGTGCCCCAAGGATGATTTCCCCATCCCCATCGCGGAGATCATCATCAACTCCACCACGGGCCACGGCACGCTGTCCTTCGTGGATGGCTCATCTGGGTACAACCAAATCAAGATGGACCCGGACGACGCCATCAACACCGCATTCAGGACCCGAAAAATAAACTTCTACTACACCGTCATGCCTTTTGGGTTGAAGAACGCTGGTGCCACCTACCAGTGCGCCATGACACGCATTCTAGGCGGCCTATTCCACCGCACGGTGGAGTGCTACATCGATGACTTGGTGGTCAAAACCAAAAACCGCCAGCACCACAAGGCAGATCTCCACAGGGTCTTCAAACATCTACGTCGACACCAAATCAAGATGAATCCACTCAAGTGTGCATTCGCCGTACAATCAGGGATCTTCCTGGGCTTTGTGGTTCACCACAGAGGCATTGAGGTCGAACCAAAGAAGATCAAGGCAATCCTAGGTATGCCAATTCCCACAAACCTCAAGGAGTTGAGGACTTTGCAGGGGAAGTTGGCATACATCCGGCGCTTCATATCCAATCTCTCCGGATGCATTCAGCCCTTCTCACACCTCGTGAAGAAAGGAGCTCCATTCATTTGGGATGAGGGATGCCAACGAGGATTTGATGATATTAATAGGTACATGCTTAATCCACCTGTCTTGGCTGCCCCTGTAAAAGGGCGCCCACTCATACCCTATATTGCAGCCCTACCTACTTCATTGGGAGTCTTGCTCGCACACCACAATGATGAAGGAAAAGTGGTGGCCTGCTACTACTTAAGTCGCACCCTGGTTGGTGCCGAAGATAACTACTCGGCAATTGAGAAGTTGTGCTTGGCCCTGATGTTTGCACTCAGGAGGCTAAGGCACTACATGCTAAACCAAGAAATCCAGATCGTCGCGCGAGCTGATCCCATAAGGTACGTTCTAAGTCAGCCCGCACTTATCGGGTGACTTGGCAAATGGGACCTACTCATGATGGAGTTCGACCTTACCTTTGTGCCGCAGAAGGCGGTTAAAGTACAAGCACTAGCGGAGTTCCTTGTGGCTCACCCACTCCCCGATGACTCCCCTCTCATCACTGACCTTCCTGACGAGGAGGTCTTCACAATCGAACCTGAAGCACCATGGGAGCTCTACTTCGACGGTGCATCGCGCACCAAAACCGACCCCGACGGCACCCCGAGGAGGAGAGCGGGTGCCGGTTGGTGTTCAAGACACCACAGGGAGGGGTGATGTATCACTCAATCTCTCTCATGAAGGAAGAATGCTCCAACAATGAGGCCAAATACGAGGCACTCAGTTTTGGCCTACTCCTGGCGCTCTCCATGGAGGTGTGCTCCTTAAGGGCCCATGGAGACTCCCAACTCATTGTACGACATGTGAACGACATCTACGAGGTCCGTAAGCCAGAGCTGGTTTATACATCGGAAACGTATTTATAATTTTTGATGTTCCATGCTTGTTTAGTGTCTACTTTGCTTTGCTTTGTCCACACTTTGAGGTGTTTTTATATGTTTTATGGTACTAACCTATTAACAAGATGCCACAGTGCCAGTTGCCTGTTTTCTTCTGTTTCCGGTTCCAGAAAAGCTAGTAAGGAAATATTCTCAGAATTGGACGGGACAAAAGCCAAAATCAATATTTCACCGAGGAGAACACAGAGTCCAGAGGAGAGATGGAGGGGAGCCACAGGGCGACCGCACCCCCGAGGAGCGGGCCCACCCTAGGCCATGCCTGGGCAGGGTATGGGCCCCCTAGCCGCCCTCCTGCCTCGCATCTTTGCCTATAAGAATCCCCCGATGCCTAAACCCTAAGGACCCGATCAATATTCCACGAAACCGTTTATAGTCGCCGCCACCATCGTCCCTAGATCGGGGGATATTAAACTCTTCCCGGCACCCTACCGGAGGGGAGATCATCCCGGAGGCCTTCTTCTTCATCATGCCAGCCTCCGGTATGAAGCGTGAGTAGTTCCACCTTGGACTACGGGTCCATGTAGTAGCTAGATGGTTGTATCTCATCCTTTGTGCTTTCATGTCTAGATCTTGTGAGCTCCGTTTATGATCAAGATCTCATCTATTTGTAAGCATGCATGTTGTTTTTGCAGGGATCCGATGGATATTGAGATTACTATGTCATATTGATTAATGGTTTTGTCTTATTGATTATACCATGTCTGTGTTGTTTGTGATCTTGCATGCTGAAAGTGCACTTCCTATTCTTATGATTTTGATGTTTGATGATAACACACCTATTAGTTTAATCGTGCGCTAAGTGTATCTCAGGTATTTAAGGTTGTGGCACGAAAAATGAATTACCCACTATTGGCACGTGCCAAACGCACCAGTGCTAACCGGTAGTACCGGAAGTCATAATCGGTACTACCGCTTGGCACCGGTGGTACCGCTTCATTGTACCGGTCACATCTGATAGGGAAGGAACGCTCTCGTCAACCCTCAGTACCACCCGGTACCGTGGTGCGGCACTACCGCTCCAACCGGTAGTACCGCTTGACAACGGTAGAACCGCTCGGTTGTACCGGGCGACAATGAGGGAGGACAAGAGCTTTCCATCCCTCTCAGTACCAACTGGTACCTGGAGCCGATACTATCGCCCGGACCGGTAGTATCGCTTCTCAGGACCGGTACTACCGCTTAGCGGTAGCACCTCTAAGTTGTTCCGGGGGTGCCTGAGGCTGGCTCAACCTTGTGGTGCATCTCCGGTACTTGGTCCGGTACATGACCGGTAGTACCGGTTGTGTCCGGTACTACTGCTTGTGTACCTGTAGTACTGGTGCATTTAATGCCCAACGGGCAGATTCCCTCCAAGTGCTATAAATGCACCCTTCACCTACCTTGTAAGGTTGGTCATCCCACTCAAGAACACCATGTCCATTTGAGCCACCTAATCTCCAAGATCTCTTCACTTAACCATCCAAAGTCGTTGATCTTTGGAGAATGGAAGGAGGAGCCCTTGATCTATTGATTCACCAAGAGAGATCTTCATTTACCCCTCATTCACTTGAGGGCCCCTTGCTCTAGTGTTTCGTTGGAAACTCTAGTTCTAGATTTGGTTCTTACAAGTTTGTCTTTGATTGTTTGACAACTTGCTTGTATTCGGGAGCCTCCAATTAAGTTATGGACGTGTGCCTCGAACTAGTTGTAAAGGTGTCGGCTTCCACCTTGAAGGTTGCCGATATAGTGGAAGAGGTGAATTGAACCCATCGGGGTGAGGTTCATCGGAGAACAAGGGAGGACTTTCATGGCGTAGGTGGTTTGATACCACCCCCTCTCCAAACGTAGACGTACTTCCCCTCAAAAGGAAGGAACTACAGGAAACAAATCCTTGTGTCTCCGCGTCCACCACTTTGGTTACTTATATCCTTTACCGCACTTTACTTTACTTGTTCTTGCTTAGTGTTGTGCTAGGTGGTACTTGTTTGACATAATCTAGAGAATTTACCTTTCTTGTCAAACCTTAACTTGAAAAAGAAGAAAATTTGAAGTAGCACCTATTCACCTCCTTCTCCTCAAGAGGAGCCTCCATCAGTATTACCTAAGGGGAATTCCCCGGTATCACCCGAGGGTATGATGGTGGGGGGTAATCAAGACAACACTAATTCCTCCACAAAAAGGGATGGTGGGAAGGGTGAGAACCATGATTCTCATCCATGGTACTCTCCTGACCCTCCAATTCCTCACCCTCATATAAACAATAGAGGAGACCCACCAAAGCTAGAAGCATCTACTTTTGCTCAATGGCAATCTCTAATCAAAACTCATGTGCACAACTCTTGCATTGAACTATGGAACATCATCGAACAAGGACTCTATATTGGGGATCCAAACAACTTGACAAGAAGAGAAGTTGTCAATAGTCAACTCAATGCCACCGCCTTGCACATGATTCAACAAGGATTGGGTACAAAGGATTACCCACACATTGAGCACCTCAACACCGCCAAGGAAGCTTGGGATGCTCTCACAGTGTTGTTTTTTGGGAATGAGAGCATGAAAAGGAACCGATATGATGTACTAAGCAATGAAGTCGAAGGCTTATATATGAAGGAAGATGACGATCATGAAGACATGTATCATAGTCTCAAATCCACAGCCACCGCTTTTAGTAATGTGGGTGCCTCACATGTGGATGATTCTTGGATAAAAAGGAAATATGTGAGTGCAATCATGCCCTTTGATCCCACCGACTTGAAGAGCCTACAAGGAAGACACAACTACCACCTAATGACCTCCAATGAAGTTATGCAAGAGATGGCCTCTTTCAAGGTTGCCGCCAAGAATGCCAAATATGCCCATGCTCGGGCCCTTGGAATGAGAAATGTTGTCAACCTTGCATTGAAGGCCAAAGTTGTGGAACATAGGGATGGAGATGATAGTGATGAAGGCCTATCCATGAGCCACCCCGATGATGTCAAGAAGTTTCATGGTCAAAATATGTCCTTCTATGCAAACAACTACTGGAAGAACCCCACCAAGGCCAAGATGGAAATGCTACGAAAAAGCAACTCCAATGGACAAAGAGGCAATATCCTGAAATTGAGAACTTGTTACAATTGTGGCGACCGAAATCACTTTATGGCCAGTTGTCCCTATGAGAGAAGAGAAGATCATGGTGGCAACCTCGTGCCAAATATAGCTTCCAAAGCTCCTTACAAGAAACCCTTCACCAAGAAGAATCCAAACAATAAGAAGAAGGGTGAGATTGTATTGATCACTCATGAAGAATTCTCCTCCGACAATGAAGATGATGAAGATGAGGAAGAAGAAACATCAAGTGGTGTGGCTGCTCTAGCCACTACTTCTACTCCAACATTATCCCTCTTCGATTCTCCAAATGAGAATACTCCCAACAAGAACGGCACTTGCCTTATGGAAAGGGGAACATAGGTATCCTCATCATCTCACTCCACTCCCTTAGCTAATGATGAAATAGATGATGAGATGTCTCTTGAAGTAAAAAGAGAATTAGTTTCTTTTGATGAGTTTGTGACTAACTTACAAGGGGAGACCAAGATGCATTTTGGGAACGTCTTAGATCAACTTTCCCACACACAAGAGCTTATTGATGTAAGATGTAAACTTGGGAGAGAACACGAGATACAGATAGAAGCCCTGAATAATGCTCTAGAAGAAGAACAAGAGACTAGGATGTCTCTTGAACTAAAACTTGAAGGGCTTGATGGGGCCAATGACGTAATTGTTAATAGACTCATCAAGGAACATGATCATGATATTGCTAAATATAAAAGGGCTAAAAATGACAAGATTGAGTTTGGTGTTGTTCATGAAAAACTTTCCGAGGACTTTAGTTTACTTAACAAGGCTCACAAGGCTTTGGAAAGTGAACTCTTGTCACTCACAAAGTACCATGAAAAGCTTCAAACTCAATTGACCAATATTCCTTCACCTAGTAATTTCATTCCCTCTAGTAGTACAACTATTCTTGAAGAAAATGCTAGGTTGAAGGGGGAGCTAGCCAAGGTCACATTTACAAAAGGTAACAAGTCTATTGATGACCTTTTGAGTTAGCAAAGGTCAAATGGTGATAAAGGGGGCATTGGTTTTGTCTCCAAAGCCAAGAAGAAGAACAACAAGAAGAAGACGGCCAAGCCCGCACAAGAGAAAAACAAGGCCATTGTGGATAGTAAGACCACAAGTGGTAAAACTATGTCACGTGATGATTTTGTGGTAAAACAAGGCCATTGTGTATAGTAAGACCACAAGTGGTAAATCTATGTCTCATGATGATTTTGCGGGAAGTGCTAACCCTCACTATGTTCTAATGCGTGATTATTATGGTGATGTGTATGCACAATAGGTTGGCCCATATGATAGTTATATTGCTTGGTCTATTTGGGTCCCCAAGACCCTTGTTGCTAACAAAAGAGGACCCATTGAAAAATGGATACCTAAAAATTAGCTTGATATTTTGTAGACATATGCTTCCGGAGGGTCAAAGTGGGTACTTGATAGTGGTTGCACAAGTCATATGACCGGAAGCTCGTCTATTGTCAAGGAATTAAGGCCAAATGATGATCAAATAACCGTGACATATGCCGACAAGTCAAAGTCTAAGGTAATGGGTTTCAGCAAGGTAGTGGTTTCCCACGATATTACACTCATGGACGGCATGCTTGTTGAGACCCTTGGTTACAATTTACTTTTAGTCCGTGCTCTTGGAAAGATGGGCTTTACCGTCTTTATTGATGATGATATTGTGGTCCTCATGTGGAGCAAGTCTCTCAAGGTCACTTTTGTTGGGTACATCAAACATGACTTGTATGTGGTAGACTTTTCGGGACAAACCACTACAAGTGCGATGTGCTTATTCGGAAAGGCCGATGTGGGTTGGTTATGGCATCGCCGACTATCCCATGTCAATATGAGAACTTTGCAAAGTCTCCAGAAGGAGGGCCATATTTTTGGACTAAAAGAAAATGTTTCCTTTGCCAAAGATCGTGTTTGCAGGGCTTGTGTTCTAGGAAAGATGCATGATGCTCCCCACAAGCCAAAGAACCGCATCAATTCAACGAGGATATTGGAGCTCCTTCATGTGGATATCTTTGGTCCTCCATCTCATGCAAGTCTTGGCGGGAAGAAATATTGTTTGGTGATTGTTCATGACTTTTTACTTTTCAAGATACTCATGGTTATATTTCTTCAAGTTGAAAAGTGAGACCCAAAAGAACTTCATCGAATTCATCAACTTGGTTCAACGTCAATAGAATGTCCCTGTGTTGATAATAAGAAGCGACAATGGAACCGAGTTCAAGAACTACACCTTGAATGATTTCCTTGGTGATGAGGGGATAAAACATCAATATTCCGCTGCATATACCCCTCAACAAAATGGTGTTGCCGAGAGGAAGAACCGGACTCTTATTGAGATGGCTAGGACCATGTTGGCGGATTTTAAATATCCATACAAATTTTGGGCCGAAGCGATCTCCACCGCTTTCCATGCATCAAACCGGCTCTACCTCCGCAAAGAAATCAACAATACTCCATATGATATACTTACCGGTAACAAGCCCAACATATCTTACTTCCGGGTGTTCGGTTGTAAGTGTTTCTATCTCATAAAAGGTGTTCGTTTGTCCAAATTCGAGTCTAAAGCATTAGAGGGTATTTTTGTTGGTTATGGTCTCGAATCTCACACTTATAGAATCTATGATAAGCTCTCTGGATCCATCATAGAATCTTGTAGTGTGACCCTCGAAGAATATGATGGTCCCCAAGGGGGGCGTGTTGATGCTTGTGATGCAGATGATGAAATGCCTTAGGATGCCATAGGGACATTGGGTGTGGGATATATCCGCCCCGTTGAGGAGCCCCTTATGGCGGATCGAGAAGAACTATGCTCGACACATGTGGAGCTCTCATCTTCACAACATCAACAAGCTGCATCCACCGAGGAGGACTATGACCCAAGCCAAAGACAAGCTGTGTACCCACAACATGTTGATCAAGGGGACAACTCTAGTGAGGAAGATCTTGAGTCTCCAATTTCTAGAATGACAAGCGGTGCCAAGTCAATTACACAAGGGAGATCCATACAAAGTGCCTTAAGACAAGCTCCACTCAATGCTAGAAATGTGCCAGATCAGGAGCAAGGTCAATCTTTGCCTCTTAATGAAGATAATGATTCCGGGGATGATCAAGGTCAAGATGGTGGTCAAGACGAGGACCAAAATGATGAAGAAGGTCCTCCAAGAAACAAAAAGGAGATCCACACTCGTCGCGAAGCTAGAACGGGTAGGATGTTGGAATTAAGAGACCACTCTCTAGAAAATGTGGTTGGTGACCTAAGGAGAGGCATTTCCACAAGATCACAATTTAAGAGGTTTATTGAACACCAAGAACACATCTCCATGATTGAACCAAAGAAAGTGTGGGAAGCTCTTGAAGATTAATATTGGTTGGAAGCAATGCACAAAGAGCTCAACAACTTTGAGAGAAACAAAGTATGGAAGTTAGTTGAGAAGAAAAAGGATTACCGCAATGTTATAGGCACCAAGTGGATATTCAAGAACAAGCAAGATGATCATGGAATTATAGTAAGGAACAAGGCAAGATTGGTTGCACAAGGGTTCTCTCAAATTGAAGGCATTTATTATGGAGAGACATATGCTCTCGTGGCTAGCCTTGAGTCCATCCGTATCCTTCTTGCTTATGCGGCACATCATAACTTTAAGTTGCAAAAAATGGATGTAGAAAGTGCCTTTCTTAATGGTTCATTGAATGAGTTGGTGTATGTAAAGAAACCCCCGGGATTTGAGGATCTCAACTTCCCAAACCATGTCTACAAACTTGATAAGGCGCTCTATGGGCTCAAACAAGCCCCACGCATGTGGTATGAGCACCTTAGAGAGTTGTTGTTTGACCGTGGATTTGAGGTTGGGAAAATCGATCCCACTCTTTTTACTAAGAAGGTCAATGGGGAGCTTTTTGTATGCCAAATATATGTTGATGATATTATCTTTGGCTCATCTAACAAAGTTTTTAATGATGAATTCTCAAAACTTATGACTAGTAGGTTCCGGATGTCTATGATGGGGGAGTTAAGGGTATTTCTTGGTTTTGAGATCAAGCAAGTTAGAGGAGGGACATTCTTCAACCAAGCCAAGTATACTCAAGATATGCTCAAGAGATTCAATATGCAAGATTTAACTGGAGCTCCTACTCCAATGGCTACAAAGACTCATCTAGAACAAAATCCAAATGGTAAAGATGTGGATCAAAAGGTATACCGGTCTATGATTGGTTCTTTGCTTTACCTTTGTGCATCTAGACCCGATATTGTGTTCAGTGTAGGTGTGTGTGCAAGATATCAAGCGGCTCCTAAAGAAATCCATTTAATGGCGGTCAAGAGAATCTTTCAATATTTGGTTCATACCCCATATTATGGTCTTTGGTATCCTCGAGGGTCAACATCTGCTCTTTGTGGATACACGGATTGGGATTGGGCTGGTGATAAGGATGATAGAAAATCAACATTCGGGGCTTGCTAATTCCTTGGTAGGTCCTTGATATGTTGGTCTTCTAAGAAGCAAAATTGTATATCTCTCTCCACCGCCGAAGCCGAGTATGTGGCTGCTGCTAGTGCTTGCACTCAATTGCTATGGATGATGCAAACTTGAAAGGAATACGGTGTCCTTTGTGACAAAGTGCCTCTTCTATGTGAAAATTAAAGTGCCATCAAGATTGCCTACAACCCGGTGGATCACACAAGTACAAAGCATATTGAGATTCGTCATCACTTTATTAGGGATCATGTTGCTCAAGGTGATATTGATCTATCTTATGTGTCAACCGAAGACCAACTTGCCGACATCTTCACGAAGCCACTTGATGAAGCAAGGTTTTGTTATTTTAGGAATGAACTAAATATCATAGATTCAAGGAGCTTGACTTGATCACCTTTCATACTCACCTATGTCTTGACTCTTATTTGGTTTAGGTGCAGGCATGGATATAGGGGGAATGCGGTCCTAATTGATTGGACTATCCCTCCCCCCATTATGCCCAAAGTGATAAAAATCATTCCTCTTAATATCATTTTGTGATATGTGAGCTTAAATGATGAGTTTCGGTAATGGACCCAAGATATATCTTCGTGGTGCCAAGCCGAGTATACTCAAACATGGTGGCCTAGGCCACCTCCCTCTCTCATTCGAGAGGTTGGCATTTACTCGTGTTTGTCATTTGTTGATTCTTTGTTGATCTTAGTTTCACGCACTCTCCTTTGGTTTTTGATATCTTTATCCTTATTTCAGAGTGCATGTGCTTCACATAGTGTGATTATCTCAACCTAAGCCATTCTAATTCCTCAAAAAACCCTCATCTAATCCACACAAGAACCCCTCTATTGTCCTTGGTTATGGAATCACGCGGAACCGGTACTACCGTACTAGGAGAGGTACTACCAGACCTGGGTGGTTCCCAGGTCGAATCCTGGAAACTTCTCCAGGAGCGGTACTACCGGTCGTATGTCCGGTACTACCGGTTGCTGAACCGGTACTATCGCTCGCAAGCGGTACTACCGCTTTCCAGCACTGGTACTACTGGTCGACATTTCTGGTATAGGTTGGGTCGCGGGGGGGGGGGGGCACCCTTCAGTGCCACATTATCCCCCCGCTCCCCACGCATACCGTCGCCACCAGAGCCCCGTCGTGCCCTCCTCTCGCCGGATCCTCATCGGATTCGGACTCCTTGCAGGCTCCAGATCCTTCTCCACCGCCATGGATTCCGGTACAACCGCCCCTCTCCCTCTCACTCTTGTTTTCTTCATTGGGTCTAGGTTTACTTAGATTCTTGAAGAAAGTCAATTGTTTTGAGGTTGTACCGCCATACATTCCTTGTTACCTAGGTTTACTTAGATTCTTGAAGAAAGTCAATTGTTTTGAGGTTGTACCGCCATACATTCCTTGTTACCTAGAAGAATTGATGATTTAGGATGTGTTGAGGTTGATTTGGAGTCTTACTCTATCGTGGTTGTGCGAGTATCCGTGCAACCGGTAGTACCAGAAATTTTTTCCGGTACTACCGCTCACACGCGGTACTACCGCATCCCAGCTCCGGTAGTACCGCTCCTAGTTGACCACAATTCTTCACTAAAGCATGGATTTTTCTTTGGTTTGTTTTTGGGTTCTTGGGCCCTTACCCCCTGTTGTTCTCCCTCTTGCTATCACAGGTGCAGGTGGTTCTAGGGGCACTCGTAAACACTCCAAGGAAAGTCATGAGATTGTAGAGGAAGAGACGAAGTCCAAAGAAGAAGAAGTCATGCCTCAGCCTAGCCGTCGCATGAAGATTCCAGCCTCTCGAGGTGGTCGTGGGGGTCGTGAGGGGGTCACCAAGCGGTCTGCTGGTCGTGGCAGTGCTCCCCCTCCTCGTCCTCCTGCCTCAGGGCGCTCCAAGAGTTTCAGATCAGGGCCATCAGGGCCAAAGTTACTATCTGATATATCTGATTCTGAGTTCCAGTCCCTGAGGATTGATAATCCCTATGGCCGTGCCCGTGATGAGGGTAGGGAAGACAGTTTGTTCTAGAACGACTTCCAAGAGCGCGTATACAATGAAGACCTTATGGAGAATGTTCAAATGGTTGTGTTGCAGCTGTGGATTGATATGGACCACATCATCAAGCATCTTGAGTACTTTCCTGATGCCAAAGAAATCTGCTCTCACCTTGGATTGCTCCCCATTATGGAATTTCAGCACGATTATGAGCCTCTTCTCATTGCTCAGTTTTATGCCACTACTCACTGAAAAGGATACAGATGCCGCCTAGAGGGGGGTGAATAGGCAGTTTAAAACTTTTACGAGATGGGCTTAACAAAGGTGGAATAAAACTAGCGTTTACTTTGTCAAGCACAAAACCTATATAAACTACGGTTCACCTATGTGCACCAACAACTTATGCTAAGCAAAACAGGCAACTATGTGATAGCTAGATATAAGAAATCAAGCACGAAGGCTATCACAAAGTAAAGTGCATAAGTAAATAGCTCGGGTATAGAGATAATCGAGGCATGCAGAGATGATGATTTATTACCGAGGTCCTCCCATAAAGAGAGTACGTCTCATTGGAGAGGGGGTGATATCAAACCACCTACGCCACAAAAGGCCTCCCTTATTCTCCGGTGAATCTCACCCCAACGGGATCGATCCACACTTCCACTATCGTTGCACTTGTTTGTGGCAACCGAAACCTCTCACAAAGTTGGGGCATTTCTCCACAACTTAATCGGAGGCTCCCAACAAACGCCACCAAGGCCACAACCCGCAACACCAATAAACTGTCTAGGGTTCCAAGAACCCAAGAGTAAAAAGCTTCTCAACTTTCACTCACCAAATCCTCCGAGGAGAACTCAAACCTATGCACCAAATGCAATGGCAAGAACACAGGAAGTGCTCAAGTCCTTCTCTCCCAAATTCCACAAAAGCTACAAAAGCTAGTGGGTTAATAAGAGAGGAAGAACACACGAGGAAATCCACAAAAGAAACCCCAAGATCTAGATCCCAATATGTTCCCCTCACATAGAGGAGAGATGGATTGGTGGAGTTGTAGATCTAGATCTCCCCTTTCAAATCCCCCAAAAATATTCAAGAAATATGGGAGTGATTGAGAGTATTTGCAAGCTCTTGAGGGTCAAAACAATGGAGGAGAGAGAGAATGCAAGCTCCAAGCCTAAGGAGAAAGAAGGGGTCTATTTATACCACTCCCCAATGAAATATGACCGTTTGGGACCTTCCAGGCCGGATAATCCGCCCCTCCCCCGGATATTCTCGGTTGCCGGGCCAAAAAATGGCTAAGGACTTCGCGGCGCGACTCTCAGTATAGGGGCGGATATTTGGGGCGGATAATCCGCCCCCAAAGGACCAGAAAATCCGCCCCCATTACTAGGAGCCACGCCTCAAAGTCCTTAGCCGTTTTCCAAAAATAGGGCCAGATAATCCGCCCCCATGGCCGGATAATCCCCCCCTGAAAACTGGCAGGAACAGCAAAACTGAAACCATCATAACTTTTTCATTCGGACTCCGATTTTGATGATCTTGGGCTCGTTTCGAAGATAGTAACGAGCTCTACAAGATCATGCAGGGAACCATCATAGTCCAGCAAGGGAGGATAGAACCAAATTATGAAAGGTTTAACCTATCTATAAAAGACAAACCGGTAAAACCTCCAATATCGAAAACACAATAGAGAATGCATATGAAATCCGTTTTCGATGAACTTAAGCTTGTCATAGAGATTGGCACAATATCTAAATCCTATCATGGATAAGAACCAAATAAGAACCAAGAAATATGATGCCAAGTATGCAAAGGTTTGAGCTCTCACCGAGGGATATGATCAAGTTACTCACTTGAGAGCCCCTCTTGATAGTACAGTTATCTATCCTATAAACCGGTCTCTCCAACTAACACCGCGAGACCAGTGAGAAAGAAACCCTATCAATATCAAACCTTTGCCTTGTATATTCCACACCTCAGGATGGAGCACCTTTCTTGATTGCACTAGCTTGGTGAAGATGCTCCCCCATACTCCACTATGGAAGAGCCTCTCTTTTAGGCATATCTTCACATATCCATGATCACCATAAGGATGGAACGATACACTTGAGATCATCTTAAGAAACCTTGATCAACACTTGATCTTCTTCACTTTATTCTTATTCCAACCTTGAAGCCACCATATGGTTCAAGCATTGTCTATGGACAAATCCTACAAGTAAAACTCAATGCAAACATAAGTCCATAAAACATTGTCATTAATTACCAAAACCACACCTGGGGGAACACATGTTCTTTCACTCACTTCTCAACAAACCGAACTCGGAAAATCACTTGGATGACTCAAGGTGCACTTAAGGAGGCCACTCTTGCTGAATTTGCAGAAATTCTGGGATATGAAGATCGCGGCTGTGAAACTCCTTCTGGCTTCCGTTGCCACATGTGTGAGCACCCCTCCAAGAAGGAGGTTCTTTCCCCTCTCTATATCCGGGGCCGCAGTGTTGTTGGCAAGATCAAGGATCTTCTCCCCACTTATGACATTCTCCACCGCATCTTTCGTGAGACCGTTGCTCCTCATGCAGGCAACAAAGATGAGATTCATGGATATTCAGTTGATTTGTTGCTCAACACCTTTCTCAACCGCACCCCTCTTGATGCGATGGACTTTATATGGAAGGATATGGTCGCTGCGGCTCACTCCCGGAGGGTTCCCCCATTCGCTCCCTACATCATGGCTCTCATTGTTGCCAAGAGTCCTCCCATTGCCAGGACCTTTTCCTCTCGTCCTCTAGTTGTGCACAAGTCCAAGGCCCTCATGATCAAAAATCATGCTAAGCCTCGCAATGTGGAGGGTGATGAGGCGGATGAAGATGGCAATGTGATTTAGGCTAATTCTGATGATGCTGACAGTGGCCGTGATGCTAATTATGTTGTCTCCCGTCGCAAGTATGCCCAACCATCATGGGCAAAGAAGATTGAGGCCAAGCTCAAGAAGGTGTTTTGCTTCGAAGTTGACAATCAAAAGCGCATGTATGAGGCTCATGTTTATGCCAAGAAAGCTTGTGCTCGTCAGAAAGAAATGATGGAAGCTCAAGGATTGACCACCTCCACGGGTTCTGAGAACAACATCACTCCTAAAGACCAATGGATCTCCAAGCATAGCCACTGGGATGATGATGTCTCTTCCTCGTACCGCGCTCCAGCAACCTATGAGGAGGACAATGATGATGATGAGGATTGATTTTTGGGGTGTTAGTCTTGATCTTTTCCCCTTTTTGCATCTTGATGTCAAAGGGGGAGAAGGTGCACCTTAGGCATGCGTGTGTTGCATGGGAAAGTCACAAGCTCGTTCTTTCTTTGATCTTTTAATTGCTTGTGAACTTTATTTGCCTCATATTATGTCTAAACTCTATGTACTAAATATTTGGGAACTACTCGCGCTATGTATGTTGAAAATATGTGGGTGATACGTACAATTTGCATCACCATTCTATATCGTAATTTGTCTCTATTCATTGATATATATATATATATATATATCTTATTATGAGGTATTACTTGTGTCTATTCCACTGTTTTTGCATGTTGGCTGATTCTTGGAGGATGGACTGCCGGAGTCAGGTTTCTGATGGAAAAGAGGTGTTTTAATGCAATTTCGCGAAGATCAGAAAATACCAGAAAAATAGGGGAAAAATATATTTTCCCGGAAGACTGAGGAAGCCAGAAGGAGAGGCGAAGAAGGGCCACAGGGGGCCCACACCCCCCTAGGCGCGATCCCACCTTAACCTGCGCCTAGGGCAGGTGTGGCCCACCTGCCTGGCCTCTGACTCCGCCCTAACGCCTATATCTTCCTCATGAAACCATAATACCAGGGGGCGACCACAGATAGATTTCTTCCACCTCTGCGGGGCGGAAAACACCGAGAGAGAAAGATCTCTCTGACGGACAAATTTCTGCCGGGGAATTTCTTCCCAGAGAGGGAAGATCATCGCCATCAGCACCGTCATCAAGCTAGGCTTCATCGGGATCATCATCATCATTATCATCATCATCATCATCATCCACACCATCATCTCCACCAACACCATCATCACCACTATGTCCTGCTGTAACAATTGTGTTGGATATTGCTTTAGTTCTTAGGGGGAACTTTCCCGGTGTTAATTACTATTGTAGTTGATGCTTGTGAGTGGAACCATTGGATTATTGTTTATGTTCATATTGTTATTCATCACCATATCATCTTTGATCTTGATCCATATGATGTCTTGTGAGTAGTTTGTCTAGTTCTTGAGGACATGGGAGAAGTCATGTTGTTATTAGTGGATTTGTGTTGAGTTATTATTCAATGGTTTAGTATTTAAGTTGTGGTGTTATTCTTATAGTGGTGACATGTGAATGTCGACTACATGATACTTCACCATTTATGGGCCTAGGGGAATGCATTGTGTATTTGGCTACTAATTGTGGGGTTGCCGGAGTGACAAAAACATGAACCCCCGTTAGGACACCTTTGCACAAGGGAGTGTAGGATCTCAGAGTTTAAGGCTATGGTTAAGTTTATATCTTAATTACTTTCCTGTAGTTGTGGATGCTTGCAGGGGGTTTAATAACAAGTATGTATTAGTCCAAGTAAGGTCGGTACATTAGCACAGGTTCACCCGCACAACACTTACAACACCAAAGAAGAGTACTCAGCTATTTGAAGCTAAAGCACTTGACAGAATTCCCATGTGTCCTTGAGAACGTTTGGTCCTTATAAGTATTTCCACCGGCTTGTCATTTGCTAAGAAAGGATTGGGCCACTTGCTGTGTTTGTTCTTTATTACTTGCACTTTGTTTTGTTGCTTTATCAAACAACCACTAAAAATCCGTTTACTAAGTATTTACAGAGATTTCCTGCTCCTTACCACTAGTCAACACCTTCTGCTCCTCGTTGGGATCGACACTCCTATTTATCGAAAGTACTGTGATACACCCCCTATACTTGTGGGTCATCAAGACTATTTTCTGGCATCGTTGCCCGGGAGTGAAGCGCTATTGAAGAGTGGAACTGGTAAAGGAAACTTCTACTATGAGTATTGCTTTTAGTTACTGCTTGTTACTTTGTTTCCAATATGGATAACCCACTTGGTTTTCTGTTTGGGAAAACTACTACCACTGCTAGGGTAGTAGATGAACCACCACCTATTAAGATAGATCCTTTTAAGATACCTACAAGTATTGTTGATCGTGTTATGGATAATTATTATTTTGGGGATGGAACTGTCCATCCTGGTGATCATTTGCTTTTTATCCATGAATTATGCGGGTTGTTTAAGTGTGCAGGTATCACAACTAAACAGGTGAAGAAGAAGTTAATCTCCATATCTTTGAAAGGGAGAGCTGAAGAATGGTATAAGCTGCTGAAGAATGGACAATCCATGGACTGGGAGGAAATGACATCTCTCTTTTATTCTAAATTCTATCCTCCCAGTGAGATTCATAAGGATAGAAATCTGATATATAACTTTTGGCCTCGTGATGGAGAGAGTACAGCTCAAGCTTGGGGGAGATTGAAGTTACTAATGCTTAAATGTCCTATTCATGAACTCCCTAACAATATTATTATCAATAACTTTTATGCTAGGCTTTCTCTTCATGATAAAGATTTGCTAGATGCTTCTTGTGCTGGATCATTCACACGTATGAAGGAACAAGCTAAATGGGATCTCCTAGACCGTATTCAAGAGAACACTGAAGCTTGGGAGAATGACAAAGGAAGAAAGTCAGGTATAAACTATGATTATGAATGCATTAAACCTTTTATGGGAACTGATGACTTCTGTGATATTAGTAATGAGTTTGGTCTTGATTCCCAAAGTATTGCCAATTGTTTTAAGGCCTTTGCCTCTTATATAGAAATTCCCAAGAAGAAGTGGAATAAGTACCATGCTCCTTATAAAGATATTGTTAGTCATGTTCCTATTAGAAGCACTGAAGTTTGTACTACTAATCATATTATGCATGAACCTTGTGTTGAGAAAATACCTTTCCCAGCTAAGGTAAAGGAGTATTCTATGATGATTAGTGCAAATAGCAAAAGTGCAAAGAAAACTGTGGAGCCAGATGAGCAATTGAATATTGAACGTGTGGTAGCTATTGTGAAAGATCCTATCACTAGAAATATAGAGGATGATCACATTGTGTTCTATGAAGACGCTTCTAATATTATCTCTCATCCTAGTAAGGCTAGAAAAGCTAGTGTTCATGTGCTTTCTGTTAAAATTCGTGATCATTGCTACTATGGTTTATGTGATATTGTTACTAGTTCTAGTGCTATTCCTTATAAGCTTTACATGGAAATTATGCATGAGATTGGTCCTTGTGAGCTTGAGGACATTGATGTGGTTATTCACCTTTCAAATAAGGAAACCATTTGCCCTATTGGTATTGTAAGAGATGTGGAGGTTCTCTGTGGTAAGATTAAGTATCCTGCTGATTTTCTAGTGCTTAATTCTGCAACTAGCAAAACTTGTCCTATCATTTTTGGTAGACCTTTGTTGAACACTTGTGGAGCTATTATAAATTGTAAGAAGGAAAAAGGTTTAACTAAGTTTGATGGAGATCCTTATGAGTTTAACTTTTCCAAATTTGCTAAAGCTCCTTGTGAGAATAGCTTGCCTAATAAATATTTCAGGATGGAACAACTTGCTTCTATTGATCTAGTTTATGACCTTGGACCTCTTTTTGGTGACTGTAAGTATGCTCATTATGATGATAAAGTTGTTGCCAGTGACAGTTATATTGTCAACTTTATTCAAAGTGATACTGAAAGTTATTATGATATAGGGAAACATGGTTTTATGCATCTCAATAATGTTAAGTTTCCCCGTTTTATGTTGAAAGCTTTGAAGTTGCATCTGTTTTGTCTTCCTATGCTAGTGTATTTTTGTTTCAAAAATTCGTTTTCTCATGATACCCCCATTCATAGGAAATGGGTTAGACTCAAATGTGTTGGTTATTTGCCTCTTGATGCTCTCTTTCACTTCAAATATTTATCTCCTATGTGAGCATCTTTGAAAGTTTCAAGCCTAACTTAAAGGCAATAAAGAAAAGTACTTGTTGGGAGATAACCCAAGAGTTTTGTCGAGTCTTGGAAGTTATTACCTCTATAATAACCGCTCCTTATCCTTTTTGTTTTGGTTTTTGTGTCAAGTTCAACTACTTTTGTGAAATAGAGGAGTTGTGAAAAGTGGCTGTCATGGGACAGATTTTTGTGCTGTATTGTAAAAAATCATGACGGAGCTCAATACGTCGGATGGATCTGTATTTTTCTAAGCTTGTTCTCCAGGTTGTTACCCAACTTTCATTAGTTCTGCACTCTTTTATTTGAGCAACATAAGGTTTTAGAAAAAATCAATCTTTACCTGCTGGTTTGTTTTGACAGATTTCTGCTATCATTTGCATTTGCCTCTTAAAGAAGCCTTTGTTTTGATAGATTTCAGTTGAAGTGTGCACCTAAAGGTTAAATTGTTTTTGCTTACACTAATGTTGCCATTTAGTTTTGTGTGAGACCTTGTAGGAAAGGAAATTCCAGGAGAAGGATAAAAGGAGTCTACAGAGTTTGTTTTTGAATGGGTAAAAGTGGTGAAAATAGAAGGGAATCATAGCCTTCGGTCCAGACTTTAGATACTCCCCTGAGGCAGCAGAAGACTTCGAACCACTGACGAGTTTTGTGATAAGTACCATGCTTTGAGGATGAAAGTGGATATGCTTCAAAAGGAGAATAACAGACTTCGTAAGATGCTGGAGGATTTTCTGATCCTTGACAAAAGAACACCACCACCGCCAAAGGAGTAATTCATCATCAGGTTTGGCATCCCCTTGGCTTGTTCCAAGCTTGGGGGAGTGCCGCGGTATCACAATCGTGATCTTTTATCTTTTAGCTTTTTAGTGGATTCATATCTTTGGTAGAGGTGTTATCTTATAGTTTGGTTTGCATGTGCAAGTATCTCTCCTTTAATTGATTATCTATGTATCCCTTCTGTGAGTGCCTTTATTGGAATATTAATGAGAAGTTTCATCTTTTACTTTTTGCACTTCTTATTTTATTTTGCAATCTCTGTTATATTATGGATCTTGTTGATTAGTATTGGCATCACTTTGGGATCATCAATTGGATCTAAATTGGTTTTGGCAAACCGAGTTCTACTCAGTAGCAACACTTTTTGAGGTTTGAAAGAAAAAGAGAAAAAGCTTACAGGTATTTTGTATCATTTATTTTCTTTCTTGTTGGCTCATAAGCTTAGTATTCTTTATTTAAGATCTTTTGTGTCTTCAAGGAAGATTGCATGTTTGGCTTTATTACTTGTTAGTATTGCTTGTTTCTTTCAACTCTCTTGCTTACTATCTAGCTTTGCTAGCCAAAAACCTGTTTTGAGAAGGCATACTTCTCATGTTTCCAAATCCCTTTGAACAAAAACCTTTGCCACTTGTGTCCACTATATCTACCTAGTAGCTTCTGCTATTCCTAGCAAATTCTCAAGCTTCATCTATCTTTCGAATTAAAAAGTATTTTGTTATGTCAAAACTAGTTAGTAAAGATCTCACGAACTTGATGGCACACCTTATTTTCTTGCCCCTAATAGACTTGAACCATTGTGTCACCGAAGTTGTATATGCTTGCATTTATACGTTGGGATTAGCAGAACCGTGCTGTCATCGGGAACGCTTTCAACATTGCACTTGTACTTTGTACACAGTTGAAAGGACTATATCTTTCCATGTTGTATTTGGTGTTAATGATAATCCCATTTGTGTTTTAATTGTGCGCTTGAGTTTCAGGGGAAACGTTGTTGATGTCTCCTTCAAATGTGGTGGATGCTCTCTTGGGATCTCATGAAGAAGGTGGCCTTTTAGTTTTCTCCTAGTTTCTCTCTGGTTGTTGTTTCTAGGTCACCATACTATTAAGAGGGGGTTCATCTTGGAAGGCTGTGGGAAATCACTTGTTCTTGCACAAACCTATATGCACCACCACAGCCATCCTACTATACCGTGAGAGAGTGTGTTTCTATTCCGTTGGAGCCTTTTGTGTCTCACCGGAACTTCTGGCCTGGCGCCGGAAGTTCTGCTCATGCCTTTTTCTGCGGGTTGATCTGAGCCTTGTTCCGATCGTAGTTTCGCCCCAAGTTCCGCTGGTGAATCAGTAACCTATTGTATGTAGTGTTCTATTTGCCGGAACTTGGGCCGGAACTTGCATCGGAACTTGCCCTGATAGAAAGTCCTGAGCGGAACTTCCGCCCAGACGCCGGAACTTCCGGCCAGATTCGGCTCGTGACCCAAAACTTCCGCCCCTAGTTCCGCTCCAAGTTCCGCTGAAGGGTCAGTAACCTTCTGTTTGAAGTGTTCTATTTTCCGGAACTTGGGTTGGAACTTGCATCGGAAGTTTACCGGAACTTCCGGTCTGTTTTGACCGGAACTTCCGGTTGAGCTTTTGGAGCGGGCGTCAACGGTCTGATGACCTTTGGAGCGGGCGTCAACGGTCTGATGACCGTTGGAGCCAGGCTGGGCGGAACTTCCGGCTTCTCACCGGAACTTCCGGTGAGGTCACGGGGGCCGAAACGGTTCAGTGCGGGGGGGCCTATTTAAGGCACCTCTCTTCTTCCTCCCGTTCTCTCTCGAATTTTTCTCTCTCCTCCATTAATGCTTGAGCTTCACCTCACTAGATCTCTCTCTCTCTAGCCACTCAAATGACTTGATCTTTTGAGAGGTGAGGGAGGTGACCTAGATCTACACTTCCACCAAAGAAGATTTTATTTCCCCCACCCATCCTTTGTGGATCTTGTTGCTCTTGGGTTTCTTGAAACCCTAGATGGTGTAGGGCATCCTCGGATCTAAGGCTTGTGTTGTAAAGATTCGAGGTGTCGTTGAGGGCCTCCAATTGAGTTGTGGAGTCTCCCCCTCAACCTTGGTGTAAAGGTTTCGGTTGCAGCCTTCAAGGTCACCGGTTAGTGGATTGTGAGGCCTCCTTTGTGGGGGAGCTCACCGGAGAAGAAGGTGAGGCCTTTGTGGCGCTCGGGTGACCTTGTGTGGCCCCGACACCTCTCCAACGTAGACGTAGCTCCTTGGGAGTGAACTACGGGAATTACATCTCCGTGTCCCCGCTCTGGTTACTTCGTTCCCTTCCTTTACTTCTTGCTATTTACCGTTTTTGTGGTTGGTGTTTGTTTTCTTGCATTTAGGTTTTTCACTTAGTTGCATCTCTAGATAACTTTCCTTCTAGTTGAGCCTAAAAGTGAGAAACAAATTAAAATTGGGTAGACGCCTATTCACCCCCTCTAGTCGTATCAAGTCGGTACTTTCAATTGGTATCAGAGCCAAGGATCTTATTTCGGGCTTTACCGCCTAAGAGACTATGGCCGACGAAGGGGGTAGTGAAACCGAAAAATCCAAGAACTTGGCCACTATGGATGACCTCAAGCAATTGGAGTCGTCCATGATGTCCAAGTTCGAGGAAATGATGACTATCTTGCAGTCTCTCAAGCCAAACCCCATGGTTGCTCTTGACACACCCCAACCCACCGAGCTTCCTCCCACCGTTACGGTGTCCGCCCCCGGGGTAACTCCCGCGGCCGCCACCACTCGCTTGGGACTTGGTTTTGTTGCTCAAACCTCTACCAATGTTCCAAGTGAGAACACCGAGGAGCCCGAGAACCCAACTTCCAAAGAGGAAAATGGAGGAAAGGACTACTCGGTGGTACCCCCACCGCCGAAGTACACTCCGGATCCACCCATTCCCATGTCACACATCATTCCTCAAGGAGCACCACCCATGCTAGATACTTCTAATTTCGCCAATTGGCAATATCTAATGCGCTCACATATTTCCAGCTCTTCTATTGAGTTAATGAGGATTGTGGAGGATGGATTCTCTCCATATGACCCAAAGAAGTTGACACGAGGTGAAGTGGTGGACAAGCAACTCAATTCCACAGCTTTGGGGATGATTCAAAAGGCTTTGAATCCAAAGGACTTTGCTCATTCGCCAATTCGACACCACCAAGGGAGCTTAGGATCAACTCACCGAGCTCTTTGTTGGGAATGCAAGCATCCAAAGCTCCAAGTTTGATGAAATCAACAACGAGTGCGATGGTTTCGCAATGCAAGATGATGAGACCCCCGAAGACATGTATAGGCGCCTTAAGGTCCTTTGTTCCATTATGAGGGACCTTGGGGCCCACTATGTTGATGACAAGTTTATGAAGAGGAAGTTCATCCAAGCTCCCCTTCCGTTGGAAGAACAAAAGCTCAACTCTATCAAGGGAAGAACAAACTTTACCCTAATGACCTCCCAAGAAGTCTTGAGTGAAGTAATTGCCATGACTATTGCCAAGAAGAATGCGGAGTCCGCTCGAGCTAGGGCCATTGGGTCAACCAAAGTGAATCTTGCTTTGAAGGCCAAGGCTATTGAAGTTGTTGATGATGATACATCAAGTGAGTGGTCTCAAGAGGATCTCAAATGTGCCTTCAACGAACATCTTGCTCTCGCTTCAAGGGCCTTTTGGAACAAGTCCGGATTCAAGTCAAGATCAAGGGATAACTCAAGATTCAACTCACCCAACAAGTCTCCCAAGGAAAGGTCATGCTACAATTGCAACGACAAGAGTCACTTCGTGGCCAAGTGTCCCTTTGAGAACCGTGAAGACAATGGTGGTCGTCTCATTCGCAAGATCAAGTCAAGACCTCCTCATCCCTTGAACAAGAACTACGCCGTCAAGAACGTCACTAACAAGGAACGAGCAATTGTGGTCCATGAAGAATACCTTTCGGGCACGGATGAAGATGATGATGAAGTTCATGGTGGAGAGATTGTGGGAGTTGCTGCTATTGCTACTACCTCAACTCCAAGTCTATCCCTATTTGACTCGCCAAATGAAAATATCATCTCCTCCAACCAAAAGTGCTTCATGGTTAAGGCCACCGAGGTACCACCGAAACCCACTCCTCAACCTATCTCTAGTGAGCCTTCCTCTCTTGATCTTGTTGGTCTAGAGGTGAAGAAAGAGATGATTGACATGTGTGAATTTGTTGCTACCTTAGATGAAGAAACTAAACCTTGTTTTGAGTCCTTGCTTGCACAACTTGAAAATTCTAGGGATGCCTTAGATGAAAAGGAAGAACTTCATGACTTGCTAAGTAAAAATGAAAGAGTTGCCGCCGATGAAATTGCTTCTCTCACTCAAAGTCTTGAGGATGAACAAAATATGAGAATTAATCTTGAAGAAAATGTGTCTAAGCTTGTATATGATCATAACAACACCTTATGCTCTATAATTAAAGAACGTGATCATGCTCTTGCTTTGATTAAGGTTCTCAAGAAAGAAAATGTTGAGTTTGTGAGTGGTCATGATAGGACTCAAAAGGATCTTGAGAAACTCAAAGAGGAACACTAAGCCTTGGAGAGTAAATTCTCAAATCTTTTTGATGCCCATGAACAACTTCAAACTCAATTAACTTGTGATCTTGCTAAGTCTTCCGCTGTGCAAATTATAGACTTGTCTAGCACTCCTAACCCTTGTTGCAAGCATGAGCATCTCATAGAGGAAGTCAAGGTGTTGAAGGATCAACTTTCCAAGACTAAGAAGAAGAAGAAGAAGAACAAGAAGAATAAAAATAACAAGGGCATGGCTCAAGGGGTACCAAATGGCCTAACCCTCTTGCAAAGTGACAACTTTGCCGGAAAGAACAATCCCTCTTATATTCTTTGCAAATCATATGATGGTCATGTATATGCTAGATATGTGGGAAATTCTTACACGCATGATTATCATTGGGCCATTTGGGTGCCAAAGGCTCTTGTCACTAACAAAAGGGGACCCATTGCAAAATGGGTACCTAAAACCAAAGCTTGATTTTCTTGTAGGACTATGCTTCCGGTGGATCAAAATGGGTGCTTGATAGTGGTGCCACGAGTCATATGACCGGAAGCAAGTCTATCATGACCGAGATGAGGCCCAATAGTGCCAACACCATGTTCTCCTACGGTGACTGTGGCATCCCGCAAAACCACTACTAGAAAATCGCGTTGTTTTTGTGCCTTGCATCATCATGACCGCATGCTCATGTCATCGTGCCACATTGCATTTGAGCATCCTCATCATCTTGCATTTGCTTGCATAAAACTATTTTCGGAAAACCTATTTTTGTTTTCTAAACGCCCCGTCTTTGTTCAAACGCAAAACCGGGTCTCCGGAATATTTTGTTTTGACTAACCTCGGTTTGCAAAAGGCCCGTTTAAAATAAATAAGTTGTTTATATTATTTTTTTAGGGGCAGCCGAACCGGGCCGATCTGACCCAGTTGGCCACCCCCAGTACAAAATCAGCCACCCAAAAATCCTTTTATACCCAGTCCTAATCTACCCAGCCCCCCTCCACCTCACCCCACCCAATAACCGGTCACCACCTCATCACCTCCCTTCCCCCTAACCTATCCTAGGCCGCCACCTGGCCAACCCCCCTCTCTCTCTTCCCCCTAGCCCCACTCCCTCCCTGGCCCCAGCACACACACCCCACCCATGTCGGTCAAACCCCCGACCCCTCTCCCTGCAGGCCCCCTGACCCGAGCCAACCTTCCTCACCACACACGCATGCTACGCGGGACCCACTCCCTCCACCCACCGACGCCAGCCCCACCCCGCGCGGCCCCACCACCCAACCCGCTTCCCCCACCCCGTCTCCCTCCTCTCCCGCACGCAACCCCGCTCCTCTCTCCTCGCGACGCGAGCGCCGCCGCATCCTCTCCAACCTCCAAGCGCGCCGCCGCCCAGGGAACCCCCCGCGACCGGCGCCCGCCTCCTCTCCGGGGCCGCCGACCCCGTCATCCGCCCGCCCGCGTCCGGCCCCTCCGCCTGCAAGCCGAGCCCCGCCGCCACCAGGCCACCTTCCGTCCGCCGCCTCCGGCCGCGTCGCCCTCGCCCCTCCGTCCGCTCGAGCCGGGCACGCGCCACCCCTTCCTCTCTCTCGTCGTCGTCGGCCTCGCCTCGCCTCGCTCCTCCCTCTTCCTCCGCATCGGCCCCGCAACCGCCGCCGCGGGCTCCCCTCTCCAGCCGTCCTCCTCCGGCCCTTGCCGCGTCCCCGCCCGCGGGAAAACCGTCGCCGGCCTCCCCCGCGAGCTCGCCCCTCTCTGCCGCCCGCCGTGCCTCACCTCCTCCCCGAAGCCGCTGCCGTCCGTGAAGTCGTCGCCCGCTCGGCCTCCGTCCCCGCCGTCGTCGTCCGCCGGCCTGCGACCTCCTCTGCTTCCGCGCCACCGCCTCCTCCGCCGGGCCCCTCCTCCGTTCGTTCCCGTCGTCGCCGTCCGCCGGCCTGCGACTCCTCTGCTTCCGCGTCACCGCCCTCCTCCGTCGGGCCCTCTTCCTGCTGCCCTGAATCCCAGGCCGCGTCCGAGCCGCCGTGCTGCTCCTCGCCGAGGCTGTCTGCCTGCGCAGGACGGACCCGCGTGCCCTCCTCTCGGGCGCTCCCTCGCCGCTGGCCTCCGGCCGCTCGAGCTCGCCCGGCCCCGTGCCTGCGTGTGCGTCGCTCGCCACCGTGTGCTTCCCCGGGAGACCGCCCGCGAGCCCTACTTCGGCCAGCGCCCTGCAACCTCCAGGAACCTCCCATCCCTCGCTGCATCGGCACGCAACTGTCCTCGCCCGTTCCCTGCCGAGAGCCACATGTTCTGCGGCGTGTGTTGTTGCTGCAGCTCCCTGCAAGGTGCTTGGAATAATACCCGAACAGGATTCGGCCTCCTCGCACCATCCCAACATGCTCGTTCTGTCTCATGTATGTCCTCCCCCGGTGCGTTGCGTTATGTCCCCGGCAGAAGGCTATTGCAATCCTCTCATAGTCGACAAGAACGTCATCGACCACCGAAAGCCGGATTACAAGGCCTTCAACACGGAACGTCGAGTTCTCCTTCCCGGATTCAAGACCGATCCTTCGGCACGTCAAGTACTTCCCTCGAACGCCAAGACCGACCAATACGAGGTCCCGACAAGATCTTCGCAACGACAAGATCGACACCGACCAGGGCGGATCCGATGCGCCCCCGACGCCACACCAAGTCCTTCTTCCCGGAACACCAAGCTCTTCCTCTTGTATCCGACCTTCGAAGACCGATCCCGTCGAACCCTAAACCCTGAGACCGAACCCCGAACCCCTCGGAGCCCAAGTTCGCCGAACCCTAATGTGATCCCCTATCCGAGACCCCTATTTTATAATCGTCAACTATATAAATTGTCGCATATTTAATTGTTCATGTATGCATATTGTCATGTGGGTTGGGGGCCTTATGCCGATTCACCTTATAATTAAATATGGGGTCCATATGCGGGCAAACCTAGTCGTATATTGGTCCCATTTAAATTTGTGTAGCGAACCGGTAACTTATTTGGACATGATAAGACAACATTTAAATTTCGGGGGTTCTAAATAACATGAACCCTCTAATTAAATGTCGGGATCCCGGTTCCGCTTAATGTGGCCTAATTGCATCGCATCTTGCCATGTCATACATCATACATGCATCATGCGCGATCTTTTGCCGTAGTATTAAATAGTGCATCCGGTGTTTATTCTAGTGTTTTGCTTCTTCGCGGATAAGGCCGTTGAGTTGATGTGAGCTTCGCCCCGATCTTCGGATGAACCTTCGGCAATGTTTTCAGGCGAGCATCTCCCCCTTTCTACCTATCTTACTTTTATAGTATTTATTCCCTCCTGTTGATCTATTGCTATCTGTGTTGCGATGCTCTAGCTTTCGTACCCGTGATATCCCTTGCAGCCTTATATTGCCTTGGACACCTCCTATTACCTGTTGTTTGGTAGATAGTTGGACCTGCGCGTCGTAGTCGCTTTCTCAAGTGTTGTTGCGTGTCGTCAAGTTCCACAGTTGTTGGAGTATCGCCGTGTGTTTATTGTTGGAGATGATCATAACTTTAATTATTGTTTAACAACTAAAATTGAAGTAAGTAAGCAGAGGCACAGGTGGGCAATAGATGTTATTTGGTTGTTAACCGTCCACTTGTGTCCCGTAGGACCCCGAGTACTTGATACCTGTTCCTTGAATATTCGCGCTATCCACATCCGGGAGGATTATGGGACCCCCCTGAGCCAGATCTTGATTCATTCTTATTTCTTGGGGCCACAAACTAGTTTGAGGTTTTATTTACTATCATGTACTTATACCATGCTTTACTGCTTAATTTACGTTTGTGCGAGGAGCACCTGTACTTTTTAGGTAAGCGGAGTGTTTTCGCGGTATCGACAAGCCTAGTCACATTTTCGGGTTCCCAGTCGTTTACAGCCACTGACGCAAACCTTGAGTCCGTCTCGAAGTCAACTAACTTCGTTGCGGGTAGCTTAATGGGGTGGCCCCCTGAAATATTTCTGAATCTTGTGATTGCTTTGTCGTGAAGGCCTCGTTGGGTTTTGATTTGGTTTTTCCGAGGTTGATAGAGTGTGTGTTGCTATTTGTGCACCCCTGTAGGGTAAAACTTTCTGAAAGCCGTGTCCGCGGTTATGGACGACTTGGAGCACAGTATCTCGATCATAGACAACTATAACTAAAGTAGTGTTATAAATTTGACTTTATAATGACTAGTAATCAGCTTCACTATAATGGAATGGCTAAATAAAACTGCCCACAATTGCTTGTTTGGGTTGTCGCTTGCGACCATTGTATCTGACTAGTAAGTATTACAACTACAACGGAATGGCTAAATAAAAGTACCAACAACTGCTGGGTTTTGGGATATCTCATGCTAATTGTATCTGACTAGTAAGTGTTGCAACTACAACGGAATGGTTAACTAAAACTGCCAACCGCTTATTTTATCAGAATGACTATCTATACCTGACTAGTAATTGCTGCAACGATAACCGAATAAATAAAACTGCCAACGGTGTGAGTTCCTCGGTTGACTTCCTCGATTGGTCTCGAGGGGGAAATACCAGGATGGGTTTGTTTGGTGTTAGATTCAGGTTGGATCCGAATAGATTTTTCTTATCCCTCTCTGATAGCCGACAGTTATATCGAGTCTCTATAGGTTGATTAGTGCATGCTGCGCTGCCGCTTCAGTCCACCATACCTATGTAGGCGAGGACCGCCGAATTCTAGCCTCGCCGTGTACTGGCCTCAGTACTGACGCTCCTCTTTTTCCTTTGCCCTTTGTCGGAACCCCTTTGTTTTAGCAGGTTTCGACGTCGTTAGCAGGGTTACCCTTCCGGCTTGGCCTGGGCAGGGTTATGGACGCCATTGGTTATTCTTCAGGGCTCTTAGCCCCATTTGCATCTTGTCCGTAGCTGGACGCTGTACCGTTTTCAAGGTGATTTGGATGTTTGTTCTGTATATCTGTATTCTTGACTCATGGAGTCGTGTTGTATATCTATCTGTTCGGTGGGTCCCATCGAGGACTGTTGTGTAATGTTATTACTTCGTTTTCCACCCGCACGCAAGTGCCTGGTGGGCACCTTTGAATCGTTTCTACGCGGGTTTGGCGGGAAGCGCTAAAACTTGCATAGGGTCGATTCTGAGGGTGTTACAGAGTGGTATCAGAGCCCTTCCGGCTAAGAAAGAACCCTTGTTAGTGGTGTCGCGAGGATCTACACGAAGCAAGAAGAAGCAGATCGCCGACCTCCCTTCCGGTACCATGAGGCGGATCTCGAGGGCGAGATCCATTGTTAGTGGTGTCGAATTGTGGCATCCCGCAAAACCACTACTAGAAAATCGCGTTGTTTTTGTGCCTTGCATCATCATGACCGCATGCTCATGTCATCGTGCCACATTGCATTTGAGGATCGTCATCATCTTGCATTTGCTTGCATAAAACTATTTTCGGAAAAACCTATTTTTGTTTTCTAAACGCCCCGTCTTTGTTCAAACGCAAAACCGGGTCTCCAGAATATTTTGTTTTGACTAACCTCGGTTTGCAAAAGGCCCGTTTAAAATAAATAAGTTGTTTATATTATTTTTTTAGGGGCAGCCGAACCGGGCCGATCTGACCCAGTTGGCCACCCCCAGTACAAAATCAGCCACCCAAAAATCCTTTTATACCCAGTCCTAATCTACCCAGCCCCCCTCCACCTCACCCCACCCAATAACCGGTCGCCACCTCATCACCTCCCTTCCCCATAACCTATCCTAGGCCGCCACCTGGCCAACCCCCCTCTCTCTCTTCCCCCTAGCCCCACTCCCTCCCTGGCCCCAGCACACACACCCCACCCATGTCGGTCAAACCCCCGACCCCTCTCCCTGCAGGCCCCCTGACCCGAGCCAACCTTCCTCACCACACACGCATGCTACGCGGGACCCACTCCCTCCACCCACCGACGCCAGCCCCACCCCGCGCGGCCCCACCACCCAACCCGCTTCCCCCACCCCGTCTCCCTCCTCTCCCGCACGCAACCCCGCTCCTCTCTCCTCGCGACGCGAGCGCCGCCGCATCCTCTCCAACCTCCAAGCGCGCCGCCGCCCAGGGAACCCCCCGCGACCGGCGCCCGCCTCCTCTCTGGGGCCGCCGACCCCGTCATCCGCCCGCCCGCGTCCGGCCCCTCCGCTGCAAGCCGAGCCCCGCCGCCACCAGGCCACCTTCCGTCCTCCTCCGGCCCTTGCCGCGTCCCCGCCCGCGGGAAAACCGCCGCCGGCCTCCCCCGCGATTTCGCCCCTCTCTGCCGCACGCCCTGCCTCACCTCCTCCCCGAAGCCGCTGCCGTCCGTGAAGCCGTCGCCCGCTCGGCCTCCGTCCCCGTCGTTGCCGTCCGCCGGCCTGCAACCTCCTCTGCTTCCGCGCCACCACCTCCTCCGCCGGGCCCCTCCTCCGTTCGTCCCCGTCGTCGCCGTCCGCCGGCCTCCGACTCCTCTGCTTCCGCGCCACCGCCCTCCTCCGTCGGGCCCTCTTCCTGCTGCCCTGCGTCCCAGGCCGCGTCCGAGCCGCCGTGCTGCTCCTCGCCGAGGCTGTCTGCCTGCGCAGGACGGACCCGCGTGCCCTCCTCTCGGGCGCTCCCTCGCCGCTGGCCTCCGGCCGCTCGAGCTCGCCCGGCCCCGTGCCTGCGTGTGCGTCGCTCGCCGCCGTGTGCTTCCCCTGGAGACCGCCCGCGAGCCCTGCTTCGGCCAGCACCCTGCAACCTCCAGGAACCTCCCATACCTCGCTGCATCGGCACGCAACTGTCCTCGCCCGTTCCCTGCCGAGAGCCACATGTTTTGCGGCGTGTGTTGTTGCTGCAGCTCCCTGCAAGGTGCTTGGAATAATACCCGAACAGGATTCGGCCTCCTCGCACCATCCCAGCATGCTCGTTCTGTCTCATGTATGTCCTCCCCCGGTGCGTTGCGTTATGTCCCCGGCAGAAGGCTATTGCAATCCTCTCATAGTCGACAAGAACGTCATCGACCACCGAAAGCCGGATTCCAAGGCCTTCAACACGGAACGTCGAGTTCTCCTTCCCGGATTCAAGACCGATCCATTGGCACGTCAAGTACTTCCCTCGAATGCCAAGACCGACCAATACGAGGTCCCGACAAGATCTTCGCAACGACAAGATCGACACCGACCAGGGCGGATCCGATGCGCCCCCGACGCCACACCAAGTCCTTCTTCCCGGAACACCAAGCTCTTCCTCTTGTATCTGACCTTCGAAGACCGATCCCGTCGAACCCTGAACCCTGAGACCGAACCCCGAACCCCTCGGAGCCCAAGTTCGCCGAACCCTAATGTGATCCCCTATCCGAGACCCCTATTTTATAATCGTCAACTATATAAATTGTCGCATATTTAATTGTTCATGTATGCATATTGTCATGTGGGTTGGGGGCCTTATGCCGATTCACCTTATAATTAAATATGGGGTCCATATGCGGGCAAACCTAGTCGTATATTGGTCCCATTTAAATTTGTGTAGCGAACCGGTAACTTATTTGGACATGATAAGACAACATTTAAATTGCGGGGGTTCTAAATAACATGAACCGTCTAATTAAATGTGGGGACCCCGGTTCCGCTTAATGTGGCCTAATTGCATCGCATCTTGCCATGTCATACATCATACATGCATCATGCCCGATCTTTTGCCATAGTATTAAATAGTGCATCCGGTGTTTATTCTAGTGTTTTGCTTCTTCGCGGATAAGGCCGTTGAGTTGATGTGAGCTTCGCCCCGATCTTCGGATGAACCTTCGGCAATGTTTTTAGGCGAGCATCTCCCCCTTTCTACCTATCTTACTTTTATAGTATTTATTCCCTCATGTTGATCTATTGCTATCTGTGTTGCGATGCTCTAGCTTTCGTACCCGTGATATCCCTTGCAGCCTTATATTGCCTTGGACACCTCCTATTACCTGTTGTTTGGTAGATAGTTGGACCTGCGCGTCGTAGTCGCTTGCTCAAGTGTTGTTGCGTGTCGTCAAGTTCCACAGTTGTTGGAGTATCGCCGTGTGTTTATTGTTGGAGATGATCATAACTTTAATTATTGTTTAACAACTAAAATTGAAGTAAGTAAGCAGAGGCACAAGTGGGCAATAGATGTTATTTGGTTGTTAACCGTCCACTTGTGTCCCGTAGGACCCCGAGTACTTGATACTTGTTCCTTGAATATTCGCGCTATCCACATCCGGGAGGATTATGGGACCCCCCTGAGCCAGATCTTGATTCATTCTTATTTCTTGGGGCCACAAACTAGTTTGAGGTTTTATTTACTATCCTGTACTTATGCCATGCTTTACTGCTTAATTTACGTTTGTGCGAGGAGCACCTGTACTGTTTAGGTAAGCGGAGTGTTTTCGCGGTATCGACAAGCCTAGTCACATTTTTGGGTTCCCAGTCGTTTACAGCCACTGACGCAAACCTTGAGTCCGTCTCGAAGTCAACTAACTTCGTTGCGGGTAGCTTAATGGGGTGCCCCCCTGAAATATTTCTGAATCTTGTGATTGCTTTGTCGTGAAGGCCTCGTTGGGTTTTGATTTGGTTTTTCCGAGGTTGATAGAGTGTGTGTTGCTATTTGTGCACCCCTGTAGGGTAAAACTTTCTGAAAGCCGTGTCCGCGGTTATGGACGACTTGGAGCACAGTATCTCGATCATAGACAACTATAACTAAAGTAGTGTTATAAATTTGACTTTATAATGACTAGTAATCAGCTTCACTATAATGGAATGGCTAAATAAAACTGCCCACAATTGCTTGTTTGGGTTGTCGCTTGCGACCATTGTATCTGACTAGTAAGTATTACAACTACAACGGAATGGCTAAATAAAAGTACCAACAACTGCTGGGTTTTGGGATATCTCATGCTAATTGTATCTGACTAGTAAGTGTTGCAACTACAACGGAATGGTTAACTAAAACTGCCAACCGCTTATTTTATCAGAATGACTATCTATACCTGACTAGTAATTGCTGCAACGATAACCGAATAAATAAAACTGCCAACGGTGTGAGTTCCTCGGTTGACTTCCTCGATTGGTCTCGAGGGGGAAATACCAGGATGGGTTTGTTTGGTGTTAGATTCAGGTTGGATCTGAATAGATTTTTCTTATCCCTCTTTGATAGTCGACAGTTATATCGAGTCTCTATAGGTTGATTAGTGCATGCTGCGCTGCCGCTTCAGTCCACCATACCTATGTAGGCGAGGACCGCCGAATTCTAGCCTCGCCGTGTACTGGCCTCAGTACTGACGCTCCTCTTTTTCCTTTGCCCTTTGTCGGAACCCCTTTGTTTTAGCAGGTTTCGACGTCGTTAGCAGGGTTACCCTTCCGGCTTGGCCTGGGCAGGGTTATGGACGCCATTGGTTATTCTTCAGGGCTCTTAGCCCCATTTGCATCTTGTCCGTAGCTGGACGCTGTACCGTTTTCAAGGTGATTTGGATGTTTGTTCTGTATATCTGTATTCTTGACTCATGGAGTCGTGTTGTATATCTATCTGTTCGGTGGGTCCCATCGAGGACTGTTGTGTAATGTTATTACTTCGTTTTCCACCCGCACGCAAGTGCCTGGTGGGCACCTTTGAATCGTTTCTACGCGGGTTTGGCGGGAAGCGCTAAAACTTGCATAGGGTCGATTCTGAGGGTGTTACAGAGTGGTATCAGAGCCCTTCCGGCTGAGAAAGAACCCTTTTTAGTGGTGTCGCGAGGATCTACACGAAGCGAGAAGAAGCAGATCGCCGACCTCCCTTCCGGTACCATGAGGCGGATCTCGAGGGCGAGATCCATTGTTAGTGGTGTCGAATTGTGGCATCCCGCAAAACCACTACTAGAAAATCGCGTTGTTTTTGTGCCTTGCATCATCATGACCGCATGCTCATGTCATCGTGCCACATTGCATTTGAGGATCGTCATCATCTTGCATTTGCTTGCATAAAACTATTTTCGGAAAAACCTATTTTTGTTTTCTAAACGCCCCGTCTTTGTTCAAACGCAAAACCGGGTCTCTAGAATATTTTGTTTTGACTAACCTCGGTTTGCAAAAGGCCCGTTTAAAATAAATAAGTTGTTTATATTATTTTTTTAGGGGCAGCCGAACCGGGCCGATCTGACCCGGTTGGCCACCCCCAGTACAAAATCAGCCACCCAAAAATCCTTTTATACCCAGTCCTAATCTACCCAGCCCCCCTCCACCTCACCCCACCCAATAACCGGTCGCCACCTCATCACCTCCCTTCCCCCTAACCTATCCTAGCCCGCCACCTGGCCAACCCCCTCTCTCTCTTCTCCCTGGCCCCACTCCCTCCCTAGCCCCAACACACACACCCCATCCTCTCGGTCAAACCCCCGACCCCGCTCCCTGCAGGCCCCCTGACCCGAGCCAACCTTCCTCACCACACATGCATGCTACGCGGGACCCACTCCCTCCACCCACCGACGCCAGCCCCACCCCGCGCGGCCCCACCACCCAACCCGCTTCCCCCACCCCGTCTCCCTCCTCTCTCGCACGCAACCCCACTCCTCTCTCCTCGCGACGCGAGCGCCGCCGCATCCTCTCCAACCTCCAAGCGCGCCGCCGCCCAGGGAACCCCCCGCGACCGGCGCCCGCCTCCTCTCCGGGGCCGCCGACCCCGTCATCCGCCCGCCCGCGTCCGGCCCCTCCGCCTGCAAGCCGAGCCCCGCCGCCACCAGGCCACCTTCCGTCCGCCGCCTCCGGCCGTGTCGCCCTCGCCCCTCCGGGCGCTCGAGCCGGGCACGCGCCACCGCCTCCTCTCTCTCGTCGTCGCCGGCCTCGCCTCGCCTCGCTCCTCCCTCTTCCTTCGCGTCGGCCCTGCAACCGCCGCCGCGGGCTCCCCTCTCCGGTCGTCCTCCTCCGGCCCTTGCCGCGTCCCCGCCCGCGGGAAAACCGCCGCCGGCCTCCCTCGCGATTTCGCCCCTCTCTGCCGCACGCCCTGCCTCACCTCCTCCCCGAAGCCGCTGCCGTCCGTGAAGCCGTCGCCCGCTCGGCCTCCGTCCCCGTCGTCGCCGTCCGCCGGCTTGCAACCTCCTCTGCTTCCGCGCCACCACCTCCTCCGCCGGGCCCCTCCTCCGTTCGTCCCCGTCGTCGCCGTCCGCCGGCCTGCGACTCCTCTGCTTCCGCGCCACCGCCCTCCTCCGTCGGGCCCTCTTCCTGCTGCCCTGCGTCCCAGGCCGCGTCCGAGCCGCCGTGCTGCTCCTCGCCGAGGCTGTCTGCCTACGCAGGACGGACCCGCGTGCCCTCCTCTCGGGCGCTCCCTCGCCGCTGGCCTCCGGCCGCTCGAGCTCGCCCGGCCCCGTGCCTGCGTGTGCGTCGCTCGCCGCCGTGTGCTTCCCCTGGAGACCGCCCGCGAGCCCTGCTTCGGCCAGCGCCCTGCAACCTCCAGGAACCTCCCATACCTCGCTGCATCGGCACGCAACTGTCCTCGCCCGTTACCTGCCGAGAGCCACATGTTTTGCGGCGTGTGTTGTTGCTGCAGCTCCCTGCAAGGTGCTTGGAATAATACCCGAACAGGATTCGGCCTCCTCGCACCATCCCAACATGCTCGTTCTGTCTCATGTATGTCCTTCCCCGGTGCGTTGCGTTATGTCCCCGGCAGAAGGCTATTGCAATCCTCTCATAGTCGACAAGAACGTCATCGACCACCGAAAGCCGGATTCCAAGGCCTTCAACACGGAACGTCGAGTTCTCCTTCCCGGATTCAAGACCGATCCATTGGCATGTCAAGTACTTCCCTCGAATGCCAAGACCGACCAATACGAGGTCCCGACAAGATCTTCGCAACGACAAGATCGACACCGACCAGGGCGGATCCGATGCGCCCCCGACGCCACACCAAGTCCTTCTTCCCGGAACACCAAGCTCTTCCTCTTGTATTTGACCTTCGAAGACCGATCCCGTCGAACCCTGAACCCTGAGACCGAACCCCGAACCCCTCGGAGCCCAAGTTCGCCGAACCCTAATGTGATCCCCTATCCGAGACCCCTATTTTATAATCGTCAACTATATAAATTGTCGCATATTTAATTGTTCATGTATGCATATTGTCATGTGGGTTGGGGGCCTTATGCCGATTCACCTTATAATTAAATATGGGGTCCATATGCGGGCAAACCTAGTCGTATATTGGTCCCATTTAAATTTGTGTAGCGAACCGGTAACTTATTTGGACATGATAAGACAACATTTAAATTGCGGGGGTTCTAAATAACATGAACCGTCTAATTAAATGTGGGGACCCCGGTTCCGCTTAATGTGGCCTAATTGCATCGCATCTTGCCATGTCATACATCATACATGCATCATGCCCGATCTTTTGCCGTAGTATTAAATAGTGCATCCGGTGTTTATTCTAGTGTTTTGCTTCTTCGCGGATAAGGCCGTTGAGTTGATGTGAGCTTCGCCCCGATCTTCCGATGAACCTTCGGCAATGTTTTCAGGCGAGCATCTCCCCCTTTCTACCTATCTTACTTTTATAGTATTTATTCCCTCCTGTTGATCTATTGCTATCTGTGTTGCGATGCTCTAGCTTTCGTACCCGTGATATCCCTTGCAGCCTTATATTGCCTTGGACACCTCCTATTACCTGTTGTTTGGTAGATAGTTGGACCTGCGCGTCGTAGTCGCTTGCTCAAGTGTTGTTGCGTGTCGTCAAGTTCCACAGTTGTAGGAGTATCGCTGTGTGTTTATTGTTGGAGATGATCATAACTTTAATTATTTTTTAACAACTAAAATTGAAGTAAGTAAGCAGAGGCACAAGTGGGCAATAGATGTTATTTGGTTGTTAACCGTCCACTTGTGTCCCGTAGGACCCCGAGTACTTGATACTTGTTCCTTGAATATTCGCGCTATCCACATCCGGGAGGATTATGGGACCCCCCTGAGCCAGATCTTGATTCATTCTTATTTCTTGGGGCCACAAACTAGTTTGAGGTTTTATTTACTATCCTGTACTTATGCCATGCTTTACTGCTTAATTTACGTTTGTGCGAGGAGCACCTGTACTGTTTAGGTAAGCGGAGTGTTTTCGCGGTATCGACAAGCCTAGTCACATTTTTGGGTTCCCAGTCGTTTACAGCCACTGACGCAAACCTTGAGTCCGTCTCGAAGTCAACTAACTTCGTTGCGGGTAGCTTAATGGGGTGGCCCCCTGAAATATTTCTGAATCTTGTGATTGCTTTGTCGTGAAGGCCTCGTTGGGTTTTGATTTGGTTTTTCCGAGGTTGATAGAGTGTGTGTTGCTATTTGTGCACCCCTGTAGGGTAAAACTTTCTGAAAGCCGTGTCCGTGGTTATGGACGACTTGGAGCACAGTATCTCGATCATAGACAACTATAACTAAAGTAGTGTTATAAATTTGACTTTATAATGACTAGTAATCAGCTTCACTATAATGGAATGGCTAAATAAAACTGCCCACAATTGCTTGTTTGGGTTGTCGCTTGCGACCATTGTATCTGACTAGTAAGTATTACAACTACAACGGAATGGCTAAATAAAAGTACCAACAACTGCTGGGTTTTGGGATATCTCATGCTAATTGTATCTGACTAGTAAGTGTTGCAACTACAACGGAATGGTTAACTAAAACTGCCAACCGCTTATTTTATCAGAATGACTATCTATACCTGACTAGTAATTGCTGCAACGATAACCGAATAAATAAAACTGCCAACGGTGTGAGTTCCTCGGTTGACTTCCTCGATTGGTCTCGAGGGGGAAATACCAGGATGGGTTTGTTTGGTGTTAGATTCAGGTTGGATCTGAATAGATTTTTCTTATCCCTCTTTGATAGTCGACAGTTATATCGAGTCTCTATAGGTTGATTAGTGCATGCTGCGCTGCCGCTTCAGTCCACCATACCTATGTAGGCGAGGACCGCCGAATTCTAGCCTCGCCGTGTACTGGCCTCAGTACTGACGCTCCTCTTTTTCCTTTGCCCTTTGTCGGAACCCCTTTGTTTTAGCAGGTTTCGACGTCGTTAGCAGGGTTACCCTTCCGGCTTGGCCTGGGCAGGGTTATGGACGCCATTGGTTATTCTTCAGGGCTCTTAGCCCCATTTGCATCTTGTCCGTAGCTGGACGCTGTACCGTTTTCAAGGTGATTTGGATCTTTGTTCTGTATATCTGTATTCTTGACTCATGGAGTCGTGTTGTATATCTATCTGTTCTGTGGGTCCCATCGAGGACTGTTGTGTAATGTTATTACTTCGTTTTCCACCCGCACGCAAGTGCCTGGTGGGCACCTTTGAATCGTTTCTATGCGGGTTTGGCGGGAAGCGCTAATACTTGCATAGGGTCGATTCTGAGGGTGTTACAGTGACAAAACAAGCTCTCAGATTTTGGGTTTTGGAAAAGTGGTGGTAACCCCGAATGTATCCTTGGTTGACGTCATGCTTGTCAAAACTCTTGGTTACAACTTACTCTCAGTTCGTGCTCTTGCTCGTATGGGTCTTTCTTCTTTCTTTAATACTCATACCGTGGTCCTCATGTGGAGCAAGTCTCTCAAGGTGGCTTTTGTAGGATATGTAGAACATGACTTGTATGCGGTGGACTTTTCAGGGACCACTACTCCTCATGCTCTATGTCTCTATGCTAAAGCCGACAAGGGCTGGTTGTGGCATCGCCGCCTAGCCCATGTTAACATGAGAACTTTGCAAAGACTTCACTCCGAGGGCCACATCCTTGGAATTAACGATGTTTCTTTTGCCAAAGATCGTGTTTGCAGGGCTTGTATTGAAGGGAAGATGCATGAAACTCCTCACAAAGCACTCAATCAAATCACCACCGAGAGGTGTTTGGAGCTCTTGCATATGGATCTCTTTGGTCCACCCTCTCATGATAGCCTTGGAGGAAAGAATTATTGCTTGGTTATTGTGGATGATTTCTCAATATACACTTGGGTGTTCTTTTTCAAGTACAAGAGTGAGACTCAACAAACCGTCATCGATTTTGCTAATGAGGTCAACGGAAGCACAATGAAACTATTCTCTCAATTCGAAGTGACAATGGCACCGAGTTCAAAAACTATACCTTGGATTAGTTTCTTAGTGATGAAGGAATCAAGCATCAATACTCCACTCCCTATACCCCTCAACAAAACAGAGTTGCCGAAAGGAAGAATCGCACTTTGATGGATGCGGCTCGATCTATGCTAGTTGAGTTCAAGTATCCATACAACTTTTGGGCCGAGGCCATCTCCACCGCTTGCCATGCAACCAACCGGCTTTATCTCTACAAGAAAAAGAACAAGACCCCCTATGAACTTCTCACCGGGAAAAAGCCTAATGTTAGCTACTTTCGGGTGTTTGGTTGCAAGTGCTACATTCTCAAGAAAGGAGTTCGTTTGTCCAAGTTTGAATCCAAGGCTCGAGAAGGAATTTTTGTTGGCTACTCAAATCAGTCCCATGCTTATAGAGTCTACAACAAAGCCAATGGAAGAGTTGAAGAGACGAGCAACGTGAAGTTTGATGAAAATCATGAGTCTCTTGTTAGGCAAGATGGTGTTTGTGATCCAAGTGATGAAATTCCTCCTAAGGCCATAAGAAGAATGGGTGTGGGTTTCCACCTCCCCATTGAGGATCCCCTTATGGACGAAGGAGAAGGACCAAGCTCTACTCAAGTGGAGCCCTCACTTTCACAAGATCATCTTGCCCCTCAAGGACCTACATTTTTGGCACAAGCTCCCTCAAGCCCTTCCTAAGCTTCCCATGCTCATGACTCTCAAAGCTCCAAAGATCAAGATCTTCATCAATAACATCAACCTCCCCACGATGGGGCTCCTCCTCAAGGCACATCCCACGGACAAGCTCTTCATCAACCTCATCAACCTCCCCAAGATGGGGCTCCTCCTCAAGGTCACGGCTCTCCCCAAGGTCAATCTCGTTAAGATCAAGAGAAAGTCAATGATCCTCAAGGCTCCAATCCAAATGATGACTCCCCCGAAGTGGAAATTGATGAAGATGACCCTCGTGTTCGTGCTTATAGTCAAGGCGGCGGCTCAATTGGTGGCAATGACCAAATGGTAGCTCAAGAATCTCGTGTTGAAGCACAAGCCCGCCGTCAAGCCTATCGTCTCGCCAAGCTTGTTCGAGATGGCCATATCCTTGATAATGTCTATGGAGATTTTAATAAAGGTTCCACTACTAGGAGGCAACTAGCTTCCTTTAGCTCTCACCATGCGTTTATCTTTCTTGTGGAACCACAGGAAGTCTTCGAAGCTCTTGAAGATGATGATTGGCTTGATGCTATGAACGAAGAACTTCACAACTTCAAGAGGAACAATGTTTGGACATTGGTTGAGCGGCCCAAAGATTGTCAAAATGTCATTGGAACCAAGTGGGTCTTCAAGAACAAGTGTGATGTGAATGGAATTGTCGTGCGCAACAAGGCAATGTTAGTTTCCCAAGGATACTCACAAGTTGAGGGCATCGACTACGGTGAGACTTATGCCCACGTTGCTCACCTTGAATCCATTCGTATGATTCTTCCCTTTGCTACCCATCATAACTTTAAGTTGCATCAAATGGATGTTAAGAGTGCTTTTCTTAATGGTCCTTTGAAAGAGTTGGTATACGTCAAGCAACCTCTAGGTTTTGAGGATCCACTTTTCCGAACCATGTCTACAAGCTCAATAAGGCACTCTATGGCCTCAAGCAAGCCCCACATGCATGGTATGATTGCCTTAGGGAGCTCTTGTTAGACTGTGGCTTCGAAGTGGGCCTCATTGATCCCACTCTTTTTACTAAGAAAGTTGGAGGCCACTTGTTCGTATGCCAAATCTATGTTGATGACATTATCTTTGGGTCTATTAACAAAACTTTTAATGAGGATTTTGCCAAGCTCATGACCGATCGCTTCGAGATGTCCATGATGGGGGAGTTGAAGTTTTTCCTTGGGTTTGAAGTCAAGCAATTGAGGAAAGGGACTTTCATCAACCAAGCCAAGTACATCCAAGACATGCTCAAGAAGTTCAAGTTTGATCAAGTCAAAGGTGCCAAGACTCCCATGCCAACTAAGGTTAATCTTGATCTCGATCCCAAGGGTTAGGAGGTGGATCAAAAACTCTATTGGTCTATGATTGGGTCTTTGCTCTATCTTTGTGCATCCCGACCGGATATTATGTTGAGTGTGGGTATGTGTGCAATATTTCAAGCCGCACCAAAGGAAAGTCACATGGTGGCGGTCAAGAGAATCTTTCGATATTTAGTTCATACCCCAAACTTTGGGTTGTGGTACCCCAAGGGAGTCAGCTTTGATCTTATTGGTTACACGGACTCAGACTGGGCTGGTGACAAAGTGGGAAGAAAGTCAACCTCCGGAGCTTGTCAGTTTCTCGGAATATCTTTGGTTTGTTGGTCCTCGAAGAAGAAGAACTGTGTGTCTATGTCCACTGCCGAAGCTGAGTACATCTCTGCCGCAAGCTGTTGTGCTCAATTGCTATGGATGAAGCAAACTTTGAAGGATCTTGGACTATCTTTTGACAAGGTGCCTCTTCTTTGTGACAATGTGAGTGCCATTTCTATTGCTCACAATCTCGTGCAACACAACCAGACCAAGCACATTTAGATTCGTCATCATTTCATTCGGGACCATGTTGCTAGAGGAGACATTTCTTTGGAGTATGTTCCCACCAAGGCAAATCTTGCGGATCTTTTCACGAAGCCTCTTGATGAAGCAAGGTTCCGGGAGTTAAGGCATCAGCTAAATATCATCTGTAACATCCCTAAAATCATGATTCCAAAGATTGCATATCATACATGCATGCATATAATTTAGGGATCATTTTCCAAACTCATTTCAAGAAAACAGAAGCACTTAGTGCTATTATTTTATGTGAGCAAACATTAAATCATTTACTACTCTCAGTTGAGAGCATAAGTGTTTTAACCAATTCTTGTGTGCTTCCTTGTTGTTTTAATTTAATGTAGAGTTTGGACAAAAATTTACAAAAAAAATATGGGTTCAAAACCATCTTCAAAACATTTCCAAATCAAGTGCTTTAGCACTGTTTATTTTTGTTTATTCAAAGGGACCAAGCAAGTACAGAGAGACCACATAATTTTATGCCCAAAAGTATGATGGTTACACTTTACAAAAATCCAGAAAAGATTTGAAATTAAAATGCCTTTGAATTTGTTTGAAAATCATTTCAGAAAATCAAAACAGAAAAAGAAAAGGAGAAAAGAAATAGAAAAAGGCCAACGCTACCTATTTGGCCCAACTGCTAATCCAGCCCACTAAGCCCACCCGGGGTCTCCCTCTCTCTCGCTCACCCGCAGACACACCCCCCAGGTCACTGACTGCACGACCCCAACCCCCTCGCTGTTTAACTCGCTGACGAGTGGACCCTGCGACCACGTCGCCTTCGTCGTCAATCATGCGCGGCTGCGACGCTCGCTCCGCCGTTACCTCGCCGCTGTTACTGCGCGCTTAATTGCCATTGATACGCCGCGCAATCCTCGCCCCCTCTCTGGCTATAAGACCCCCTCTGCACCGCGGCCATTTCCCCTCACCTAGCGCCACCTCTACGCCCCCAGGCTGCCCTCAATTGTCTTTACGCCACCGCAGACAGACGCACTCCGGCGACGAATCTCGGTAAGCACAGACCGCCCCTTTGCCTCTAGTTCAAACCACTGTGACCAGCATGATCTTGCGCATCAGCTAATGCCCTCCGTTTGCTTTCTCATGACCCAGAGCGACGTCCTCGTTCTCACCCACGAGCACCTGAGCCGCCGCTCGACTCCGACGTGCGATTAAGGTAAGATGAGACCGCCCCTTGCCTCCCCTTTGGTACTGTCTTGTTCGCCAGGCCCTGGCGCATCTCCTAAACCCTCTAGTTTGTGCTAGGACGACGCAGAGCCTCGGCAACATCTTTGACAGCAAGAAACAGATGCCGCCAGCAACTTCGACGAGCTCCAGCGACCGTGTCCGTGCGCCCCTTGCCAAGCCATCGCCAGGTTAAGCATCAGTGCTTCGTCGCGATCCTGGTAAGCATCTCCGACGACCCTAGGGCCACCTGTAGCACCGCGCTGCCGTAGGCAGAGCTCGCCGCCGCCAGTAGCCACCGCCAGCGCCGCCCAGCTTTGGTCGTTTGATCCAGAACCATTGGATCTAGATCCAGCGTGCGAGATTAGATCACTTAACGAACCGTTACGAGTAGATCTGGGCCGTGCAGGTTAAGTAGATCTAACGGCTCACAGACGCGATCCCGAGCGAAGTGGTACCAGCCAATTAGATTAAGACGCGTGGCAGCTATTTGGATTTAAAAACAGGATTTGAATCTATTAGAAGTTTGATTTTGTTTTGGCTATAACTTTTGATCCCCACGTTAGAATTTGACAAATTTTATATCGTTGGAATCAGGAGAGCAAGCCCTTTCTAAATATGCAATGTGTTTAATGTTTTGCTTCTGTTAAAATGGTTTTATTTGCAGAAACTTGTATAGGGCTAATTTGGGTAAGTGAATTGTTTAAGAAATGTTTTAGGCTTTAAATAAATGTTGTTTGGCAAGTTTTTAACTTGATTATGAACCAGTACTCTACACTTGCTTTGTGCAGTTTTAAAAATCATCACATATCATATTGCATGCATTCATATATTTTTGTTTGTATATGTTTTGTTTGTGATTTGTGGATATGATTCTTTGTGTAGATTTTGGTGCTAGTGATTGTGAGGAGTGTAGCTACTCTCCAAACTACCAAGGCAGGTGGTACTTCATGAATATTTTATCCCTATGTTTTCTACTAAGCATTAGAAATATTTTGCTAGTGTTGCATGCTATATTTTGCTTATATGCCATGTTGGGAAATCCTAGTAGTTGTAGAATTGCTAGGAAATTTCTAAGTTAAGATGCTTATCTATGCCATGCTTAGCCTAGCTAGTAGCAACCAAGGGTTGGTGAAATATACATGCTATGATGAAAATATTTCTAAGTCTTTGGACTTGTGTTTTGCCTAATAAAACAACTAAGTAAATGAAACACCTAGGTGGAATGGAAGGAATGGTTTGTGTTGAGTGGTTACACAAGGCCAGGGGACTGGTGAAGCTTGTGTATCTCACTTATGGAAAGCCACCCAGGAACAAAAAGATTTTAGAGGCCAAGTGTTGAGAAGCTTCTAGTGCAGCCACTTGGCAATATGGGCTCTGCCTGGATCATATAGGTTGCTAGAACTTAGCCATTTGGACAGTTGGTGGTAGTGGGAATGATAGGTTGGAGCGCGTCCATTTGGTCTAAGGGAAGGCTTCTAATAGGTCCTGTCTTGGTGAAAATCAAGTCTGGTGGGGAAAGTGCACAACCTCTGCAGATGGAAGAATCTAAGTACTTAGCCATGTCCCTGGAAAAGGACAACTTGAGCATCAATACATGGAAGCTATCAAGAATCTCCTCATACCAATTTCTAAGTAAAACTTGTGGGTGAACAAGGGTGAAGGACCTCAATGTCTATTGGTGGTTCCTTTGGAAAAGTTTTGACAAAGAAAAACTTAGTGATTTCAACTAATAGGCAAAAACTATTTTGAGCAAAGCAAGCCAAGCTACAATTAGCCAAATTGCATATAGTATCTAGTCCACCTAAATTATACTAAGGTATCACTTGCCAATACTATTCCAATGTATTGACCCACTGTGGCTGTAACTTGTGTTGTTGTAGGTTACTCTGATGAGGATTAGGAGTCATGAGTCTACACTCAACATGTTTGCCTGTGGCACATGAAGATGAAGACTTTTATTTATTTACTTATTCAAACTCTTGTACTAGGCCTGTGGCCTTGGAGTTGTAAAGACTATGTTTCTCTCTGGAATGAATGTAATAATGATCTTTATTTCTGTGTATTTCATCTTAAACTGTGGATGCTAGCAATGATCCAGGGACTAGCATTGCAATCACAAGGATCCTTTTTCCTTTATAAAGGAGGGATCTTCTTTATGTTGGACCCTTCAAGATTCTGAGTCACAAAGGAGAAGTTGCTTATGAAATTGAATTGCTGGAGTCTTTGTCAGCTATTCATAATGTGTTTCATGTGAGTCAGCTTAAGAAATGTCATCCAGAAATGGAAGAAACTTCTTTGAAAGATACTATACCTTTAGAGGAGGTTCAGTTGGAAAGTGATCTTACCTATGAGGAGAAACCTATCAAGATTCTTGAGACTGCAGAAAGAGTCACACGGACTAAGACTATCAAGTTTTTCAAAGTTCAGTAGAACCATCACTCCGAAGAGCAAGCAACATGGGAAAGAGAAGATGATCTTCGGAAAGACCACCCTCACCTATTTGCTAGCCAATCCGAATCTCGAGGGCGAGATTCACCTTAAGGGGGTTAGATTTGTAACATCCCTAAAATCATGATTCCAAAGATTGCATATCATACATGCATGCATATAATTTAGGGATCATTTTCCAAACTCATTTCAAGAAAACAGAAGCACTTAGTTCTATTATTTTATGTGAGCAAACATTAAATCATTTACTACTCTCAATTGAGAGCATAAGTGTTTTAACCAAGTCTTGTGTTCTTCCTTGTTGTTTTAATTGAATGTAGAGTTTGGACAAAAATTTACAAAACAAATATGGGTTCAAAACCATCTTCAAAACATTTCCAAATCAAGTGCTTTAGCATTGTTTATTTTTGTTTATTCAAAGGGACCAAGCAAGTACAGAGAGACCACATGATTTTATGCCCAAAAGTATGATGGTTACACTTTACAAAAATCCAGAAAAGATTTGAAATTCAAATGCCTTTGAATTTGTTTGAAAATCATTTCAAAAAATCAAAACAGAAAAAGAAAAGGAGAAAAGAAATAGAAAAAGGCCAGCGCTACCTATCTGGCCCAACTGCTAATCCAGACCACTAATCCCACCCGAGGTCTCCCTCTCTCTCGCTCACCCGCAGACACACCCCCCAGGTCACTGACTGCACGACCCCAACCCCCTCGCTGTTTAACTCGCTGACGAGTGGACCCTGCGACCACGTCGCCTTCGTCGTCAATCACGCGCGGCTGCGACGCTCGCTCCGCCGTTACCTCGCCGCTGTTACTGCGCGCTTAATTCCCATTGATACACCGCGCAATCCTCGCCCCCTCTCTGGCTATAAGACCCCCTCTGCACCGCGGCCATTTCCCCTCACCTAGCGCCACCTCTACGCCCCCAGGCTGCCCTCAATTGTCTTTGCGCCACCGCAGACAGACGCACTCCGGCGACGAATCTCGGTAAGCACAGACCGCCCCTTTGCCTCTAGTTCAAACCACTGTGACCAGCATGATCTTGCGCATCAGCTAATGCCCTCCGTTTGCTTTCTCATGACCCAGAGCGACGTCCTCGTTCTCACCCACGAGCACCTGAGCCGCCGCTCGACTCCGACGTGCGATTAAGGTAAGATGAGACCGCCCCTTGCCTCCCCTTTGGTACTGTCTTGTTCGCCAGGCCCTGGCGCATCTCCTAAACCCTCTAGTTTGTGCTAGGATGACGCAGAGCCTCGGCAACGTCTTCGACAGCAAGAAACAGATGCCGCCAGCAACTCCGACGAGCTCCAGCGACCGTGTCCGTGCGCCCCTTGCCAAGCCATCGCCAGGTTAAGCATCAGTGCTTCGTCGCGATCCTGGTAAGCATCTCCGACGACCCTAGGGCCACCTGTAGCACCGCGCTGCCGTAGGCAGAGCTCGCCGCCGCCAGCGCCAGCGCCGCCCAACTTTGGTCGTTTGATCCAGAACCATTGGATCTAGATCCAGCGTGCGAGATTAGATCACTTAACGAACCGTTACGAGTAGATCTGGGCCGTGCAGGTTAAGTAGATCTAACGGCTCACAGACGCGATCCCGAGCGAAGTGGTACCAGCCAATTAGATTAAGACGCGTGGTAGCTGTTTGGATTTAAAAACAGGATTTGAATCTATTAGAAGTTTGATTTTGTTTTGGCTATAACTTTTGATCCCCACGTTAGAATTTGACAAATTTTATATCGTTGGAATCAGGAGAGCAAGGCCTTTCTAAATATGCAATGTGTTTAATGTTTTGCTTCTGTTAAAATGGTTTTATTTGCAGAAACTTGTATAGGGCTAATTTGAGTATGTGAATTGTTTAAGAAATGTTTTAGGCTTTAAATAAATGTTGTTTGGCAAGTTTTTAACTTGTTTATGAACCAGTACTGTACACTTGCTTTTTGGAGTTTTAAAAATCATCACATATCATATTGCATGCATTCATATATTTTTGTTTGTATATGTTTTGTATATGATTTGTGGATATGATGCTTTGTGTAGATTGTGGTGCTAGTGATTGTGATTATGAGGAGTGTAGCTACTCTCCAAACTACCAAGGCAAGTGGTACTTCATGAATATTTTATCCCTATGTTTTATACTAAGCATTAGAAATATTTTGCTAGTCTTGCATGCTATATTTTGCTTATATGCCATGTTGGGAAATCCTAGTAGTTGTAGAATTGCTAGGAAATTTCTAAGTTAAGATGCTTATCTATGCCATGCTTAGCCTAGCTAGTAGCAACCAAGGGTTGGTGAAATATACATGCTATGATGAAAATATTTCTAAGTCTTTGGACTTGTGTTTTGCCTAATAAAACAACTAAGTAAATGAAACACCTGGGTGGAATGGAAGGAATGGTTTGTGTTGAGTGGTTACACAAGGCCAGGGGACTGGTGAACCTTGTGTATCTCACTTGTGGAAAGCCACCCAGGAACAAAGAGATTTTAGAGGCCAAGTGTTGAGAAGCTTCTAGTGCAGCCACTTGGCAATATGGGCTCTTCCTGGATCATATAGGTTGCTAGAACTTAGCCATTTGGACAGTTGGTGGTAGTGGGAATGATAGGTTGGAGCGCGTCCATTTGGTCTAAGGGAAGGCTTCTGAAAGGTCCTGTCTTGGTGAAAATCAAGTCTGGTGGGGAAAGTGCACAACCTCTGCAGATGGAAGAATCTAAGTACTTAGCCATGTCCCTGGAAAAGGACAACTTGAGCATCAAGACATGGAAGCTATCAAGAATCTCCTCATCCTAATTTCTAAGTAAAACTTGTGGGTGAACAAGGGTGAAGGACCTCAATGTCTATTGGTGGTTCCTTGGGAAAAGTTTTGACAAAGAAAAACTTAGTGATTTCCACTAATAGGCAAAACCTATTTTGAGCAAAGCAAGCCAAGCTAAACTTAGCCAAATTGCATATAGTATCTAGTCCACCTAAATTATACTAAGGTATCACTTGCCAATACTATTCCAATGTATTGACCCACTGTGGCTATAACTTGTGATGTTGCAGGTTACTCTGATGAGGATTAGGAGTCATGAGTCTACACTCAACATGTTTGCCTGTGGCACATGAAGATGAAGACTTTTATTTATTTACTTATTCAAACTCTTGTACTAGGCATGTGGCCTTGGAGTTGTAAAGACTATGTTTGTCTCTGGAATGACTGTAATAATGACCTTTGTTTCTGTGTACTTCATCTTAAACTGTGGATGCTAGCAATGATCCAGGGACTAGCATTGCAATCACAGGGATCCTTTTTCCTTTATAAGGGAGGGATCTTACAGATGGTAGCAGATGCTCTAAGTCGTAAGGTTTTTGTGAATGGCCTTACCAAAGGAGAATTGCCAGATGATTTGTGTGCCCAATTTAGAGATCTCTGATTGGAGATTGTGCCCGAAGGACATCTCATGTCTTTGGATGTTCAACCCAATCTGTTAGAGAAGATCAAAGAAGCCCAGAAGACTGATAAGGAAATTGAAGAGATTAAGGAAAAGATTGGCAAAGGAAAAGCCAAAGGATTCCATGAAGACGAACAGGGTACTTTATGGCATGGGAAACGTATCTATGTTCCCCAAGATCCGGAGCTTCGAAAACTGATTTTACAAGAAGCACACAACTCACCGTATTCCATTCATCCGAGTAACACCAAAATGTACATGGACATGAAGGAAAGATTTTGGTGGAATAATCTCAAGAAGGACATCGCCGAACATATTGCTTTGTGTGATGTGTGTAGTAGAGTGAAAGCAGAACATCAGAAACCAGCAGGTTTGCTTCAACCATTACCTATTCCTGATTGGAAGTGGGACAAGGTTGGTATGGATTTCATTACCGGATTACCAAGGACCCGGTCAGGATACGATTCTATTTGGGTAGTAGTGGATCGCCTAACTAAAGTGGCTCATTTCATACCCGTGAAGACAACTTATACAAGTGCTAAGTTGGCCAAAATCTATATGAGTAGAATTGTATGTCTACATGGAGTGCCCAAGAGTATTATGTCTGATAGGGGAACTCAATTCACTTCCCATTTTTGGAGACAGCTACATGAGTCATTGGGAACGAGGTTGGAATTCCGTACTGCTTTTCATCCTCAAAATGATGGACAAACCGAAAGGACTAATCAGATCCTTGAAGACATGTTGAGGGCATGTGCCCTAGACTATGGAGCCAGTTGGGATGAAAGTCTGCCTTACGTAGAATTTTCTTATAACAATAGCTATAAAGCCAGCATTGAGATGGCACCATTTGAGTATCTCTACGGGAGAAAGTGTACCACCCCATTGTTATGGAATGGTGTGGGAGAAAGAAGTTTGTTCCGACCAGAACTTATCAAAGAAGCTGAAGAGAAAGTCAAGATGGTTAAGGACAGATTGAAGATAGTGCAGTCCCGACAGAAAAGCTACACAGATCCTAAGCGTAGAGAAGTCACCTACGAAGTTGGTGATAGAGCTTATCTTAGAGTGTCACCACTTAGTGGAGTGAAGAGGTTCGGAGTCAAAGGAAAGTTGGCCCCAAGATATGTTGGACCATTCAAGATTCTGAGTCGCAAAGGAGAAGTTGCTTATGAAATTGAATTGCCGGAGTCTTTGTCAGCTGTTCATAATGTGTTTCATATGAGTCAGCTTAAGAAATGTCATCCAGAAATGGAAGAAACTTCTTTGAAGGATACTATACCTTTAGAGGAGGTTCAGTTGGAAAGTGATCTTACCTATGAGGAGAAACCTATCAAGATTCTTGAGACTGCAGAAAGAGTCACACGGACTAAGACTATCAAGTTTTGCAAAGTTCAGTGGAACCATCACTCCGAAGAGGAAGCAACATGGGAAAGGGAAGATGATCTTCGGAAAGACCACCCTCACCTATTTGCCAGCCAATCCGAATCTCGAGGGCGAGATTCACCTTAAGGGGGTTAGATTTGTAACATCCCTAAAATCATGATTCCAAAGATGGCATAACATACATGCATGCATATAATTTAGGGATCATTTTCCAAACTCATTTCAAGAAAACAGAAGCACTTAGTGCTATTATTTTATGTGAGCAAACATTAAATCATTTACTACTCTCAATTGAGAGAATAAGTGTTTTAACCAAGTCTTGTGTGCTTCCTTGTTGTTTTAATTGAATGTAGAGTTTGGACAAAAATTTACAAAACAAATATGGGTTCAAAACCATCTTCAAAACATTTCCAAATCAAGTGCTTTAGCACTGTTTATTTTTGTTTATTCAAAGGGACCAAGCAACTACAGAGAGACCACATGATTTTAAGCCCAAAAGTATGATGGTTACACTTTACAAAAATCCAGAAAAGATTTGAAATTCAAATGCCTTTGAATTTGTTTGAAAATCATTTCAGAAAATCAAAACAGAAAAAGAAAAGGAGAAAAGAAAGAGAAAAAGTCCAGCGCTACCTATCTGGCCCAACTGCTAATCTAGCCCACTAAGCCCACCCGGGGTCCACCTCTCTCTCGCTCACCCGCAGAAACACCCCCCAGGTCACTGACTGCACGACCCCACCCCCCTTGTTGTTTAACTCGCTGACGAGTGGACCCTGCGACCACGTCGCCTTCGTCGTCAATCACGCGCGGCTGCGACGCTCGCTCCGCCGTTACCTCGCCGCTGTTACCGCGCGCTTAATTGCCATTGATATTCCACGCGATCCTCACCCCCGCTCTGTCTATAAGACCCCCTCTGCACCGCGGCCATTTCCCCTCACCTAGCGCCAGCTCTACGCCCCCAGGCTGCCCTCAATTGCCTTTGCGTTGCCGCAGACAGACGCACTCCGGCGACGAATCTCGATAAGCACAGACCGCCCCTTTGCCTCTAGTTTAAACCACTGTGACCAGCATGATCTTGCACATCCGCTAATACCCTCTGTTTGCTTTCTCATGACCCAGAGCGACGTCCTCATTCTCACCCGCGAGCACCTGAGCCGCCGCTCGACTCCGACGTGCGATTAAGGTAAGATGAGACCGCCCCTTGCCTCCCCTTTGGTACTGTCTTGTTCGCCAGGCCCTTGCGCATCTCCTAAACCCTCTGCCTTGTGCTAGGACGACGCAGAGCCTCGGCAACGTCTTCGACAGCAAGCAACAGACGCCGCCAGCAACTCCGACGAGCAACAGCGACCGTGCCCGTGCGCCCCTTGCCAAGCCGTCGCCAGGTTGAGCATCAGTGCTTCGTCGCGATCCTGGTAAGCATCTCCGACGACCCTAGGGCCACCTGTAGCGCCGTGCCGCCGTAGGCAGAGCTCGCCGCCGCCAGTAGCCACCGCCAGCGCCGCCCAGCTTTGGTTGTTTGATCCATAACCATTGGATCTAGATCCAGCGTGCGAGATTAGATCACTTAGCGAACCGTTACGAGTAGATCTGGGACATGCAGGTTAAGTAGATCTAACGGCTCACAGACGCGATCCTGAGCGAAGCGGTACCAGCCAATTAGATTAAGACGCGTGGCAGCTCTTTGGATTGAAAAACAGGATTTGAATCTATTAGAAGTTTGATTTTGTTTTGGCTATAACTTTTGATCCCCACGTTAGAATTTGACAAATTTTATATCGTTGGAATCATGAGAGCAAGCCCTTTCTAAATATGCAATGTGTTTAATGTTTTGCTTCTGTTAAAATGGTTTTATTTGCAGAAACTTGTATAGGGCTAATTTGAGTATGTGAATTGTTTAAGAAATGTTTTAGGCTTTAAATAAATGTTGTTTGGCAAGTTTTTAACTTGTTTATGAACCAGTACCGTACACTTGCTTTGTGGAGTTTTAAAAATCATCACATATCATATTGCATGCATTCATACATTTTTGTTTGTATATGTTTTGTATGTGATTTGTGGATATGATTCTTTGTGTAGATTTTGGTGCTAGTGATTGTGATTGTGAGGAGTGTAGCTACTCTCCAAACTATGTTTTATACGAAGGCAAGTGGTACTTCATGAATATTTTATCCCTATGTTTTCTACTAAGCATTAGAAATATTTTGCTAGTGTTGCATGCTATATTTTGCTTATATGCCATGTTGGGAAACCCTAGTAGTTGTAGAATTGCTAGGAAATTTCTAAGTTAAGATGCTTATCTATGCCATGCTTAGCCTAGCTAGTAGCAACCAAGGGTTGGTGAAATATACATGCTATGATGAAAATATTTCTAAGTCTTTGGACTTGTGTTTTGCCTAAAAAAACAACTAAGTAAATGAAACACCTGGGTGGAATGGAAGGAATGGTTTGTGTTGAGTGGTTACACAAGGCCAGGGGACTGGTGAACCTTGTGTATCTCACTTGTGGAAAGCCACCCAGGAACAAAGAGATTTTAGAGGCCAAGTGTTGAGAAGCTTCTAGTGCAGCCACTTGGCAATATGGGCTCTGCCTGGATCATATAGGTTGCTAGAACTTAGCCATTTGGACATTTGGTGGTAGTGGGAATGATAGGTTGGAGCGCGTCCATTTGGTCTAAGGGAAGGCTTCTAATAGGTCCTGTCTTGGTGAAAATCAAGTCTGGTGGGGAAAGTGCACAACCTCTGCAGATGGAAGAATCTAAGTACTTAGCCATGTCCCTGGAAAAGGACAACTTGAGCATCAAGACATGGAAGCTCTCAAGAATCTCCTCATCCCAATTTCTAAGTAAAACTTGTGGGTGAACAAGGGTGAAGGACCTCAATGTCTATTGGTGGTTCCTTGGGAAAAGTTTTGACAAAGAAAAACTTAGTGATTTCAACTAATAGGCAAAACCTATTTTGAGCAAAGCAAGCCAAGCTACAATTAGCCAAATTGCATATAGTATCTAGTCCACCTAAATTATACTAAGGTATCACTTGCCAATACTATTCCAATGTATTGACCCACTGTGGCTGTAACTTGTGATGTTGCAGGTTACTCTGATGAGGATTAGGAGTCATGAGTCTACACTCAACATGTTTGCCTGTGGCACATGAAGATGAAGACTTTTATTTATTTACTTATTCAAACTCTTGTACTAGGCCTGTGGCCTTCGATTCGAGCAATGTTGCTTGAGTACCTTGCACACCTACCCGCGTCTCAATGTGTATCTTGTTTGGATGTAGGCATGGATTTAGGGGGAGTGTAGTTCCTCGTATGAACAAACGTTGTCCCTATTATGCGCACATTAAAGTTTTCATACTCTATAGTCTCTAAAGGAGACCATCTGAGCTTCATGATGAGTGTTGGTAATGAACCCAAGATATATCTTCGCGGTGTCAAGCCATTTACTCTTATATAAGGTGGCCTCGGCCACCGACCCGTTTTTATTTGTGTCTTTGACCCTTTTGTGTTTTTCTTGGCTTTTGTTGGCTTTGGTTCTTCACAGTTTGAGCTCTCTATCCTAAGCCTTTCCTTTCCTCAAGCCCTCTCTATTCCCTGCACAAGTTCTTCCTTGTTATCTTCCAAACCTGAGAAGGTCTTCCTGGCGTCACCGGAACTTCCGGTCAGCTGGTTATTCGTCTGAACCACCTGCTGACCTGGAACGTGTTCAGCCTGACCCGGAAATTCTGGTCCACCGGAACTTTCGGTCCCTGACCGGAACTTCTGGTGGTGCTCCATGTCCTATATAAGGTGGGCCCTGGGGGAAAACGGGATCTTCTTCCTTTTTCCCCAAGACCCATCCTCTATTTTGAGCAGCCGCCGGCCAAGACCTCTCCGCGAAGGTGCTCCGGCCCCTTCGTCTCCGGCCACTCCTCCGCAGATCTGCTCCGTGGGAACCTTCCCCACCTCAATCTCCCACCATGGACTCCGGTATTTTCCCTCAACTCCCTCCATTAATGGAGATCTTGCTCTCTCACCATGGCTTGAGTTAGGGCACACCATGTCTAGGCTAGTTCTTTGGCTAGAACTTGTTGGGAGATCTTGGTAGGCCTAGGGTATCATGCTAGAGTAGATTGGTCTAATACACTCTTGAAAATCTTTGCACTTGTGGCTTTTAGATCTAGATCTAGTGAACTTCTGTTTGGAACCATCAGTTTGTGGTGTCACCGGAACTTCCGGTGAGCCACGACCGGAACTTCCGGTGGACCATTTTCACCGGAAGTTCCGGCAACAAGGCAACTTTTTCCTGATTGTATTTTTCCAATCTATTTCTTTTGTTTCCTCTTCCGAACTTGTGCACTTACCCCACCTTCCCTCCCTATTCTTGTGCTTTCTTCTCAGGGCAAGGTGGTACCCGCCAAGGCAAGCGTACCCGTCGACCATCCTCTGACATTCCTCCTGAGATTGATGAAAAGATGTTGAGGTTGTGCGTCCAACCACTCAGACTAGTCGTCAGAGGGCTGCTGCTGCTCGCTGTGCTGCTGCTGCTGAAGGGAAGAGGCCTGCTCTTTCTCAGAAGGCCACTTCTGCTAGGCCAGACATGACCAAAGCCAAGATCTCCAAATGGACTCAGAAAGCTTACTCTGCATTCAGGCGTACGCATGCCTACCTCGTGGCTCGTGACCGTCTTTGCTTGGACCCTCACTTCCACAACTGCCGTCAGGAACAAATATTTGCTGAAATCTATGCCACGAAGAAGAAGTTCGTGGTTGCTCCTCAAAAGTACATCAATGTGACTCACATGGAAGAGAAGCATGCATACTTTGGAGAGGCTCTTGATATTTGCCAGAAGTTTGGGCTGATTCCCCTCATGGAGCACCGTCAGAACTTTGATGTGAATGCTATTGCTCAGTTTTACTCAACTCTGTTTATTCACATGCATTCCTCTACTGAAGGTGTGTTGAAGTGGATGACTAGGGGAGTGTTTCGTACCGCCACTTGGTCTGAGTTTGCTGAGCTTCTTGGCTATCCCCTTCAGCCAGGCCGCGGGGCAAATGGTTGGCGTGTTCACGGTCCCGAAGCTGCTGATCCTGAGGTCCTGGAGCCTCTCTACATTGAAGGGTGGTGAACTGTTGGGTTTGTGAATCATCTGCTGCCAGTTTTTGACATCATGCGTAGGGTGTACTTGAACACCATCTCTCCCAAGGCTGGTAACTTTGATCAGTTCCATGGCTATCAGGTTGACCTCATGCATCAAACTTATCTCCGCTGTGACACTGACAGGCCAATGGATGTTATGCACTTCATCTACTCAGAGATGTGGCAAGCTATTATTGAAAAGCGCTCCTGCATCTATGCTCCCTTCATTCAGACTCTCATCAATCACAAGTGGCTTGAGATGACTGGCACTCGCTTTCCTGAAGGCAACATCACCATTCATGAGGAGAAGAAGCTGCGTGTGAGTAAGCACCAAAAGCCTCGTTCTCAAGAAGAAAAGGAATCTGAACTCCAAAAGGCCCGAGATGAAGCTGGTGGTCCCTCCTCTGCTCCTGGGGGCTCTAGTGCTGGTGGTCCTTCTCTCCAGAGGCAGCCGTCTTGGGCAAAGAAGCTTCTTGGGAATTTGAAGAATACTTTCTGCTTTCTGCAGGACCGCGAGTATCAGGCCTATGTAGATCAGCGTCACAATGTTTAGCGCCAGAAGGCCATCATGACAGCTCTCAACATTCCTAGCTCACCAGTCACTAGCTCTGTCACTATTCCCAAGGATGATTGGATTCGCGACAACTGCCACTGGTCCGAGGATGAGTCTGAGGAGGAGGTCACTGGTCCGTCGCCTGAGTGGGGTCCTTGGGTCCCTGAGTCTGTTCCTCCTCCCTTTAATGGCTGGGACGATTAGATTGATCTTTTCTTCCTTTTTGGTGTCTCGATGCCAAAGGGGGAGAAAGATGTCTATTAGATTGTCTACGGGATTTGCATGGGTTGAGTCGCGAGCCTGTTCTTGTCTTTTATCTTTTCTTGCTCGCGAACTCTCTAGTTTATTTGTGTGCTTGTGGACCTTTTGTGTCTGTGAACTTAAGTGTGCTTGTGGACCATGTTATGTTTGAGACTATGTGGTATCTTTTTGGTATCTTATGCAATGTCGTGCTTGTGGTATCTTTTTGTCATCTTATGGGCATATGCATATGGTGGTGGAGCATCATAGCTCTTACTGTTATTATTACTCCTTTTTTCTCCACCACATTTGGTTGGTGTCTGGTATGATCTCTATCCTTTCTTGTACCTTGCACTTGTGCTATCTTTGCAATTGGTAGGGGGAGCCTCCTTGTATGTGTGCCAGTCTTGTCCTTAGAGTTTTTCTCTACCTTGCACACATATAGGGGGAGCTTGTCCCGTCCATTGCAAAGATTGCTTTGATTCTATGCAAATCTTTGGGATTGTCATCTAACACCAAAAAGGGGGAGATTGAAAGGACTATATCTTTCCATGCTGTTTTTGGTGTTAATGATAATACCATTTGTGTTTTAATTGTGCGCTTGAGTTTCAGGGGAAACATTGTTGATGTCTCCTTCAAATGTGGTGGATGCTATCTTGGGATCTTATGAAGACGGTGGCCTTTTAGTTTTCTCCTAATTTCTCTTCGGTTGTTGTTTTTAGGTCACCGTACTATTAAGAGGGGGTCCATCTTGGAAGGCTGTGGGAAATCACTTGTTCTTGCACAAACCTATATGCACCACCACAGCCATCCTACTATACCGTGAGAGAGTGTGTTTATGTTCCGTTGGAGCCTTCTGTGTCTCACCAGAACTTCCAGCCTAGCGCCGGAAGTTCCGCTCAGGCCTTTTTATGCGGGTTGATCTGAGCCTTGTTCCGATTGTAGTTCCGCCCCAAGTTCCGCTGGTGAATCAGGAACCTATGGTATGTATTGTTCTATTTGCCGGAACTTGGGCTAGAACTTGCATCGGAACTTGCCCTGACAGGAAGTCCTGAGCGGAACTTCCGCCCAGACACCGGAACTTCCGGCCAGATTCGGCTCGCGACCCAGAACTTCCGCCCCTAGTTCCGCTCCAAGTTCCGCTGGAGGGTCAGTAACCTTCTGTTTGAAGTGTTCTATTTGCCGGAACTTGGGTCGGAACTTGCATCGGAAGTTCACCGGAACTTCCGGTCTGTTTTGATCGGAACTTCCGGTTGAGCTTTTGGAGCGGGCGTGAATGGTCTGATGACCGTTGGAGCCAGGCTGGGCGGAACTTCCGGCTTCTCATCGGAACTTCCGATGAGGTCGCGGGGGCCGAAACGGTTCAGTGCGGGGGGGCCTATTTAAGGCACCTCTCTTCTTCCTCCCATTCTCTCTCGAATTTTTCTCTCTCCTCCATTAATGCTTGAGCTTCACTTCACTAGATCTCTCTCTCTCTAGCCACTCAAATGACTTGATCTTTTGAGAGGTGAGGGAGGTGACCTAGATCTACACTTCCACCAAAGAAGATTTGATTTGCCCCACCCATCCTTTGTGGATCTTGTTGCTCTTGGGTTTCTTTAAACCCTAGACGGTTTAGGGCATCCTCGGAGCTAAGTCTTGTGTTGTAAAGCTTCGAGGTGTTGTTGGGGGCCTCCAATTTAGTTGTGGAGTCTCCCCCTCAACCTTGGTGTAAAGGTTTCGGTTGGCGCCTTCAAGGTCACCGGTTAGTGGATTGTGAGGCCTCCTTTGTGGGGGAGCTCACCGGAGAAGAAGGTGAGGCATTTGTGGCGCTCGGTGACCTTGTGTGGCCCCGACACCTCTCCAATGTTGACGTAGCTCCTTGGGAGTGAACAACGGGAATTACGTCTCCGTGTCCCCGCTCCGGTTACTTCGCTCCCTTCCTTTACTTCTTGCTATTTACCGTTTTTGTGGTTGGTGTTTGTTTTCTTGCATTTAGGTTGTTCACTTAGTTGCATCTCTAGATAACTTTCCTTCTCGTTAAGCCTAAAATTAAGTGAGAAACAAATTAAAATTGGGTAGACGCCTATTCACCCTCCCCCCTCTAGTCGTATCAAGTCGGTACTTTCAACAGTTATATCATGCTCTTTTGTCTGTGGATGTCAACGGTGTGAAATAAAGAGGAAATTGTAATTCCATTGAGTCTGTATTTTGTGTAACAGAAACGCCTTGACTTCTACCCTAAACCATGCCTAATCATGGTGGAAACTTGCAGCATCACCATAGTGAGCTATCTATGAAGCATCCTCAATAAAAAGATATGCACATAGTAAATAAAAAGATCGCTGAGATACTCATTGTCTGCTTGCCTTGTCATTTTGTTTATGGGATAGCTCCTGTACCATGTGCAAGGGGTACCCCATTGGCGGTTCTCTATGATACGCATGTACTTACAATGACAAGAAATTACCGGTGACTAAAGTTGAGTAGCATGAGGAGTGGCCCTCATATTAAAGGGACATGAGATTGCCAACTTATATTTCGTCAAGCATATACTCCATCTTTGTGCACTTTAACCTTAATCATCTCAAGATGCCTATGATAGGGGCAATGAGGGATCAAAGCTAGAAAGTACCATAATATTTTGGAAACTCTTTATGACTTGTAATCCCTGCTACCCTCTATGAAGGGACCTTTCTCCTAGTTACCAAGTTGAGTCAGTAGACCTACTTCCTCTCTATCTCTAGCAAGCATTTGAGTTGTTGTGTTTCAAGCATTCATATGGTGATTTATTCAATCATGTTCTTTATCTTCCTTGTTTGCACAAAACTCTTATCTATTGAGTATTACTTTGAAATCCTTCATTGAAAAAACCTTTTTGAGCAAAGAGTGCTCCTGTTATAAAACTTCTACAAAAAGCTTTTTGTGAAACCATTTTCTAGCTGTTCTCTGACCAGGAACAAGAGTTTGCCAATTCCAATTATGATTTATCTTTATGCATCTCTATTATGACTCATGTACTTGTTGCAAGCTAAATTATATAATGGTGAGTTGCTTTTTTCTATGAGTTGTGTAATGGTAAGTGTGATGCTTCTTGTCCGTATTATTTTATCGACACTTCACTCCATTAACCTGTGGACATGTTTACTGAGCTCAGTTTTCGCTTGGGGACAAGCGAAGGTCTAAGCTTGGGTGGAGTTGATAGTCCAATTTGCATCACCTTTCTATATCATAATTTGCCTCTATTCATAGATATATATATATCTTATTATGAGGTATTAATTATGTCTTTTCCACTGTTTTTGCATGTTGGATGATTCTTGGAGGATGGACTGCCGGAGTCAGGTTTCTGATGGAAAAAGAGGTGTTTTGATGCAATTTTGCGAAGATCAGAAAAATTCCAGAAAAATATGGGAAAATTATATTTTCCCGGAAGACTGAGGAAGCCAGAAGGAGAGGCGAAGAAGGGCCATAGGGGGCCCACAACCCCCTAGGCGCGGGTTGTCGGGGGGGGGGGGTGACCCCGGATAGGATAAAGACGGTGAAAGACGAAGGTACGATCCCCGTCAGGTTCCCGAGTTACAGTTTAAGTCAGCCGGATCCCGTATAAGTCGGCCGACATAAGGAGGCGAGAGGCCAGTAAATGTATATTGAGATATTACCCGGCCGAGATATTATGTAAGTCGGCCGGGTCAGCCCGAATGATCTTAATGCAGGTGAATGAAGATCCGAGCTATTCGAGGAAGGACCGAATGATAAGAAGCTTGCAGGAGAAGGAGAAGCCTGAAGTCAAACCCTAGCTGCAAGCTAGGGAGAATCTGAGCAGAGCCAAGCGCTACGGACAAAGGCGCAGAGCGACAGAGAGGCAGGAGGAGGTCACGGAGGTGACAGTGCGGAAGACCGAGGAGCGCAGGGGGGGCCTCTGGGACTTTGCCGTTGTTAGAAGAGCGACAGGGAAAGGGGAGCACCGAACTGCTATTTTGGGACAAGCATATTCCTAGAAGATGCTTGCCCCGTCAGCCCTAGAGGAAGCCAGGGCTCTCCTTTATAAGGAGAGGCTTGGATTCAGAAGGGGCATTGGGAAAAGGTTAGTGCCGTTAGGCTGGTAAGTTCTTCTCTTCTCCCTATAAACCGCTCAAGGAGCACTTGTAGCCCAAGGAAGAAGAAATAAAGATCTTTACCTGCATCCTCTGTGTGTAGAATCATCTACATCTTCCCTCCCCAGATCCCACTAGCATCCATTGGTCCCGTACTTTAGCCTACCCATGGCATCTGTCGTGCCACCACCACGACAGTTGGCGCCCACCGTGGGGCCAGCAGCGGTGCTAGCTGGAGTTATGATCCGGACGGGAAACTTCATCGACACGGGCAAGCGCGTTGTTTCTGGCTTGGTCCAGAGATTTGGTCTCTGCGACTATGTCAGTGACAATGCAGGGAGCTTCAAGGGGAAAGTTCCCCCGCGCAATGGTGTCTTCATCAGCCTGGGCTAGCACAAGGTTTACGTCGGCGTCGACATCACCGACGTTTATCCTCACCAAGTTGTTGTTGCAGGAGAGCCACCTCTTAACACAGCAAGCCGTCCGTCCAGAGCGCTTCTTGCAGGCAGCGTCGAGGTGATGGTCGCTGCAGGAGTGCAGGCTGAAGCAGCAGTAGCCGGGCCAAGCAGAGAACCCGCCGCAGGCGCACAAGACGCGCCCAAGCAGACCGCACCTCAACCCACCGAGGTAATCCCACCAGTGACTCACCCGACCGAGATGCTGGACACCACACCAAAGGCACCAAGAGTAAGAGGGCCGCCTCTAGAAAGGCCAGATAACATTCTTCAAGCAACCATAGAAAACTTGACTACACCTGTAGCGCCGATACTTGATCCGGCAAATGCTCAGGCAGAGTTAGAGGAGACCAGGCAAAAGGTGCTGGTAGAGGCCAAGAAAGTATCGGCCTTGCGGGAGTCCTTGAACAGGACCCTGAGAGAATATGCCAAAGCTAATAAGCTTGATGTCGCACCCGAGCGGGTAGACGAATTAAGATTGAGAGGAAAGAACCTCATGGATGATATTAACAGAGAGCATGAAGCTCACAGAGCAGTATCAGGTGATTTGGGTTTGCCGAGGTACAGTACCCCGGCGAAGAACTTGAGAGCGGAAAACGCCGCATCATTGGAATTAGAGGGGTTTACCGGGGAAGCCCGGCAGAAACAACAAGAAAGAGTGAATGAGCTGGTGCGCATTGCAAACCAGCAAAATGAGGAAATACTCAGAACAAACCCGGCAAGGCCAGGAGCCTCGCGGATGGTTCACTCAGCAGGAGCAGCACCTGCCTTGTCCGCGGCAGCAGCTTCTTCACCCGGAAACCATGCGCGAAGAGACAAAGCAGTAACCTCAGGAAAGAGGAACAAGCAAATTGTTCCATATGATCCGGCCATGGCTGGAAAGGCAAATGAGAACGGAGGCAATGCAAGCCGAGGTAACAGTGGGGAGAGGAACCACCGCCGTATGGAGAAAGACGGCGGAAGCCGAGGTAATGGAGATCTTGGCAGAAGAGAACCCACAAGGGGCAATCATGAGAACAATGCCCCGGTCGAAGTAAGGAGAGAGCTGCCGCTCAACCCACAACCAAAGCATGAACCCCGGCAGGAAAGAGAAGCGAGGCCAGCTCGCCACAATCAAGTAAATGAAAGGTACAATGATGGTTATTCCGAGATGGAATATGCGATCCATGGTGGAAATAACCATTATGGAATGCAAGACAGAATTCTGTACAGAGATTTGCCATCAAATGATGCAAGAGTGAAGCTGGACCGACTATACCGGTCCGAGTTGTTGGAAGAACAGGGTCCACCGGGTCCGACTTGCTTTGGACCACGGATCATGGGTGAACCACCCGTGCCGAACTTTCAGCTAGCAAGAGGCACAAAAACATATAATGGGAGTACCAAGCCACAAGACTGGTTGATTGACTATGCCACTGCTGTGAAAATAGCGGGTGGGAACTTACGATGGGCAGTACGGTATGTCCCACAAATGTTGGAAGGACCAGCTAGGGTATGGCTAAATAATCTACCAGCGGGCAGTATCAATTGTTGGTTAGATTTTGAAGAAATGTTCGTCAGCAACTTTACCAGCACATACAAGAGGCCAAACAGGACGCAACAATTAGCCATGTGCAAACAGAGGCCGAATGAAACAGATAGAGAGTTTTTAACTCGATGGTGCAACCTGAGAAACTCATGCGAAGGGGTTATAGAATCGCAAGCAATAGCTTGGTTTGCGCAAGGCTGCCGTTATGGCAGCGTGCTGTGGCAACGTCTGCAAAGAGATATGCCGACCACACTGGCAGAAACTATCAGAATAGCAGACTCCTATGCACTAGGGGACCCAACACAACCATAACTAATGTCGGCGGATCATCGTGAGCAACAGGATCATTATGCAAGAGATTTGGCCGGGTCATCCAGGCGCAATGATTTCAGAGGAAGAAGAAGAGAGGAAAGGCCGGATTATAGATATAATTCGGCCCAGGTGGCGGCAATAGCACAAGATCAGCCGAGTCACGGAGCGACTCAACGGCAGAAGAATGGACCTCAGCAGTGGACACCAAGGAATGAAGGAAAAAGGCAATGGACCCCAGAACAAAAGAAGCAGTGGCAGGAGAGGCCGAAATACACGTTCGAATCCATGTTAGATCAGCCGTGCAAATTTCACACATCAAACCCATCCAGACCAGCCAATCATACGACCCGCCAATGTGCATGGATGAAAAATGCAATGGGGAACCCCGCAGGAGTTCAGGCCCCCCATCAAGTACATCAGCAGCATCAACCACAATTGACTGGAGCAAATGCACAGCAACTGATGTTACCACCTCCTCCCCCGAGGTATGATAACTCGGATCGGAGAGATGCGGTGCATCAAGTAATGAACCAAGTCCAGGATGGAAGGACAAATCCAGCAAATACTGGACATAACGATCACAGAGAACATCATCAGTCTTATTGCGTGTTCACAACGGAACAGCAAGACAAGCAGAGTGTGCAACGCCGGCATATGGAAGTAAATGCAGTTATGCCGGCAGTACCAAGATATGTGCCATGGTCAGATCAGGAGGTAACTTGGAGCATAAAGGACCACCCTAAAATAATGCCAAATCCAGGATCATATGCACTAGTGTTGGATCCGACATTCGTTGGACCAAGCATCAATGTGAAATTTTCAAAAGTCCTCATTGACAATGGAAGCAGTATCAACATCATGTACAAAGATACTATGCACAAACTCGGAATATCGCAGAACATGCTGCAGTCCACGAGGACCACTTTCCATGGGATAGTGCCGGGACTTTCATGCGAGCCCATCGACAAAGTCCGAGTTGATGTGTTATTCGGCACAAAAGGTAACTGCAGAGCAGAGAACTTAGAATTTGAAGTGGTAGATCTGGAAAGTTGCTATCACGCTCTACTTGGACGGCCCGCGCTGGCCAAATTCATGAGCAGCTATCATGTAAGTTATCTGAAGATGAAGCTACCTGGGCCACAAGGAGTAATAACAGTTGCAGGGGATTACAAGAAGTCAATGGAATGTGCTTCAGCCGGGTCAAATTTGGCCGAATCATTGGTCATAGCAAGAGAAAAGAGAAGGATTCAAGAGGTAGCAGCCCTCGCTCAGTCGGCACAGCTGAATATGCCGGCGTTGGCCAACCCACATGGCAGTGTCTCCTTTCAGCCGACTAAAGAAACGAAGAAATTTCAGATCGATGAGCAATTCCCAGAGCGTACTGTTACCATTGGTGCAGGCCTGGACGCTAAATAGGAAAGCGAGCTCACCAACTTCCTCCGTGAGAATCGGGACATATTTGCATGGTCAACTCAAGATCTGCAAGGTGTTCCGAGGGAGTTGGCTGAGCACTCTTTGAACGTGAGACCAGGAGCAAGGCCGGTGAAGCAACCTCTCCGCCGCTTCGCCGAAGATAGGAGAAAAGTAATAGGAGATGAAATAGCTCGGCTCCTCGCGGCCAGGTTCATCATGGAAGTGCTATACCCGGATTGGTTGTCGAATCCGGTGCTAGTAGAAAAGAAGAAAGATGATCCAAATGTAGCCATTGTATGGCGGATGTGTATCGATTACACCAACCTGAACAAGGCGTGTCCAAAAGATCCTTTTCCATTGCCTAGAATAGATCAAGTCATTGATTCGACCGCTGGTTGTGAGTTATTGTCATTTGTAGACGCGTATTCTGGTTTCCACCAGATACCGTTAAATCCGGCCGATCAAATAAAGACAGCATTTATTACCCCGTACGGGGCTTATTGTTATCGCACAATGCCATTCGGCTTGCGGAATGCAGGAGCGACATACCAGAGATGCATGCAAAAATGTCTGCACGACCAGATAGGAAAAAATGTGCAGGTATACGTAGATGATGTGGTCATCAAAACCAAAGAAAGTAAAACATTGTTGGAAGATATACGACAAACTTTCGCGAACCTGAGAAGGTTCCGAATGAAGCTCAATACAGAAAAATGTACGTTTGGCGTGCCGGCAGGAAAATTGCTCGGTTTTCTTGTTTCTAGCCGAGGTATAGAGGCCAATCCAACAAAGATAAAGGTAGTAGAAAGAATGGAGTTGCCAAAATGTTTAGATGATGTACAAAAATTCACAGGGTGTCTGGCCTCGCTTAGTCGGTTTATATGTCGGCTAGGAGAGAAGGCGCTACCACTCTATCAGCTGATGAAGAAATCAGATAAATTCATTTGGACTCCACAAGCAGACATCGCATTTCAGGAATTAAAAAAGATGTTGGTTACAACACCCATCTTGGCTTCTCCATTATCAAAAGAGCCTATGTTACTCTATGTGGCGGCTACCAATAGAGTAGTAAGTACTGTAGTCGTAGTGGAACGATTTGAAGATGGTAAGTCGGTCCAGAGGCCGGTGTATTATCTAAGTGAGGTGTTATCCACTTCAAAGCAGAATTACCCACATTATCAAAAGATGGCTTATGGGGTATATATGTCGGCGAAAAAACTTAAACATTACTTTGAAGAGCATCCCATCAAAGTGATCTGTGAGGCACCCATAGCCGACATACTGAGCAACAAAGATGCAAGTGGCCGAATAGTAAAGTGGGCAATCGAGTTATCGCCATACGCTCCACAATTCGATAGAAGAGATGCAATCAAATCTCAGGCGGTCGCCGACTTTTTCGTGGACTGGGCCGAAGTACAGTATGAGCCACCATTGCCAGATCCAAGTTATTGGACTATGCATTTTGATGGTTCCAAACTAAGGAATGGTTTGGGGGCAGGGATAGTGTTAACCTCACCTAAAAGAGACCAACTGAAATATGTGTTACAAATACATTTTGCTGCGTCTAACAATGTAGCTGAATATGAAGCACTGGTCCATGGATTGAAAGTAGCAAAAGAAATAGGCATACGCCAAATCTTATGCTATGGCGACTCGGATCTAGTAGTACAGCAAGTCTCAGGCAGTTGGGACGCATTAGATGCTAATATGGCTTTATACAGGTTTCATGTACAAAAGATCAGTGGATATTTTGAAGGATGTGAATTTCACCACATACCTCGGGCATAAAATGATGCCGCGGACACATTATCAAAATTAGGATCAACCCGGCAATCAATTCCTCCGGGTATTGCCCTGGAACACCTCAGAAGACCATCAATAATCCCATCACCAGAATCCGAATCTATCTTTATCCTGGCAAATCCTGTAGAAGGTAACGCGCTGATGGAAATAGATCAGCAACATAACTCGGAACCCTCCAACAGGAGGACAGCCGAGGTGAGCGCAGTCATGGGAAAAGCCGAGATATGTGTGTCGGCAGAGAGCATGGAAATAGACAGTGAGATCACACCAGGAAAAGTCACACCGTTATGGGCGCAACCCATATTTTCTTACCTGAAAGACTCAGCCTTGCCGAGTAATGAGGTATTAGCTAGACAAACTGTAAGGAGAGCAAAAGCTTATACAATCATAAACAATGAGATATATAAAAGGAGCGTCACAAACGTGTTGCCGAAGTGTGTGAGTTCGGCAGAAGGTCAGCAGATCCTCCTAGATATACACCAAGGAGAATGTGGGCACCATGCTTCATCTCGTGCCTTGGTCGCCAAAGCATTCAGGCATGGATTTTATTGGCCGACGGCATTAAAAGAAGCAAAAGAATTGGTTAAGAAATGCAATGGATGTCAGAGATACGCAACCAAAATACACATGCCATCGGCCGAGTTAAAAACAATACCCATCACTTGGCCATTTTCGGTATGGGGTTTAGATATGGTAGGACCGTTTAAGCCGACACGAGGAGGAATGACCCACATATTGGTTATGGTGGATAAGTTCACAAAATGGATTGAAGTGAAACCAATAAAAAAGTGCGATGGGTCCACAACAGTGAAATTTCTCAAGGATATTATCTTAAGATACGGGTATCCGCACAGTATTATTACATATAATGGCACAAACTTTGCAGAAGGAGCTTTTGCCAGATTTTGCCAAGAGAAGCACATAAGACTAGTCATTGCCTCTGTGGCTCACCCAGCATCCAATGGGCAAGTGGAAAGGTCTAATGGACTGGTGCTATCAGGAATAAAACCACGACTTGTCGAACCATTGCAAAGATCGGCAGGATGTTGGATTGAGGAACTCCCAGCCGTATTATGGAGCCTCAGGACTACCCCGAATAGATCAACAGGTTATACACCATTCTTCCTGGTATACGGGGCAGAGGTCGTACTTCCAGCCGACATAATATATGACTCGCCAAGAGTTACTCAGTATACAACCTCGGAGATAAACGAGATAGCTCGGCAAGATGATGTAGACCTGTTAGAAGAATCCAGAGAGTTGACATTATCAGGATCAGCCATTTATCAACAGAACCTGCGGCGATATCACAGCAAGAAGGTGAACCCAAGAGTATTCAAGGAAGGAGATTTAGTCCTCCGACTGGTGCAACGTACGGCCGGCATGCACAAGTTGTCACCTCCATGGAAGGGACCATTTATTGTGAGCAAAGCGTTGCATAATGATGCCTATTATCTAATCGACGCTCAGTCCCCCGGAGGGAACAAGGCAGACAAACCTGGCGAAGAAACGAAGCGTCCATGGAATGTAGCTTTACTTTGACCATTTTACTCGTAGCATTATATCTCAAGGTCAAGAGCCAATGATGTATTGAACCCCGGCATCTAGAGCAATGACTCGGGGACTGCCATATGTTATCTCAATTTTATGTTATGTATTTGAACCTCGGCTTCCAAGAGCAGTGACTCGGGGACTGCCATATGTTATCTCAATTTCATGTTATGTATTTGAACCTCGGCGTCCAGAGCAGTGACTCGGGGACTGCCATATGTTATCTCAATTTTATGTTATGTATTTGAACCTCGGCTTCCAGAGCAGTGACTCGGGGACTGCCATATGTTATCTCAATTTCAGGTTATGTATTTGAACCTCGGCATCCAGAGCAGTGACTCGGGGACTGCCATATGTTATCTCAATTTCGTGTTATGAATTTGAACCTCGGCACCCAGAGCAGTGACTCGGGGACTGCGATATATTATTTTCGTTTCATATTGAAGTCCGGTGCGATAAATAACAATTCAGGGATTGCCATATATTGTCCCAACGAAGTAATAAATCTCTGTTCAGAACAGATCAATATTATATGATATTCAGAGCTCACGCCTGGATAAACCATAAAGCAAGAATTCGGACGAACATCCACTTAACCATATGGGAAACAACTACAAGCGTATATGTCACAGTAGCACACATCAAAAGAAGTTTGAATCATACAGGGAATGGGCAAAAGATTCGCCTACATCATACGCCCGGCATGCCAGGGATCAGAAATAGCTTAGGCATTGTTCGTTGGGGAGGCAGCAACTTGGTCAGGCGCGGGGCACTCCGACGTAGGAGGAACTTCGACCGAGGTTGCCTCGCCCTCCGCCGACCCAGGTGCAACTTCAGCGGAAGCCCGAGGTTGCTCAGGAGCATCAGTCCGCGCGGTAGAATGCCCGGTACCTTTAGAGGAGGACCGCGCATCGCCGTTGCTGTCCGAGCTAGAACTGGAGCTGTCAGATGCGGCCGAGTCATCTTCACCTTCCCCTTGCTCCGCCGAATTATTATCCGAGGCATCCTCAACTACAACCTCCTCATCCGGGTCTGGAAGAAAACTCGGCCCTTCATTCCAAGTGTGCACGTCGGCATACTCGACGAGTTGGAAGGCACGAGCTTGCCGAAGAGCAACAAATGTGGGATCCTCAACCCAGTGGGAACCAGCGCACAAATTTCTCAGGATGTCAATAGAGATATCTTCATACCATGACATGATAACAGTAAGGGCCATATCGGCACCAGCGCGCCCAGCGGATTCCCTCCAAAGACTTAATTGCCTCTCAGATGCCATTAATCTTTTCACCAGTAGTTTGACCTCGTTGATGTCAGGAGTCCCCGAGGTATTCGGCCAAAGTACATGGTAATCCCGGATGGCGGCTTGCACCAAGTCCCGACCCATAATCTTCATCGGACCAACTGCGGCACCAACGGCAACCAAGTAGTCCTCCATTGAGTACTCCGAATCAACGATAACAGGATCACCTCGGCGCACGCGAGCTGCAAGAACAGCTTTAGAGCTCTCGGGCTTAGCTTCGGGAAAATGATCTGCGCAAAACACGAACATGTCAGGCGGCAGCAGAGACAAAGACAAAAATAATTCGGCTGTGCTAGGAAACTCACGATGAATGTATCTCATCATTATCTGAAGGTCCTTGGCCCAATCAATCTTGCTTTTCTCGAAACGAGCAACCTCCTCGCTCAACCCCTGGGTTTTCAATTCGGCGGCCTCGAGGAGTTCTTTGTTCTTCTGCAGCTCCAGAGACAGCCGATTCTTCTCCTCGGAAAATTCTTGGTCAACCTTTTCCAGTTCAGATTTCTGAGAGAGCTTAAGGGTATCCAATTCGGCTCGCAGGCGAGCTATTTCATCATCTTTTTCTTGTAATTGCGCCGAATGAATAGCGTTTTGCTCTAAAAAATGCAGCATCACGTCAGGCATGGGCGTGCAATCTTGGTGCGATGCTGCAAAAGTTTGCAACTCGGCTTTACCAGAGCCAAATGCGGTAAGGAAGCTTAGAACACATGTTAAAAGAGAAAAGATGTAAGATAAAAGGGAAACTAACCTTCAAAGCTCTTGACCTTCTTCTCAAGGCGAATATTGAGGTTATTAATGTTACCTGTTCACCAAGAAAGTAAGCCGGCATCTCGCGGACAAATAAATAAGAACGTTGGAAATAAGGAAAAGGAACTATCGACTTACCAGCCTTCTTTACCACTGGAAGAATTTTCTCGTACTTTTCTTCCAGTTTGCGGTGCGAAAAAAGCAACCTCTGGAATTCGGCGGTCCGCCGGTCATGTGCAACCTGGGCAATGAGGCAAAACGATAAATCGACAGTAAAAGTTAAATCAGATCCGAGTCAAGCGAAACTTAACTCGGATCTAGGTGGCTAGATATTCAAAGCTAAATCAGATCCGAGTCAAGCGAAACTTAACTCGGATCTAGGTGACTAGGTATTCAAAGCTAAATCAGATCCGAGTCAAGCAAAACTTAACTCGGATCTAGGTGGCTAGATATTCAAAGCTAAATCAGATCCGAGTCAAGTAAGACTTAACTCGGATCTAGGTGGCTAGATATTCAAAGCTAAATCAGATCCGAGTCAAGCAGAACTTAACTCGGATCTAGGTGGCTAGATATTCACAGCTAAAGCAGATCCGAATCAAGCTAAAAAACATAACTCAGATCTGCGTAGCCAGAAATTCGAAACCTAGAAACAAACCTTAAATTAAATCGAAGATCATTAAACTTCCAAGCATATAACAAGTTATTTCCTTGCAAGTTTCGGGGACTAGAGCATATAGTAACATCTGGGGACAAGTCCAAGACTCAGAGAAACAGCAATTACCTCATTCATTTTGTTAGTGTCAAGGATGAACTTGGCAGCATGGTCGAAGCGGCCACTGATGTCGGAAAGCTGAAAGGGCTGGTTGATGGGATTACCCTCAAACTGATCAGCAGCATTCCAATTATTGGCGTACTCCACCAGCGCGCCGAGGCTGTTCCCGCTTGCCGTCCGAGTTAAGACTTTACCCCGGACATGTTCTATAACCGCAGCGGCTGCAGGGCTTTTATGAAGAGCAAGCTGGGTGCTGGCGGCCGAGGCAACGGAGGCTTTAGTAGGCGCAGTCCCCTTGCGCAGCATGTCGGCGACACTAGGCTGAGAAGAGCCGGCAAGACCCTTCTGGGAAGAGGAAGCCTTGGTGGCAACAGCTTTTCTCGCCTTAGACGAGGCATCAGCAGGAAGTGACACCTCAATAGTAGGGACGGCGTCTTTCGGAGCAGCGGGAGTTACGGTAGCAGAAGGCACCGAGATAACGACTTCTTCGGCCGAGGCTGGGGTGGCTGTAGAAACTGCCGGGGTAGATAAAGGTGCAGTAGCAGCGCAAGGACCCATAGAAGGGGCGGAGGGTTCGACAAGAACCTCGGATGGCCGATTCGAATCCATGTCAATAGAAGGTGTGTCAGGCACGTCGCGGCGAGGAGGCGATGAATTCGGAGCTGGAGGAGAAGCAGGACGAGTAGGACTAGGAATCCTGATATCATCGATGGGCGGAGGAGATGGCTGCCGAATCGGGCGGCTAGTCATGCTAGGACCGCCGGGTTTAACAGAAAGCGGAGCACTGCAATAATAAGAAAGAAAAATCGTCAGTATGAAAAACAGAAAGAGAGAAACAAGAAATATAAGCAAAAGGAACTTACCCGGCAACCCCAGGCATAGTCTTGCGCCTGGGAGGATTCGGAGCGGACTTCTTCATTCGTTTCTTGGGGACCGCTTCCGAGGCACTAGCAGTAGCCCCGCGTTTCCCCGAGGTAACAGGGGGTCAAGAAGCAATAGGCTCGGCATCGTGAACCTGACCGGCCGGAATAGCTGGGAAAGTAGAAGCCGGAAATGCATAAGAAATAGGCATTGCGGCAACTACCTCAAGAATTTGGACCTCGTCCGAATCACCTTCCTCCTCGTGCGCCGAAGTCTTGCCACGAGCTCGAGCCGGGGCAGGATCCGACTTAGGGACGAACTCCTCGGAGTCCGGCTCACCAGTATCCGGGGTGTTCCGGTCCGCGGGCCACGGAAGCAACAAAACTTCGGCGTCCTCATTTTTCTGCTCTGCGAACCTCTGCAAGACGTGGAGAAAGAGAGTTAGCGGATTCCGTTACGAAAGCAATGGAATAGCAGAGCGGTACTGATTAAGTTTACCTCAGGAGGCGGATGATCGCGGGTGAAGGGTTTCAATCCCCAAGTCCAATCCTCAGGCATCTCCGTCTTGAAGATAGCTCGGACGCGCTTATAGATAAGGTAATTGTCCAGTTCCACGGTTGAAACTCGGTTAGGGTCAAGGGGACCACTCATGTAGCACAGCTTGTGAGTCCGCTTCTGGAATGGGCAGATCCGGCTACTAATAAAAGTAGCCATCAGGTCTTCACCGCATAATCCGGCGCGGATCAGCTCCTTGAGCCGAATCTCAAATGCCTCGGCCAAGGCATGACTTTTCCTCGGATTGTAGAGCCAGTTCACCTTAGAAGGCGGGCCAATTGAGAAGGCAGGGAGCCGAATCTTGTACTTTGTCCCTCTGTTCTTGACGTAAAAGAAAGATTTGTGCCACTTCTTGCACGACTCTAACCCGGTAACACGAGGAAATACGGATTTCCTCCGAGGTGTAATGGACGCTGCCCCGCACTGAGTAAGAGATTTCTCGGAAGGGTGCAGAGATTTGTCAGGGACTACATTGGAGCGAATCTGGAAGAACTTCGACCAGACGTGCACTGATGGCCACAGGCCGAAGTATCCCTCCGAGGCGGAGATGAAAGCAGAGAGAGAAGCGATGGCGTTCGCAAGAAGATGATGCGGCTGAAGGCCGAAGTAGTCGAGAAATTCTCTAGCGAAATCGCTAAGAGGGAGACCAAAGCCACGCGCGAAGTGCGACATAAAAACCACATACTCGCCCTCCCTAACATCCGGAGAGGACTCGCTGCCGGGTAAGCGACAAGAGACCTCGGCGGGAATTCTTCGAGTCCGGATAAGCCATTCGATCTCACGGCGTGTAACAGAGGAGCCCTGCCACGAGCCTCGCTCGGGCCCAGAGCCAGCGTCGTCATCCTCTACCAGAGCGCCGCTAAAAGAACTAGACATGGGGTCGCCGGAGAGATCGCCGGAAGAAGAGCTGGCGGCGGAGGAAGGTTTAGAGCTGCGAGGCCCCGTCGTGATTTGGCACGGGAGCGGCGGCGGAGGAGCAGAGGAACCGCCGCACGAGTACTAGATTCAAACGGAGAAATCTAGATAGAACCTAGGCAGTGCGGCCGAAAAGAACTCACCGGCGACGGTAGCGAAGCAGACAACCGCAAGCGAGGCAGGCGGAACAGCACAGTATAGTCCTCGCCGTCGGAAGCTCCGACGAGCGCGTGGCGGCGGAGCTGCAAGAGAGCGCGGAGGCGAGAGGAAGAAGAACGGCACGGGCGAACAAGAAGGGGAAAAGTGAACTCACAGACGCCGCGCCCCTCTTTATAGTCAGGCCACGAACGAGTAGTGGGATCGTGGGTGTGGCGGTTGATCGTGTAGATCGTGGGTGCGGCGCGGATGCACGACGTTGAATGGAACCGCACCAGCGGACACACAACAGCAAAGAAGGTTGCGATCCCCCAGGGAAACGAAACACGAGGCGTCGCAGCGCCGGCGCAGCAGGTACAGTGTCAACTGTAGCCTGTCAGTAAATACTGTAGAAGAACGAAAAACCAGAAGAACAATGATGAGGGTGACACGTAGGACAAGGCGTACGAGGGAAGGAACATGGGTACCTCGGACGAGAAAAAGATAACTCGGGAACAATACAGGAAAATATGATGAAGCTGATACGACCCGGCCGAAATTATCAGCAGGGTCACACCAGCTTCGGGGACTAATGTCGGGGGGGGGGGTGACCCCGGATAGGATAAAGACGGTGAAATACGAAGGTACGATCCCCGTCAGGTTCCCGAGTTACAGTTTAAGTCGGCCGGATCCCGTATAAGTCGGCCGACATAAGGAGGCGAGAGGCCAGTAAATGTATATTGAGATATTACCCGGCCGAGATATTATGTAAGTCGGCCGGGTCAGCCCGAATGATCTTAATGCAGGTGAATGAAGATACGAGCTATTCGAGGAAGGACCGAATGATAAGAAGCTTCTAGGAGAAGGAGAAGCCTGAAGTCAAACCCTAGCTGCAAGCTAGGGAGAATCTGAGCAGAGCCAAGCGCTACGGACAAAGGCGCAGAGCGACAGAGAGGCAGGAGGAGGTCACGGAGGTGACAGTGCGGAAGACCGAGGAGCGCAGGGGGGGGCCTCTGGGACTTTGACGTTGTTACAAGAGCGACCGGGAAAGGGGAGCACCGAACTGCTATTTTGGGACAAGCATATTCCTAGAAGATGCTTGCCCCGTCAGCCCTAGAGGAAGCCAGGGCTCTCCTTTATAAGGAGAGGCTTGGATTCAGAAGGGGCATTGGGAAAAGGTTAGTGCCGTTAGGCTGGTAAGTTCTTATCTTCTCCCTGTAAACCGCTCAAGGAGCACTTGTAGCCCAAGGAAGAAGAAATAAAGATCTTTACCTGCATCCTCTGTGTGTAGAATCATCTACATCTTCCCTCCCCAGATCCCACTAGCATCCATTGGTCCCGTACTTTAGCCTACCCATGGCATCTGCCGTGCCACCACCACGACATGGGCTCACCTTGCGCCGCACCTAGGGCAGGTGTGGCCCACCTGCCAGGCCTCTGACTTCGCCCTCTCGCCTATATATTCCTCATGAAACCCTAATACCAGGGGGGCAACCACAATAGATTTCCGCCTCTGCGGGGCAGACAACACCGAGAGAGAACGATCTCTCCGTCAGACAGATTTCTGCGGGGGAAATTACTTCCCGAAGAGGGAAGATCATCGTCATCAACACTGTCATCAAGCTAGGCTTCATCGGGATCATCATCATCATCCACACCATCATCTCCACCAGCACCATCATCACCACTCTGTCCCGCTGTAACAATTGTGTTGGATATTGCTTTAGTTCTTAGGGGAAACTTTCCCGGTGATAATTACTATTGTGGTTGATGCTTGTGAGTGGAACCATTGGATTATTGTTTATGTTCAGATTGTTATTCATAACCATATCATCTTTGATCTTGATCCATATGATGTCTTGTGAGTAGTTCGTCTAGTTCTTCAATACATGGGAGAATTCATGTTGTTATTAGTGGATTTGTGTTGAGTTATTATTCAATGGTTTAGTATTTAAGTTGTGGTGCTATTCTTCTAGTGGTGTCATGTGAACATTGAATACATGATACTTCACCATTTATGGGCCTAGGGGAATGCATTGTGTATTTGACTACTAATTGTGGGGTTGTCGGAGTGACAGAAACCTAAAGCCCCGTTAGGACACCTTTGGACAAGGGAGTGTAGGATCTCAGAGTTTAAGGTTGTGGTTAGGTTTATATCTTAATTACTTTCCTGTAGTTGCGGATGCTTGCAGGGGGTTTAATCACAAGTATGTATTAGTCCAAGTAAGGTCGGTACATTAGCACAGGTTCGCCCACACAACACTTACAACACCAAAGAAGAGTACTCAGCTATTTGAAGCGAAAGCACTTGACAGAATTCCCATGTGTCCTCGAGAACGTTTGGTCCTTATAAGTATTTCCACCAGCTTGTCCTTTGCTAAGAAAGGATTGGGCCACTTGCTGCGTTTGTTCTTTATTACTTGCACTTTGTTTTGTTGCTTTATCAGAAAACCACTAAAAATCCGTTTGCTAAGTATTTACAGAGATTTCCTGATCCATACCACTAGTCAACACCTTCTGCTCCTCGTTGGTATCGACACTCCTATTTATCGAAAGTACGGCGATACACTCACTATACTTGTGGGTCATTAGTGGGTATTTCACGGACCCATCTTATGATGATATGCGTTATCCATTGCCAATATTTTTCTCATCACAATTTATTGTGCAAAGGTATGAGTTCAAATGCTATTATATCTATTTGTGCACTCTTGATGGGTTTGTAAAATAGAGGGGGAGGATTGATCCTATTCATCCAGGGGGAGCCCCGTCTCTATTTTCCAAAAAAACCATGATTATCTTCCTAATATTATATTGCAAAGGTGTGTTGTCATCAAACACCAAAAAGGGGGAGATTGAAAGTGTAATTCCTATTTTTATGATTTTGATGTTTGATGATAACACACCTATTGGTTTAATCGTGCGCTAAGTGTATCTCAGGTATTTAAGGTTGTGGCACGAAAAATGAATTGCCCACTGTTGGCACGTGCCAAATGCACCAGTGCTGACCGGTAGTACCGGAAGTCACAATCGGTACTACCGCTTGGCACCTGTAGTACCGCTTCATTGTACCGGTCACATCTGATAGGGAAGGAACGCTCTCATCAAACCTCAGTACCACCTGGTACCGCGGAGCGGCACTACCGCTCCAACCGGTAGTACCGCTTGCACCAAACGGTACTACCGCTTGACCACGGTAGTACCGCTCGACTGTACCGGGCGACACTGAGGGAGGACAAGAGCTTTCCATCCCTCTCAGTACCAACCGGTACCTGGAGCCGGTACTACCGCTTCTCAGGACCGGTACTACCACTTAGCAGTAGCACCGCTAAGTTGTTCCGGAGGTGCCTAAGGCTGGCTCAACTATGTGGTGCATCTCCGGTACTTGGTTCGGCACCTGACCGGTAGTACCCGTTGTGTCCGATACTACCGCTTTTATACCGGTAGTACCGGTGCATTTAATTCCCAACGGGCAGATTCCCTCCAAGTGCTATAAATGCACCCTTCACCTACCTTGGAAGGTTGCTCGTCCCACTCAAGAACACCACGTCCATTTGAGCCACCAAATCGCCAAGATCTCTTCACTCAACCATCCAAAGTCGTTGATCTTTGGAGAATCGAAGGAGGAGCCCTTGAACTATGGATTCACCAAGAGAGATCTTCATTTCCCCCTCATTCACTTGAGGGCCCCTTGCTCTAGTGTTTCGTTGGAAACTCTAGTTCTAGATTTGGTTCCTACAAGTTTGTCTTTGATTGTTTGACAGCTTGCTTGTATTCGGGAGCCTCCAATTAAGTTATGGATGTGTGCCTCGAACTAGTTGTAAAGGTGCCGGCTTCCACCTTGAAGGTTGTCGATATAGTGGAAGAGGTGAATCGAACCCATCGGGGTGAGGTTCATCGGAGAACAAGGGAGGCATTTCATGGCGTAGGTGGTTTGATACCACCCCCTCTCCAAACATAGATGTACTTCCCCTCAAAAGGAAGGAACTACGGGAAACAAATCCTTGTGTCTCCGCGTCCACCACTTTGGTTACTTCTATCCTTTACCGCACTTTACTTTACTTGTTCTTTCTTAGTGTTGTGCTAGGTGGTACTCATTTGACATATAGGTAAATTCACCTTAGTTGCATAATCTAGAGAATTTACCTTTCTTGTCAAACCTCAACTTGAAAAAGAAGAAAAATTTAAGTAGCACCTATTCACCCCCTCTAGGTTCCCATACGATCCTTTCACATGCTCTCCGTTGTTAGTATCTATCTTGTCCAAGTAGTTTCTAGTGACTCCAAGACGGGGTATTTATGCTTGATAGTGGGTTCATGCCTCTATTTAATCTAAGGGAAGTGACATAAATCTCTAAGGTTGTAGATGTGCTATTGCCACTAGGGAGAAAACAACGGTCTCTTGTTCATGGAACAAGTGGATTGTTTACCTTACACACTTGGCTTAAAGCAGTTGTCTGTTGCTTGCAACTTAATACTGGAGGGGGTTTGGATGATAACCCAAAGGTGGACTTCTAGTCATAGATGAAGTTGGATGGCGGTCTATGTATCTTGTTGTATTGCCCAATCGAATCTCATAGGATCTTGATGTCTAGTATGCATTGTTATGCCTTGCTCAGTCCTGACAATTGCCCTGCTGTAATTTGTTTACCCATCATTCCACGTTTGTTTTTCTAAGGAGAGCACCTCTAGTGAACTATGGACCCCGGTCCAATATTTACCATTGATACATCTTCCACTTGTACTGTTTACTTTCTGCAAACCACTATCACCTTCCACACCATACAGTTAACCCTTTGTTATAGCAATCAGTGAGATTGACAACCTCACTGTTCATTGGGGCAAAGTCTTGAGTTTGTGTTATGCAGGTCTCCAAGTTGCTTGCAACACCTTTGAGACGTTTCCTTCCTCCTACTGGTTCGATAACCTTGGTTTCTTACTGAGGGAAGACTTACTGCTGTGATCTTCACACCTTGCTCTTGGGGTTTCCCGACGAAGCGCTCTCAGGCGCCATCGACAAGTTTTTCTGGTGCCGTTGCCCGGGAGGCTAAGGACGTCTTCACAAGGGAAGTCCTTCACAAACTTTCTCTTTACATTGTTTTTGTTTTGTTCTTTTGCTTGGTTTTGATTGCCTATTTTTATCAAAAACTTCAAAATAAATTAGTTTAGTTTGGTTTGATTTCTCTTATAAAAAAACAAAAAAAATAGTTCATGCTCTAGTTTCTGGTCTGTTATTGCCTTGCTTTGTCATGCTTTCTATCAATGGATGGTTTCTTTGAAACTAGTTCTTATTGGCAAGGTGGGTTCATGGAAGAGTAAAAGTATTATTATAAGGAACACAGTTTGTCAAAAAAAGGGAAACACTTATGGTAACAAATTGATAAATTGAATACTATTGCTAGAGAGGTGTGCTCTACTTATAATGTTACTTATTGCTTTGATGAATCTTGTTGTTGTAGGAGGTATAAACACCTGCCTTTTCAATGTGAGTATAATGATAATGTTACCATATCCTTCTTATGTTAAAGGAAAATATGATTTTTATGATGTGGAACAAATTGAAGAATTTATTGCTTTCAAGGGTGCATTTGAACTTGCCAGTTTTCTTGAAAATACTGATGATGCACCTTATGAATATGAGGTTTATGAGATACTAAAATTTTGCTTTGATAATTACTAGGAAGAAAATGGCTATATTCTTGAATATTTTAATAGATGCTTTCCACAAATGGAAGAGACTAATGCCTTGCAGGAGCCTATGGAAGAAGAAATTGTTGAACCTGAAAGCTCATTAGATGAAAAAGAGGAGGAGAGTGATGAAAAAAAGGAGGAAGAATGGATTGGGTACCCATGCCTACCTTCTAATTAATGAGAGTAACTCTTTATCCCTTACATTATTTGATTGTCCTCCATGTTTACCAAAGGAGGATGAAGGTTATGTTCTTGTGCGTTCTTTTGAAATATCTGCTATGGGTAAAACTTGTGATAATAGTTATGCTCCAGTTATCTATGATAACCCTTTATTTGTGCTTGACTTTGAAATGCATGGTACTAAAGATTTTTTCTTGGAAAATGTTTATGATAAGGCTCTAGATGATGGTCCTATATTGAATGATCAGTCACCTTGTTATAAAATTGTTAAAAGTGGGTTTGAAGGTTCTAATCCCACTATTTTTGAGCTTGATAGAAATTATGTGTTTGTAGATCATGAAAATCATGCCTTATGTGATAGTTATATTGTTGATTTTATTCATGAGTCTACTGAAAATTATTATGAGAGAGGAAAATATGGTTGTAGAAGTTTTCATGGTACCAAAACACTTCTCTATGTGCTGAAAGTTTTGAAGTTACTCTTGTTTTATCTTCCTATGCCTGTCACTTTGTTCTTTGTGAATTTATTTGCATACAAGATTCCTATGCATAGGAAGTGGGTTAGACTTAAATGTGTTTTGAATTTGCTTCTTGATGCTCTCTTTTACTTCAATTCATATTTATTATGTGAGCATCTTCTCAAACTTTCCGTGCCTAACTTAAAGGCGTGAAAGAAAAGTACTTGTTGGGAGATAACCCAAGAGTTTCCTTGAGTCTTGGAAGTTATTTCTTCAGTAATGACCTCTCCTTATCCTTTTTTTTGCTTTTTTGCGCCAGGAATGACCTCTAATGAGAGGGGAGTAAGATTTGGGGAGTTGCTGTCCCGAAACAGATTTCTGTCCTCCACCATAAACATTCGTGAGGAGCCTCTGTAAGTCAGATTGAGATGAAAATTTACGAATAAATCCTCCATTATGTTATCTAACTTTAGTTAGTTCAACACTTTTTGATTTGATCAAAATAAGATTTTCCAAAAAATATGTTTCTACCTGGTGGTCTGTTTTGACAGATTTCTGCCATTATTTGCATTTGCTTCTTATTGGTTCCTTTTTGAGTTCTGTTTTGGGGAATTGAGATTTTTGAAGGAGTTGCTATAGTAGCTTGTGTTTTTAGTGAAAAAAATTGCTGTTCGAAAGCTAAACCCAAAGGTCTATTATCTTTTGAATACACTAATGTTGCTAATGAAGATTGTGTGAAGTTTTGTATGAAGGAAAAATTTCAGGTGTAGAGAGAGAATGATGTAATGAGATGAAGAATGGACAAAATCTGAAGCTTGGGGATGCCACCCTGGTGTCACCCCAAGAAATATCCAAGAGGTACAAGCGTCAAAGCTTGGGGATGCCCAAGGCATCCCCTTCTTCATCAATAAAAAGCTCAGGTCTTTATAGTGTTGGAGATATGCCCTAGAGGCAATAATAAATGTAGTTATTATTATATCTTTGTGTTTATGTTAAATGTTTACATTCATGCTATAATAGTATTGACCAGGAAACATTAATACTTGTGTGATTTGTAAACTAAATTAGAGTCCCTAGTAAAGCCTCTTCATAATACTAGCTTGTTGGTTAATAGATGATTGTGGTTTCCCTATCATGAACATTGAGATGTTATTAACAACAAGATCATATCATTAGGAGAATGGTATGATGGACATACTCCTATAGATAAGCGTAGCATAAAGATCAAGTCATTTTAATAGTTCAATTGCTATAAGCTTTCTGATACATAGTAACCTAATTCCTTCGACCATGAGATCATGCTTATCACCATCACCGGAAGGATGCTTTGATGACATCAAACACCACACCGTAACTGGGTGGCTATAAAGGTGGCATTGAGTGTTCGGAAAGTATGGGTTGAGACACATGGATCAAGAGTGGGATTTGTCCATCCATATGACGGATAGATATACTCTGGGCCCTCTCGGTGGAATGTCATCCAATTAGCTTGCAAGCATGTGACTGGCTCACAAGGGATCACATATCACGGGAACGAGAAAAGAGTACTTATCAGTAACGAGGTTGAACTAGGTATGAAGAGATACCGACGATCAAAATCTCGGATAAGTAAACTATCGTGAGACAAAGGGAAATTGGTATTGTATGTAAGTGGTTCATTCGATCGCAAAGTAATCATAGAAATATGTGGGAGCCATATGAATTTCCAAATTGCTCTATTGGTTATTGATCGGAGAAGTGTCTAGATCATGTCCACATAATTCACGAACTGTAGGGAGACACACTTAAGGATTCGATGTTGTTGAGTAGTTATGGAATGATGAGTAAGAGACCAAATGTTGTTTGGAGTCTCGGATGGGATCTAAGATATCACGAGGAGATCCGGAATGGTCCGAAGAATATGATTCATATAAGGAAAGTCCTGTTTCGGAGTTGGGGAATGATTCTGGTGTTTTCATCGGGAATGTTCTAGAAGGTTCCGAAAGGTCTGGCACTCCGGAGGGTAAGGGTACATGAATGTGTCATGAAAATGTGGAATGGTTGCATCATGTACTAGGTATCATGGCTGGGCAAAATAAAGGGAGAAATCAAATCCTAGTTTGAAAAGTCAAACGCCAATTTGAAAAGTCAAAAGGCAGTTTTGCTTGGTGGAGGGAGAGTAGGAAACCTACTTGGGGAGGATGTTGGGCCACGCAGAGATAAAACAAAACTTTTCCTCTAACGTGGTGATCCCAAGATCTAGCTGAGGTAGAAGGCCACGAGGTTTACCACTAGACGCGCGGTTGCGGATTACTGATGAAGCGCGTCAGTTGATGCAGTGCAGTCCTTACGATCCGATCGTCCTGGTGCTGATCGTACAGCACCTCTGCTGGTATCCACACGTACAAGGAGGAGCGCCAGCGGCGAACTGCTAGGTTCGTTACGGCGGCTGGACTGCTGTGGAGCTAGGGTTTCCAACACATGGAATGACCTAACCGAACAACGATTAACCCTTCTGGGTTACAGTGCTCCACTATATATAGGGAGTGAACGTGGGCTCCGCTCGCGCGACCCATTCACTAAAGCCCATATAAAACTAGTCACCGTGAGTCCAACTCACTAACTCAGTCCTAATCCGGTTTAGGTCCAACCCAACCAGATTACATGTTTAGATCCAATCCGAACTCGCTCCCGCTCTTAAGTGTGTGACCCCGCAGGCTCATGGTTACTTGGACACGATTAGAGTCCGACTCACAATCGATCAATCGGCATCGGCTCCTAGCAGAACTTGCCGATTCCCAAGTACCAAAGAGTCATGACGACTTGCCTTTCCAATGCGACTAACGTCCGAGTCCTTTTTGCCTCACGATATACCTTGTCAGACTATAGGCGAATATATGTCATCCCTTAAATAGTCCGACTCTCTTCTCGATCCGAGATAAGTGATTCACCCGACTAACTCTTAGCCGATCGCCTCGGTTAACACTTAACCGAGTCGTGCATGGCCATGCTTTCCGAATCATATCTCACGAGAGGGCCCAGAGAATATCTCTCCGAGTGGAGGGGCAAAATCCCATCTTGGTTATTCACATCACGCAGCTTGATTCTCAGTCGACCCGAACCCTGCCTTTATAACTGCCCAGTTACGGATCAGCGTTTGACAGAACCTAAGTCGGTGATCCTCAACTCGGACTATGCAACAACCTCAGGTCTAAGGATTACATTGGTTGAGATATACAAATGACAGCTTAGTTCGTTGTACCTCAATATGGGTCAATCCGACTCGCTAAACTCTTTAGCCTAGTCTGTGTAAGTTGGAATAGCATCTCCATGCCCATGACAAGTGGAACCGAGTCATCAAGCCAACTTTCACATTGGTCTAAGTTGTGTGTCCAGTACAACCTCAATGACCAAGGATATTTAGTACAAACAACATGAATGCATAGTTCCACAACTGAATCACATATTCAATGATACACATCAGATGTTTATACAAGGACTACTTAATAACTTTATGAATACAATGGGAAATCTCATCATACATGATTGCCTCTAGGGCATATTCCCAACAGTCTCCCACTTGCACTAGAGTCAATCTTCCGACATCACATTTCTAAGCATCTAATGCCCATGGCTCTCAGGTGCGCCTCATGCTTCGGCTAGGGTAACGGCTTTGTCAACGGATCCGCAATGTTTGCATCCGTGTGTACCTTGCATAACTTGATATCACCCTGATCCACGAACTGGCGAATTAGGTGGTACCGCATGAGTATGTGCTTGTTCTTCTGGTGTTGTCTAGGTTCCTTGGCTTGTGCAATAGCACCATTGTTGTCACAATACACGTCCAACGGATTGGACGAGCCCTGAACCACACCAAGATCCATGAGGAAATTCCTCATCCAAATAGCTTCCTTTGCTGCCTCCGAGGCAGCAATATACTCAGCCTCTGTTGTAGACGCAGACACAGTCTCTTGCTTGGAACTTTTCCAGCTCACAGCACCTCCGTTTATAATAAACACGTATCCGGATCGCGAACGAGAATCATCAGAGTCGGTGAGATAACTCGCATCTGTGTAACCCTTTACACTAAGTTCATCTTCACCACCATAAACCAAGAACATATCCTTAGTCCTTCTCAAGTACTTTAGGATATTTTTAGCCGCTGTCCAGTGGATCTCTCCAGGATCAGCCTGGTATCTGCTCACAACACTTAAAGCATAGGAAACATCCGGCCTAGTACAAATCATGGCGTACATGATGGATCCAACTGCAGAAGCATATGGAATCGCACTCATCCGACTTCGCTCATCAGTTGTCGAAGGACACTGAGTCTTGCTAAGTTTTACACCATGGGACATCGGTAAGAACCCCTTCTTAGACGATTCCATGTTGAACTTTTTCAACACTTTGTCCTAATAAGTACTCTGACTCAATCCAATGAGCCTCCTTGATCTATCTCTATAGATCCGGATTCCGAGGATGTATGTTGCCTCACCCAAGTCTTTCATTGAGAAACTCCTTTCCAATGCTTTCTTGGTTTCTTGCAACATCTGGACATCATTTCCAATCAGTAATATGTCATCCACATATAAGATTAGAAAATTTACTTTGTTCCCACTAAACTTCTTGTACAAACAAGAATCATGATCACTCTTGATGAAGCCAAACGATTTGACTACCTCATCAAAGCGAATATTCCAACTCCGAGATGCTTGCTTCAACCCATAAATGGATTTCTGAAGTTTGCATACCTTGTCAGCATTAGCCGGATCGACAAAACCCTCGGGCTGTATCATATACACGTCATCGGTTAAATTTCCGTTAAGGAAAGCCGTTTTGACATCCATCTGCCATATCTCATAGTCGAAATAGGCCTCTATAGCTAACATGATCCGAACTGATTTAAGCATCGCTACGGGCGAGAAGGTCTCGTCGTAATCAACTCCTTGAACTTGTCGGAACCCCTTCGCGACAAGGCGTGCTTTATAAATTGAAACATTTCCATCCATATCAGTTTTCTTCTTAAAGACCCATTTGCACTCGACGGGTCTTGCACCGTCTGGCAGATCAACCAAGTTCCAAACTTGATTTTCATCCATGGACTTTATCTCGGATCTCATGGCTCCAAGCCATGACTCGGAATCAGATCCCACCATCGCTTCCGAATAATTTGCCGGCTCATCACTGTCTAACAGTAACACATCACGAACACTTCGTAATCTTGCCGATCTTCGTAGTACAGGTGCTGCTGTCGGCTCAGCTGCCACGATCGGCTCAACCTCCAAGGTTTTTGCCGATTCGCTATTAGCCGATTCCTCTCGAATTTCTTCGAGTTGCACCGTGCTCCCACTTACTCCCCGACTGAGAAACTCTTTCTCAAGGAAGACACCGTTCCGAGCGACAAACACTTTGCCCTCTTCTCGGTTGTAGAAGTAGTAACCCAAGGTTTCCCTCGGATACCCCACGAAAATACATTTATCCGACTTGGCCGTAAGCTTGTCCGATTGAAGTCGCTTGACAAAAGCTTCACAACCCCAAATCTTAAGAAAAGACAAACTCGGCTTTTTGCCTGTCCACATCTCATGCGGTGTCTTCTCTACCGATTTTGATGGTACTTTGTTTAGTGTGAACGCCGCTGTTTCTAGACAATAACCCCAAAATGATAAAGGCAGATCTGTCCGACTCATCATTGATCGTACCATGTCCAACAAGGTCCGATTCCGCCTTTCCGAAACACCATTCCTTTGTGGCGTTCCTGGCGGAGTAAGTTGAGGAACTATTCCACAACTTTTCAGATGGTCATGAAACTCATGGCTCATGTACTCGCCTCCTCGGTCCGACCGAAGAAACTTTATTTTCTTTCCGAGTTGATTCTGTGCTTCATTCTGGAATTCTTTGAACTTTTCAAAGGCTTCCGACTTATGTTTCATTAAGTAGATATATCCATACCTACTCAAATCATCAGTGAAGGTAATGAAGTACTCATAACCACCCCTGGCTGTCGTGCTCATTGGTCCACATACATCACTATGTACTAGTCCCAACAAGTCGGACGCCCTTTCGCAACTCTTTGCAAAAGGTGTCTTGGTCATTTTGCCGAGTAGGCAAGATTCGCATGTCTCGAATGACTCCAAGTCAAACGAAGTTAAGAGTCCATCATCATGGAGCTTCTTCATGCGTTTCCAACTTATATGACCAAGCCGACAGTGCCAAAAGTAAGTCATATTCAGATCATTTGGTTTCAACCTTTTAACATTTATGTTATAAACCGACTCACCATCAAGATTCAAAATAAATAACCCGTCCTGGACGGGTGCAAAGCCGTGAAACATGTCATTCAAATACAAAGAACAACCATTATTCTTGATATTCGACTCATAGCCTTGCCTCATCAAACATGAAGCAGAAATAATGTTTCGACTGAGCACTGGAACATAATAACAATTATTTAGTTCCATAATGAATCCGGAAGGTAAATGAAGTTGCATCGTGCCGACTTCCAACGCAGCAACTCTTGCTTTGTTGCCGACTCGAATATCAACCTCGCCTCTTGCTACGCTCCTAGTTCTTACCAGTCCCTACAACGAGTTGCAGATGTGAATAACTGATCCGGTATCATATACCCAAGAACTATTAGGTGCATCAGCAAGATATATGTCTATAACATTGCAAACAAGTGTACCTGAGTCGGAAGTCATACCTCCACTCTTGGCTTTGTCGGCCAAATACTTGCTGCAGTTCCTCTTCCAGTGGCCATCCGCCTTGGAGTAGAAGCAAGTGGATCCGGCTGAAGGAGATGGTTTAGTCCCTGAGGAAGCGCTTGGGACCGGGTCCTGAGCCTGCTTTCCTCCTGACTTAGCCTTCTTCTTAGTCCAAGAACTCTTCTTGAACTTAGCCTTATTCTGCACCATCAACACTTGACTGGTGCCCTTCTTGAGATCCGCCTCTGCCTGCTTGAGCATCCCATGCAATTCAGTGAGCTTCTTATCCATACCATGCATGTGGTAGTTCGAAATGAACTGCCCATATGCACTAGGAAGAGAGTTCAGAATTATATCCGTAGCGAACTCTTCGCTTATGGGGTAGCCAAGCCTCTCCAAAGACTGCACGTAACCAACCATTTTGATCACATGCGGACTCAGTGGATCACCATCCTTAAGCTTGCAACTCAGCAAAGCCTGAGAGACTTGATACCTCTCAGTCTTCGCCTGAGCCTGGAACATACTTTTGAGGCTTTCGATCATATCGTAGGCCTCAACATGCTCGAACTGCTTTTGCAAGTCCGGTTCCATGTGAGCAAGCATAAGACAGCTGATATCCGTGGACTCATCCTTAGCCCGACGGTAGGCATTGGTGGCTGCGACAGTCGCATTCTCATTCGGCTCATCTGGAAGTGGGTTGTCTAGGACATGGTCCTTCTTTTCTTGTTTGAGAACAATTCTCAGATTTCGATACCAGTTGGTAAAATTAGTGTCGTTCAGTTTATCTTTCTCAAGAATGGTTCTCAACGCAAAACCGGATATCTGAGAGTGACTGCTACTTGGTGCCATGATCTACAACAGAAAATATGCAAAGAACACTTAAGACATGTATTCATAAAAGAGCAAGCATATTAAACATTTTAATATTTTATGCTCCCACTAGAACCAACACCCCTCCGATGGTTACTTAGTGATTCAGGATCCTAAATAAGCAAGTCGGCTAGTGAGCTTTAGCATCACTGCTAGCCGCCAAGTGATCTAGGTAGACAACTCCTTGTCAATCGCATCTCATGTGACTCCTGTTGGATGGGTGGCATCACATGCCCCGGCTCCCATCCGACCTTTCCCCGATTTCCACAACCGTTGTGATAGACCCGTCTAGCTTACCGAGTGTTTCTGCAGTAAGAGTCCGACTCGAACCCACCTAGTCGGAGAGAATTGGCAGCACCTCAATTTTATGAGCCCACTACCAAAAATGTCCGACTTGTGATGGTGAAAACACTGGCGGGAAAACCGACTAGACCTTCTTTGAGGGATTAAATTTTACCGACTATCTAATAGAGGTAAAACTGAGACATAACAATAACACAAAACAAAGCAATTATAATGTGAAATGGTATGGCTCTCTTCATGGCGATCTCCATCTCCACAAAGCCTGTAATCCGACTCGTGCCAACTCTTGTCACTTGCCGTCTTACTCCATGTCGCCGACATGTATAACGCCTTTCATGCCTTCCGGGTTCTCAAACAGCTACACTAGCTTAGTAAAGTAAATTACATAGAGAATCCGACACGCAGGTCGTTATACAATAAAATGACAGCACCTAGGCTCCAGCCGGCTGACAAAAACCGTGATTCGCAGATCACGTATGGATTACACACATACATCACATGCACATGAACCATACCATTCACAACTTCCTGCAAAAACAAGTTATGCATAGATACGATATCTACCGGCGTTGTGAAACTCGCAACGACATCTAAGGCGCTACGACAGGGCGAAGCCGGCGGTCCCGCTAGCCGGATAGCGGGCGGGGATCGAAGGGGCAGCGCCCCTCGCGGGTGCAGGCAGCGCCCGACGATTTTTTCCGAAAACATAGATCTCATCTACGATCCGAACATGGATTCCGACCATCGTTCCGATTCGATCAAACTTTTTGATCTTCGATCACCGCTTCTGGATTTACGTGTCACAGTCTACCCCGATGGCGGAAGCCGACCGGTAGGGGTATGTCGTTCCACGACCTCAGCAGTATGATCACGGAAATCAGATCTACCATTCCCCGAGTACAGTTGATCCAATCAAATTCATACAAAACCGATCTATCTCATAGATCGACCACCAAAAGAGCACATAGATCTCATCTATAGCCTACCGCATATCTCATATGCGAGATCTCGAGCCTAAAACCAGAAGCTATCGCTCTGATACCACTGTTGGGCCACGCAGAGATAAAACAAAACTTTTCCTCTAACGTGGTGATCCCAAGATCTAGCTGAGGTAGAAGGCCACGAGGTTTACCACTAGACGCGCGGTTGCGGATTACTGATGAAGCGCGTCAGTTGATGCAGTGCAGTCCTTACGATCCGATCGTCCTGGTGCTGATCGTACAGCACCTCTGCTGGTATCCACACGTACAAGGAGGAGCGCCGGCGGCGAACTGCTAGGTTCGTTACGGCGGCTGGACTGCTGTGGATCTAGGGTTACCAACACATGGAATGACCTAACCGAACAACGACTAACCCTTCTGGGTTACAGTGCTCCACTATATATAGGGAGTGAACGTGGGCTCCGCTCGCGCGACCCATTCACTAAAGCCCATATAAAACTAGTCACCGTGAGTCCAACTCACTAACTCAGTCCTAATCCGGTTTAGGTCCAACCCAACCAGATTACATGTTCAGATCCAATCCGAACTCGCTCCCGCTCTTAAGTGTGTGACCCCGCAGGCTCATGGTTACTTGGACACGATTAGAGTCCGACTCACAATCGATCAATCGGCATCAGCTCCTAGCAGAACTTGCCGATTCCCAAGTACCAAAGAGTCATGACGACTTGCCTTTCCAATGCGACTAACGTCCGAGTCCTTTTTGCCTCACGATATACCTTGTCAGACTATAGGCGAATATATGTCATCCCTTAAATAGTCCGACTCTCTTCTCGATCCGATATAAGTGATTCACCGACTAACTCTTAGCCGATCGCCTCGGTTAACACTTAACCGAGTCGTGCATGGCCATGCTTTCCGAATCATATCTCACGAGAGGGCCCAGAGAATATCTCTCCGAGTGGAGGGGCAAAATCCCATCTTGGTTATTCACATCACGCAGCTTGATTCTCAGTCGACCCGAACCCTGCCTTTATAACTGCCCAGTTAAGGATCAGCGTTTGATAGAACCTAAGTCGGTGATCCTCAACTCGGACTATGCAACAACCTCAGGTCTAAGGATTACATTGATTGAGATATACAAATGACAGCTTAGTTCGTTGTACCTCAATATGGGTCAATCCGACTCGCTAAACTCTTTAGCCTAGACTGTGTAAGTTGGAATAGCATCTCCATGCCCATGACAAGTGGAACCGAGTCATCAAGCCAACTTTCACATTGGTCTAAGTTGTGTGTCCAGTACAACCTCAATGACCAAGGATATTTAGTACAAACAACATGAATGCATAGTTCCACAACTGAATCACATATTCAATGATACACATCAGATGTTTATACAAGGACTACTTAATAACTTTATGAATACAATGGGAAATCTCATCATACATGATTGCCTCTAGGGCATATTCCCAACAGAGGAGTTCCTCTCCCTCCACCCGCCGGCCAAGGAGGCCGACTTGGGGGAGGACTCCCTCCCCCTTGTCCGCGCCCTCCCACCTATAAAAGGAGGGGCAGGGCTGCCCCTCTTCCCTACACACCCAACACTGTAGGGTTTCGTAGCATGGAAAACAAAAAATTTCTACCGCATACAAACAAACAAGCCAAGATCTATCTACTAGATTGTAGCAACGAGTCGATAGAATAACTCACCCTCGAAGATTCCAAAGTGTTAAACGAGAGCGGATTCTCGTGGGTGATGTAGTCGTACTCTTCCCGATCTCAAGATCGCGTAGACGATCCTTCCGGCGCTGCGTTCTGGCAGCGCTCCCGCAGTCGGTCACACGTTCGGTACTCGACGAAGTCCTTCCTCTCCCTTGTTCCAGCAGGCAGCGGAGGTTGTAGCACTCTCCCCGCGATTCCGGCAGCACAACGGCGTGGTGCCGGAAGTAGAGGGGAGATCTCGCAGGGCTTCGCCTTAAGCCGGAGCGAGTATGGTGGGCTATGAGAAATCCCTCGACGATCTAGGGTTTAGACACGCCAAGGAAGAGGTGCTAGAGCCGGCGACTAGGGCTTGGTCGTGCCCAATTCGGCGGCAAGGAGATCCCTAGGCAGCGGCGGCTTGGAGGGCGGCGGCGGCTAGGGTTAGGGTTTTCGGGGCAAGGGACTTATGTGTCTCTAGGAGGGAGCCCTGCTCCTCCTTATATAGGTGGAGGGGCCGGCCGGCCAAGGGGAGGGAGGGGAGTCCCTCCCCAACTCGGCTTGGGTGGTGCGCCGCCGGTTGGAGGAGGGAAACCCTCCCCAACTCGGTTTCCCACTCCTCCTCCTCTTTCTAAAACTTGCCGTTTGACTTTCAAACTAGCCGTTTGACTTTTCAAACTAGGATTTGAATAAACCCTCTATTTTGAACAGCGATGACAACGAGTACATGATGCAATCATATCAACTTGATATAACACATTCATGTACCCTTCCCCCCGGAGTGCCGGACATTCCGGAACCTTCTAGAACATTCCCGATGAAAACACCGGAACCATTCTCCATCTCCGAAACAGGACTTTCCTTATATGAATCTTATTCTCCGGACCATTCCGGATCTACTCGTGATATCCCGAATCCCATTCGAGACTCCGAACAACATTCGGTCTCTTTCTCATCATTCCATAACTACTCAAACAACGTCGAATCCTTAAGTGTGTCTCCCTACGGTTCGTGAATTATGCGGACATGATCGAGACACTTCTCCGAACAATAACCAATAGAGGAATCTGGAAATTCATATGGCTCCCACATATTTCTACGATTACTTTGCGATCGAATGAACCACTTACATACGATATCAATTTCCCTTTGTCTCACGGTAGTTTACTTATCCGAGGTTATGATCGTCGGTATCTCTGCATACCTAGTTCAACCTCGTTACCGATAAGTACTCTTTTCTCGTTCCCGTGATATGTGATCCCTTGTGAGCCAGTCACATGCTTGCAAGCTAATTGGATGACATTTCACCGAGAGGGCCCAGAGTATATCTATCCGTCATATGGATGGACAAATCCCACTCTTGATCCATGTGTTTCAACCAATACTTTCCGAATACTCAATGCCACCTTTATAGCCACCCAGTTACGGTGTGGTGTTTGATGTCATCAAAGCATCCATCCGGTAAAGGTGATATGCATGATCTCATGGTCGAAGGAATTAGATTACTATGTATCAGAAAGCATATAGCAATTGAACTATTAAAATGACTTGATCTTTATGCTACGCTTATCTATAGGAGTATGTCCACCATATCATTCTCCTAACGATATGATCTTGTTGTCGATAACATCTCAATGTCCATGATAGGGAAACCACAATCATTTATCAACCAACAAGCTAGTGATGTATAGAGGCTTATACTAGGGACTTCAATTTAAGTTTACAAATCACACAAGTATTAATGTTTCCTTGTTAATACTATTATAGCATGAATGTAAACATTCATCATAAACACAAAGATATAATAATAACTACATTTATTGTTGCCTCTAGGGCATATCTCCAACAGTCTCCCACTTGCACTAGAGTCATCTAATCTAGATTACATGGTAATATACCGAACACCCATGGCAGTTTGGTGCTGGTCATGTTTTGCCCTCGGGAGAGGTTTAGTCAACGGATCCACCACATTCAGATCTGTGTGTACTTTGCAAATCTTTATATCCCCATCTTGGATATGTTCTCGAATAGCGTGAAAAGGTAGCTTGATATGCTTCAGCTTCTTGTGTGACCTTGGTTCTTGCGCATTGGCTATGGCGCCCATGTTATCACAGTAGATAGACATTGGGTCCAGCGCACTAGGAACCACACCCAGCTCTGTAATGAACTCTTTCATCCATATCGCTTCTTGTGAAGCCTCTGAAGCAGCCATGCATTCCGATTCAGTTGAAGATCTCGTCACAACGCTTTGCTTTGCACTCCTCCAGCTAACTGCTGCACCATTCAAAATAAATACGTATCCAGGTTGTGATTTAGAATCATCCGGATCGGTGTTCCAACTAGCATCGGTGTAACCATTAACAACGAGATGTTCATCACCTCCATAAACCATATCCTTAGTTCTTCTCAAGTACTTAAGGATGTTTTTGACCGATGTCCAGTGATCCACTCCTGGATCACTTTGATATCTGCTAGTTAAACTAACAGCATATGCAATGTCGGGTCTAGTACATAGCATGGCATACATTAGAGATCCTATGGCTGAGGCATAGGGAGTCTTACTCATCCTTTCTCTATCTTCTGCCGATGTCGGACTTTGAGTTTTACTCAAGGTCGTATTGGGCAACATGGGCAAGAACCCTTTCTTGCTATCTTCCATTCCAAACCTCTTTAGAACTTTGTCCAAATATGTACTTTGTGACAATGATATTTGGAGTTTCGATCTATCTCTATAAATCTTTATGCCTAATATATAAGCTGCTTCGCCAAGATCCTTCATTGAAAAACTATTATTCAAATATTCCTTGACACTATTAAGAAGGTCGACATCATTCCCAATCAACAATATGTCATCTACATATAGTATTAAGAATGCTACAGAGCTCCCACTCACTTTCTTGTAAATACAAGCTTCTCCATAAGTTTGTATAAAACCAAAACTTTTGATCACCTTATCAAAACGTTGATTCCAACTTCGGGATGCTTGCTTAAATCCAACCGTTGAAGTTTGCATACCTTGTTAGCATCTTTAGGATCGACAAAACCTTTGGGTTGCATCATATACAACTCTTCATCAATGTCTCCATTGAGGAATGTTGTTTTGACATCCATCTGCCATATCTCATAATCATAATATGCAGCGATTGCTAACATAATCCTCACAGACTTTAGCTTCGCTACTGGTGAGAAAGTCTCATCGTAGTCAACTCCTTGAACTTGTCGAAACCCTTTTGCGACAAGTCGAGCTTTATAGACAGTAACATTACCATCAGGATCTGTTTTCTTCTTGAAAATCCATTTGTTCTCGACAGCCTTCCGGCCATCCGGTAAGTCCACCAAAGTCCACACTTGGTTTTCGTGCATGGATCCAATCTCGGATTTCATGGCTTCTTGCCATTTATTGGAATCTGGGCTCATCATCGCTTCCTCATATGTCTCAGGGTCATCGGTGTTGTCCACCAACATGACACTCATAACGGGATCATACCAATCTGGAGTGGTACGAGTTCTCGTTGACCTGCGAGGCTCTGTAGCAACTTCAACCGAAGTTTCATGATCATCATCATTAGCTTACTCTCTTATTGGTGCATGCACCACAGGAACTTCTTCCGGTGCTGCGCTACTCGCAATTTCGAGAGAAGGTTCGACAACCTCGTCGAGTTCTACTTTCCTTCCAGTCACTTCTTTCGAGAGAAATTCCTTCTCTAGAAAGGATCCATTCTTGGCAACGAAGATTTTGCCTTCGGATCTATGATAGAAGGTATACCCAATAGTTTCCTTCGGGTATCCTATGAAGACGCATTTTTCCGCTTTGGGTTCAAGCTTGTCTGGCTGTAACTTCTTTACATAGGCTTCGCATCCCCAAACTTTAAGGAACGACAATCTAGGTTTCTTCCCAAACCATAATTCATACAGTGTCGTTTCAACGGATTTAGATGGTGCCCTATTTAAAGTGAATGCGGCTGTTTCTAATGCATAACCCCAAAATGATAGCGGTAAATCTGTAAGTGACATCATAGAACGAACCATATCTAAGAGAGTTCTATTACGACGTTCGGACACACCATTACGCTGTGGTGTTCCCGGCGGTGTCAACTGTGAAAGTATTCCGCATTTCTTCAAATGCTCGCCAAACTCGTAACTTAGATATTCACCTCCACGATCAGAACGTAGAAATTTAATCTTCTTGTTACGTTGATTCTCTACCTCACTTTGAAATTCCTTAAACTTCTCGAAAGTTTCGGACTTATGTTTCATGAAATAGATATACCCATATCTACTCAAGTCATCCGTGAAGGTAAGAACATAACGATAACCACCGCGCGATGCTACACTCATTGGACCACACACATCGGTATGTATGATTTCCAATAAGTCCGTAGCTCGCTCCATCATACCAGAAAATGGAGTCTTAGTCATTTTACCCATCATACATGCTTCGCATCTATCAAGTGATTCGAAATCAAGTGATTCAAGAAGTCCATCAGAATGGAGTTTCTTCATACGCTTCACTCCAATGTGACCAAGACGACAGTGCCACATATAGGTCGAGTTATCGCTCGATTTCAAACGTTTAGCCTCAATGTTATTAATATGTGTATTTCCACTATCGAGATTCAATAAGAATAGACCATCTATCAAAGGTGCATGTGCATAAAACATATTACTCATATAAATCAAGAAACCATTATTCTCGGACTTAAACAAGTAACCGTCTCGCAATAAACAAGATCCCGATATAATGTTCATGCTCAACGCAGGCACCAAATAACAATTATTTAAGTATAAAACTAATCCCGATGGTAGATGAAGGGGTAGCGTGCCGACCGCGATCACATCAACCTTTGATCCGTTTCCCATGCGCATCGTCACCTCGTTCTTCGCTAGCTTCCGTTTATTCTGCAGCACCTGTTTCGAGTTACAAATATGAGCAACCGAACCAGTATCAAATACCCAGGCACTACTACGAGTACTAGTGAGATACACATCAATAACATGTATATCAGATATACCTTTCTTCTTGATGTTGCCGTTCTTCAAATCCGCCAAGTACTTTGGGCAATTCTGCTTCCAGTGACCTTCTCCCTTGTAGTAAAAGCACTCAGTATCAGGCTTAGGTCCATCCTTGGTCTTCTTCGTCGGCGTGGTAACTTTCTTACCACCCTTCTTGAAGTGTCCCTTCTGCTTAGACTTGCCTTTCTTGAATTTGGTGGTCTTTATTGACCAACAACACTTGGTGCTCTTCTTGATCTCCACTTCTGCAGATTTCAACATGGCAAAGAGTTCTGGCAACGTCTTGTTCATGTTTTGCATGTTGTAGTTCATCACAAAGTTCTTGTAACTTGGTGGTAGTGATTGGAGGACACGGTAAATCCCCAAAGCATTAGGAATCACAATACCAAGCTTTGAAGTTTGTTTGCGTGCCCAGACATCTTAAGCACATGCTCACTGATGGAGCTGCCCTCTTCCATCTTGCAGTTAAAGAACTTTTCAGAAGCCTCATAGATTTCAATTGCCGCATGAGTCTCAAAGATCAATTTGAGATCCTCGACAATATCATATGGGTCTGAATTCTCAAACCTTTTCTGAAGCTCCGATTCTAAACCATACAAGATAGCACACTGAACTATGGAGTACTGAGTCTTCCGAGTGAGGTAAACATTCTTTATTTCATCGGCAGCATCAGCTGCAGGTGGGTCACCCAGTGGTGCATCCAGCACATATGTCAAATTACCAGTTGTGAGGACAATCCTCAAATTGCGGAACCAATCCGCGAAGTTGCTTCCATTGTTTTTCAACTTTTCTTTCTCTAGGAACGCATTAAAATTGATGGTAGGGGCTGCCATGGATCTACAACATATTTGCAATAGTTTAGACTAAGTTTATGACAAATTGAGTTCAAATTAATAATAAAATTAATCTAGGTGAACTCCCACTCAAAACAATATCCCTCACATTGTTCTAGTGCGCACACGAACCAAATCCACCACATCAACACCGATCATCACGAGAGTTGATATAGTTTCAATGGCGAACAATTGACATGTTCATCATATCTACTATATGATTCATGCTCTACCTTTCGGTGATCCGTGTTCCGAGACCATGTCTGTACATGCTAGGCTCGTCAAGATCAAACCTTAGTTTCCGCATGAGAAAATCTGGCTTGCTCACGTTGTATACACTTGCGGAATCTAACACACCCTATCATCACGTGGTGCTTCGAAACAACAATCTTTAGCAACGGTGCTAACTGAGGGTGAACACTTTATGACTTGAAATTCATGTGCATGAGGGATCATCTTATAATGCTACCATCGTCTACTAAGCAATACAAGATGCATAAAGGATTAACATCACATGCAATTCATAATATGTGATATGATATGGTCTTTCTTCATTGTTCTTCCGATCTCCATCTTCTAGCACGAACATGATCTCCATCATCACCGGCATTGCATCAAGGTCAATGACGCTTCTCCATGGTTGTCGTCCACCGGCTTCAACTATTACAACTACTTTGAATAGACACGCGGGTCTTAACATAAATTAAAGACAACCATATGGCTCCTGCCGGTTGCCAACTTACAATAAGGAACATTGCATACATCAAATATAATCACAATCATGGCCATATCACATCACAGCACACCCCTGCAAAACAAAGTTAGACGCCTCTACTTTCTTAGCAGGTTTTATGTGGTTTGGGGATTTCAATAAGTGTCGTTCTAACTTACGAACATGAACCACAACATTGATACTAGTATTGTTAATCACCCGTTGTAAATTGGATCTTAACTATGCTAGGAGAAACAGGCACCCGCAAATCCACTTATGCAATACAAGTTGCATGTCAAGCGTGGAGCAAGTCTCATGAACGATGTCATGTAAGGTTAGCCCGGGCCGCTTCATCCCAACATACCGCAAGATGCAAAGTACACAAGAAGCAATCGACAACAAAAGCATCAACGCCCACAATGACCATTGTGTTCTACTCGTGCAACAAATCTACATATATACACGGCTCTGATACCACTGTAGGGTTTCGTAGCGTGGAAAACAAAAAATTTCTACCGCATACAAACAAAAAAGCCAAGATCTATCTACTAGATTGTAGCAACGAGTCGATAGAATAACTCACCCGCGAAGATTCCAAAGTGTTTAACGAGAGCGGATTCTCGTGGGTGATGTAGTCGTACTCTTCCCGATCTCAAGATCGCGTAGACGATCCTTCCGGCGCTGCGTTCCGGCAGCGCTCCCGCAGTCGGTCACACGTTCGGTACTCGACGAAGACCTTCCTCTCCCTTGTTCCAGCAGGCAGCGGAGGTTGTAGCACTCTCCTCGCGATTCCGGCAGCACAACGGCGTGGTACCGGAAGTAGAGGGGAGATCTCGCAGGGCTTCGCCTTAAGCCGGAGCGAGTATGGTGGGCTATGAGAAATCCCTCGACGATATAGGGTTTAGACACGCCGAGGAAGAGGTGCTAGATCCGGCGACTAGGGCTTTGTGGTGCCCAAGTCGGCGGCAAGGTGATCCCTAGGCGGCGGCGGCTTGGAGGGCGGCGGCGGCTAGGGTTAGGGTTTTCGGGGCAAGGGACTTGTGTGTCTCTAGGAGGGAGCCCTGCCCCTCCTTATATAGGTGGAGGGGCCGGCCGGCCAAGGGAAGGGAGGGGAGTCCCTCCCCAACTCGGCTTGGGTGGTGCGCCGCCGGTTGGAGGAGGGAAACCCTCCCCAACTTGGTTTCCCACGCCTCCTCCTCTTTCCAAAACTTGCCGTTTGACTTTCAAACTAGCCGTTTGACTTTTCAAACTAGGATTTGAATAAACCCTCTATTTTGAACAGCGATGACACCGAGTACATGATGCAATCATATCAACTTGATATAACACATTCATGTACCCTTCCCCCGGAGTGCAAGACATTCCGGAACCTTCTAGAACATTCCCGATGAAAACACCGGAACCATTCTCCATCTCCGAAATAGGACTTTCCTTATATGAATCTTATTCTCCGGACCATTCTGGATCTCCTCGTGATATCCCGAATCCCATTCGAGACTCCGAACAACATTCGGTCTCTTTCTCATCATTCCATAACTACTCAAACAACGTCGAATCCTTAAGTGTGTCTCCCTACGGTTCGTGAATTATGCGGACATGATCGAGACACTTCTCCGAACAATAACCAATAGAGGAATCTGGAAATTCATATGGCTCCCACATATTTCTACGATTACTTTGCGATCGAATGAACCACTTACATACGATATCAATTTCCCTTTGTCTCACGGTAGTTTACTTATCCGAGATTATGATCGTCGGTATCTCTGCATACCTAGTTCAACCTCGTTACTGATAAGTACTCTTTTCTCGTTCCCGTGATATGTGATCCCTTGTGAGCCATTCACATGCTTGCAAGCTAATTGGATGACATTTCACCGAGAGGGCCCAGAGTATATCTATCCGTCATATGGATGGACAAATCCCACTCTTGATCCATGTGTTTCAACCAATACTTTCCGAATACTCAATGCCACCTTTATAGCCACCCAGTTACGGTGTGGTGTTTGATGTCATCAAAGCATCCATCCGGTAAAGGTGATATGCATGATCTCATGGTCGAAGGAATTAGATTACTATGTATCAGAAAGCATATAGCAATTGAACTATTAAAATGACTTGATCTTTATGCTACGCTTATCTATAGTAGTATGTCCACGATATCATTCTCCTAACAATATGATCTTGTTGTCGATAACATCTCAATGTCCATGATAGGGAAACCACAATCATTTATCAACCAACAAGCTAGTGATGTATAGAGGCTTATACTAGGGACTTCAATTTAAGTTTACAAATCACACAAGTATTAATGTTTCCTTGTTAATACTATTATAGCATGAATGTAAACATTCATCATAAACATAAAGATATAATAATAACTACATTTATTATTGCCTCTAGGGCATATCTCCAACAAACACCACCCAAACCCTAACCCTAGCCGCCGGCCTCCTACAAGTCGCCGCCGCCCCTAGGGTTTCTCCTAGCCACCGAGTTGGGGCTTCCCCAAGCCCTAGCCGTCGGCCAAGCTCCGCCCCTTGGTGCCTTCTAAACCCTAGATCACCAAGGCCTCTCTCATAGTCCACCATACTCGCTCCGGCTTAAGGCGAAGCCCTACGAGATCTCCCCTCTACTTCCGAGACCACGCCGTCATGCTGCCGGAATCGCGAGGAGAGTGCTACAACCTCCGCTGCCTGCTGGAACAAGGGAGAGGAAGGTCTTCATCGAGTATCGAACGTGTGACCGACTGCGGAAGCGCTGCCAGAACGCAGCGCCGGAAGGATCGTCTACACGATCTTGAGATCGGCAAGAGTACGACTACATCATCCACGAGAATCTTCTCTCGTTAACCGCTTTGGAATCTTCGAGGGTGAGTTCCTCTATCGACTCGTTGCTACAATCTAGTAGATAGATCTTGGCTTGTTTGTGTGCATGCGGTAGAAAATTTTGTTTTCCATGCTACGAACCCCTACATCTAGACACTTCGTTTTTATTGTTTCATGCACCGTTGTGTTGTTCTTGGAGCGTCTTAGTTTTAGTTTGCTTGAATAAAGTAGTTTGGATCACCGTTCTTGTTGTGTTGTTTCAAAGAAGTTGATTGGTGTTGGAAAGGAGTAGAAAGTTCTTGCTTGAATAGTGCAAGAGGAGCTTGCTTTGACTATGACTTAGACTTTAGCATGTCAAGCTAGGTGTTGTTTTGACCTTATGCTTAGTGATTATTGTTGTAGCATGACTTGTTCCAAACGTTTGGGATTGCTTAGTGTGCCTTGAAAGAATCATGCGTTGTTTTAGCATGCAAAAGCATAGTATTGTGGTATTCTCCTTTGATGCTTTGTTTGGGTTGACTTGGCACATGCTCACACCATGTTATGACTATGAACAAGGCACCATAGCCTCTATGGTCATTTAGTCCTTGACTTGTAGTACCACTCTATGCTTTGATTAGTGATGTTTTGTCGCTTTGCATGATTATGGCCTTTATTGCTCCTTAGTTGGTTGCTCCCAGTCTTTTGCTAGCCTCCACTTGTATGAGTAAGCTCTACTCATGCATCCAACTCCCAATAAACCAAGTTATTCCAAAGTGTCCACTATAAATTCCTATGTATGGTGTGTTACACCATTCCAAGTATATTCTTGTTTTCATCTATCTTCCAATTAAAAATTATTTTGTTATGTGAAAACTTAGTGATTAAATCTCTCATGAACTTGATGACACACTTTATATTTCTTGCCCCTAATAAACTGTAGGGTTCGCAGCATAGAAAACAAAAATTTTCCTACGATGTGAACTATATACCAAGATCCATCTACTAGATACAAACAACGGGCGGATGTATATCCGTAGAGAACATACCCTTGAAGACCGACAAAGCTTAACGAGTTCAACTCGTGGTTGATGTAGACGATCTCTTGCTGATCTCAAGATCGAGAGGAAGTCCTAGCGCCGCAAATCAGCAGCGCATCCGTGCTCGCACACACGTTCGAGGCACCGAGCAACCTCCGCCTCCTCGCTCCAGCGATGCAGCGGAAGCACAACTCTTTCTTGCCGAATAGCCACCGGGAACATGTATCTCGCTAGTCCGAGACCATGGGGGATAAATTCTAGAGGGGGAGAGAGATCCTTCACGAGGAGGTGTGTTGTGAGAGGAGGAGAGGGGGGCCTTTTATAGGGGAGAGGGGGGCACCCAAGGGGCATGGCGCCCAGCCATGGGGCTGCCCCCACCTCTTCCACATTCATGTGGGTGGAGCTCCCACTCAAAATGAAAAGCCTCCACTCCCATTAAAAAGCCTCCACTCAAAAATCCACTCACATGCATTAAATTTCCACCAAATTTAATGCAAGCTCTCATTTAAATAAAACTCTTTTATTTATTTATTCAGAATTTTGTTAATTACTTTAATTAACAAACAATCACATAAAACCCCTTGCTAGTATTCCATTTCACATGCAGAACCAGTTTCAGCAATTTCAACCGAAACAGTTTCGGTGTCTAGTGAAATAAATTCCTGCGCTTTCCTTTTCTTTTCGGCATGAAACTTTTTGCTCCAATTGGATGTCGGTGTCTCTTAAGTGTGTCACCCTACGGTTCGTGAATAATGCGGACATGGTCGAGACCCCTCTCGGATCAATAATCAGAAGCGGGATCTGGAGAGCCATACTGACTCCCACACATTCAACGATGACTTTCTTGTGATCGTCGGAACCTTTTACGCTAGTATCTTAATCCCTTTGTTTCACGATATATTACATGTCCGAGATTCGATCATCGGTATCTCCATACCTAGTTTGATCTTGTTACCGACATGCACTCTTTTCTCGTTCCCGTGATATAACATTCTAGTGATCAAATCACTTGCTTGCAAGCTAATCAATGTGATATCACCGAGAGGGCCCAGAGTATATCTATCCGTCATCGGGATGAACAAATTCCACTCTTGATCCATGAGCCTCAACATAACACTTTATTAGTTCTGAATCCATCTTTATAATCACCCTGTTACGGTGTGACGTTTGATGTTATCAAGAAACTCTTCCGGTGTTAGTGATTGACATGATCTCATGGTCTAAGGATTAGGATCACTTCGTAAGTTGTTATAGCAATATAAACTCAATGACTTTGATCGTAATGCTATACTTCGGATGAGTGTTCATCACATCATTACACTAATGTTGTGATCCCGTTATTAACAACATCCAATGTCCATGATCAGGAAACCTTGATCATCTTGTTAATCAACGAGCTAGTTTATGAGAGAGGCATAACTAGGAACTTTCTGTTTGTTTATTAAACACACATGTATTAACGTTTCCGTATTAATACAATTATAGCATGCAAAATAAACATCTATCATATACTTGGAATACACATAATAAACACTTTATTATTGCCTCTCAGGGCATATTCCCTTCAGTCTCCCACTTGCACTAGAGACAATAATCTAGTTACATAGTGATAAATCTAACACCCATTGAGTTCTGGTGTTGATCATGTTTTGCTCTAGGGAGAGTTTTAGTCAACGGATCTGCTACATTGAGATCCGTATGTACTTTACAAATCTTTATATCTCCATCCTTGACATGCTCGCGGATGGAGTGAAACCGGCGCTTAATATGCTTGGAATGCTTGTGAGACCTTGGCTCTTTGGCATTGGCAATGGCACCATTGTTGTCACAATAGATCACCATTGGGTCCAACGCGTTTGCCACAACTCCTAGTTCGGATATGAACTCCTTCATCCAAACTGCTTCCTGAGCCGCTTCTGAAGCAACAACATATTCGGCCTCCGTTGTTGATCCCGCTACCACAGGTTGTTTGGAACTCCTCCAACTAACCGCTCCGCCATTCATGAGAAATACGTATCCGGATTGAGACTTAGAGTCATCCGGATCGGTGTCAAAGCTAGCATCGACATAACACTTAGCGACGAGCTCTTCTTCACCTCCGTATACAAGAAACATATCCTTAGTTCTTCGTAAGTACTTAAGGATATTCTTGACCGCTATCCAGTGTTCCGAACCTGGATCCGATTGGTACCTACTAGTCAAACTAATAGCATGTGCCACATCCGGTCTTGTACATAGCATGGCGTACATTATAGAGCCTATGGCTGAAGCATAGGGGACTTTGTCCATTATCTCTCTTTCTTCCGCCGAAGCCGGACTTTGAGTCTTACTCAATGTCTTGCCTTGCAACATAGGTAAGAACCCCTTCTTACTTCCGTCCATTTTAAACTTCTTTAAAATCTTATCAAGGTATGTACTTTGCGATAGCCCTATTAGGCGCCTAGATCTATCTCTATAGATCTTTATGCCTAATATGTATGACGCTTCACCTAGGTCCTTCATTGAAAATTTGCTGTTTAGATAACTTTTAACACTGTTTAAAAGTTCTTTATCATTTCCGATCAATAATATGTCATCCACATATAATATCAGAAATGCCACATTGCTCCCACTCACTTTCTTGTAAATACAAGCTTCTCCATAAGTTTGGACAAATCCAAACTCTTTGATCACCTCATCAAAGCGGAGATTCCAACTTCGTGATGCTTGCTTCAATCCATAGATGGATCGCTGAAGCTTGCACACCTTGTTAGCATCCTTAGGATCGACAAAACCCTTTGGTTGTATCATATACAACTCTTCTTCAATATTCCCATTGAGAAACGCGGTTTTGACATCCATCTGCCATATCTCATAATCGAAATATGCAGCAATTGCTAACATAATCCTAACTGACTTTAGCATCGCTACGGGAGAGAAAGTCTCATCGTAGTCAACTCCTTGAATTTGTCGAAACCCCTTTGCGACAAGTCGAGCTTTATAGATGGTCACATTACCATCAGCATCAGTTTTCCTTTTGAAAATCCATTTGTTCTCCACGGCCTTTCGGTCGTGGGTAATTCCACCAAGTTCCAAACTTGATTTTCATACATGGATTCCATCTCGGATTTCATGGCTTCTAACCATTTGTTGGAATCTGGGCTCATCATCGCTTCTTCATACGTCACAGGGTCATCATTTTCATCAACCATGAAATTCATGACAGGATTTCCGTATAGCTCGGGAGCTGCACGCGTCCTGTTTGACCTGCGAGGTTCGGTAGTACTCTCTTTTGGAGTTTCATGATCATTATCATTAGTTCCCTCTTCAACAGGTGGAGCCAACTCCGGAACAACTTCCGGCGCTGCGCTACTCGCCATACTTTGAAGAGAAGGTTCCACAACCTCTTCGAGTTCTACCTTCCGACTACTCACACCTTTCGCGAGAAACTCTTTCTCTAGAAAGGATCCATTCTTGGCAACAAAAACCTTGCCCTCGGATCTGTGATAGAAGGAATACCCAATAGTTTCTTTAGGGTATCCTATGAAGACGCATTTTTCCGCTTTGGGTTCGAGTTTATCCGGTTGAAGTTTCTTCACATAAACATCGCATCCCCAAACTTTAAGAAATGACAGCTTAGGTTTGTTTCCAAACCACAATTCATACGGTGTCTTTTCAACGGATTTAGATGGTGCCCGATTTAAAGTGAATGCAGCAGTTTCTAGTGCATAACCCCAAAATGACAACGGCAAGTCTGTCAGAGACATCATAGATCGAACCATATCTAATAAAGTACGATTACGACGTTCCGACACACCATTTCGCTGTGGTGTTCCGGCAGGTGTGAGTTGTGAAACAATTCCACACTCTTTCATGTGAGTGCTAAACTCGTAACTTAGATACTCACCTCCACGGTCGGACCGTAGAAATTTGATCTTTCTATTACGATGATTTTCCACTTCATTTTGAAATTCCTTGAACTTTTCAAAGGTTTCAGACTTGTGTTTCATCAAGTAGATATAACCGTATCTACTCAAATCATCCGTGAAAGTAACAAAATAACGATATCCACCTCGCACCGACACACTCATTGGACCACATACATCAGAATGTATGATTTCCAATAAATCTGTCGCCCGTTCCATTGAACCGGAAAACGGCGTTCTAGTCATCTTGCCCATAAGGCATGGCTCACATGTATCAAATGATTCATAATCAAGTGATTCCAAAAGTCCATCCGAATGGAGCTTCTTCATGCGTTTAACGCCAATATGACCTAGACGGCAGTGCCACATATATGCGGATATATCATCATTAAGTTTAATCCTTTTAGCATCAACATTATGAATATGTGTAACATTATCATCGAGATCTAATAGAAATAAACCATTCATCATCGGTGCATGACCATAAAAGATTTCATTCATATAAATGGAACAACCATTGTTCTCAGATTTAAATGAATAACCACTTCGCATCAAACACGATCCAGATACAATGTTCATGCTCAGTGCAGGCACCAGATAACATTTATTCAAGTTTATAACTAATCCCGACGGTAAGTGGAGAGGCAGCGTTCCGACGGCGATCACATCAACACTTGATCCATTGCCGACACGCATCTTGACCTCACCCCTTGCTAGCGGTCGCTTGTTCCGCAGCCCCTGATTCGAGTTACGAATATTAGCAACTGAACCGGTATCAAATACCCAGGTGCTACTGCGAGCACTAGTCAAGTACACATCAATAACATGTATATCATATATACCTTTGTTTGCCTTGCCGGCCTTCTTGTCTGCCAGATACTTGGGGCAGTTGCGCTTCCAATGGCCAGTCCCCTTACAATAGTAGCACTCGGAATCAGACTTAGGTCCAACTCGGGGTTTCTTTTCAGGCGCGGCAACCGGCTTGCCGCCCTTACTTCCCTTCCGTTTTCCCTTCTTGTCTTTCTTGAAACCAGTGTTCCTATTGATCATCAACACTTGATGTTCCTTTTTGATCTCCACTTCTGCAGTTTTAAGCATTGACAGAAGCTCGGGGAGAGACTTCTTCATGCCTTGCATATTATAGTTCATCACAAAGCTCTTATAGCTAGGTGGCAGAGACTGTAGAACACGATGGATGCCTAAGTCAATGGGAATCGATATTCCCAAGGACACAAGCTTATCGGCGTAACCCGACATCTTGAGTACATGCTCACTAACGGAGCTGTGCTCTTCCATCATGCAGCTAAAGAACTTTTCTGAAGCGTTGTAGCTCTCTACAGCAGCATGTGTGTCGAAAATCATTTTCAACTCACCCATTGTATCAAATGTATTGCCGTTTTCGAAACGCTTTCGAAGTTCCGGCTCTAGCCCATACAATATGCCGCAATGAACTAAGTTGTGGTCCTCCTGACGAGTCTGATAGACATTCTTCTCCTCGTCAGGGGCATCATCAAAAGGTGGGGGGCCTAACGGCGCTTCTAGCACATATTGCTTTTGTGCAGCAGAGAGGAGAATCCTCAAATTCATGGCCCATTCAGTAAAGTTGCTACCGTTCGTTGCTAGTTTCTCTTTCTCCATGAACGCATTGAAATTAAAAGCAGGTGGTGCCATCTACAACAGAATTTGTAAAGTTTAGACTAAGTGTATGATAGATCGAGTTCAACTAATCTATATTACGAATGAACTCCCACTCAAAAGCGACATCCCTCGTGTCCTTTTGGTGATTACATGAACCAAATCCACTACACCAAGTCCGATCATCACGTGAGTCGGTATAGCTTCAAAGGCGAGCATCAAATGGGCATCATATCAACTATATGACTCATGCTTAACCTTTCGGTCTGTGTTCCGAGGCCATGTATGTACATGCTAGGCTCGCCAAGTTAGAACCTTAGTATTTGCGTGTGTAACTGTTTTACACCCGAAATATGGTCGTGGATCCAAGAACACCCGATCATCACGTGATGTCTTGGAGCGACGAAAACATAATCGGTGCATACTAAAGGAAGAACACATTCTTATCTTGATATTTAAATGAGGGATCATCTTATTATGCTTAACAAAGCGCTAAACAAGCAATATAAGATGTAATCAAACATCATATGTTTATTAGTGAAATTATATGGTTCCCGCAGATGATCTCTATCATGTGCATCGTGGTATGATCACTATCATACCTATATGTGTAAATCCAAGGTCTATGGATTTTACACGCTATGTGTGTTGTAAGAGTATCATCTCATACTTCTACTTACAACACTACCATATCATAACACTAGCCCAGCAACAATCTAAACTAGACGCCTCTAATTTATCCATTGCAAGTTTTACGTGGCTTAGGGCTTTCGAGATAGAACCGTTCTTACCTACGAACATGAACCACAACGAGGATAATCAAATTGTTGACAACTCGCTTGCAAAATAGATATTGACTATAGTAGGAGAGACAGACACCCGCTAGCCACTTATGCAAACTAGTTGCATGTCAAGCGTGGAACAGGTCTCATGTGCGAGGACATGTAAAGTTTGTCCGGGCCGCTTCATCCCACTATGCCACCAATATCCAAAATTACAACAAAGGAGCAACAACATGATCATCATCGCCCACATACTCATATGTGTACTACCCGTGTAAAGTATCTACGCATAGATCCGACTCTGATACCACTGTAGGGTTCGCAGCATAGAAAACAAAAATTTTCCTACGATGTGAACTATATACCAAGATCCATCTACTAGATACAAACAACGGGCGGATGTATATCCGTAGAGAACATACCCTTGAAGACCGACAAAGCTTAACGAGTTCAACTCGTGGTTGATGTAGACGATCTCTTGCTGATCTCAAGATCGAGAGGAAGTCCTAGCGCCGCAAATCAGCAGCGCATCCGTGCTCGCACACACGTTCGAGGCACCGAGCAACCTCCGCCTCCTCGCTCCAGCGATGCAGCGGAAGCACAACTCTTTCTTGCCGAATAGCCACCGGGAACATGTATCTCGCTAGTCCGAGACCATGGGGGATAAATTCTAGAGGGGGAGAGAGATCCTTCACGAGGAGGTGTGTTGTGAGAGGAGGAGGAGGAGAGGGGGGCCTTTTATAGGGGAGAGGGGGGGCACCCAAGGGGCATGGCGCCCAGCCATGGGGCTGCCCCCACCTCTTCCACATTCATGTGGGTGGAGCTCCCACTCAAAATGAAAAGCCTCCACTCCCATTAAAAAGCCTCCACTCAAAAATCCACTCACATGCATTAAATTTCCACCAAATTTAATGCAAGCTCTCATTTAAATAAAACTCTTTTATTTATTTATTCAGAATTTTGTTAATTACTTTAATTAACAAACATTCACATAAAACCCCTTGCTAGTATTCCATTTCACATGCAGAACCAGTTTTAGCAATTTCAACCGAAACAGTTTCGGTGTCTAGTGAAATAAATTCCTGCGCTTTCCTTTTCTTTTCGGCATGAAACTTTTTGCTCCAATTGGATGTCGGTGTCTCTTAAGTGTGTCACCCTACGGTTCGTGAATAATGCGGACATGATCGAGACCCCTCTCGGATCAATAATCAGAAGCGGGATCTGGAGACCCATACTGACTCCCACACATTCAACGATGACTTTCTTGTGATCGTCGGAACCTTTTACGCTAGTATCTTAATCCCTTTGTTTCACGATATATTACATGTCCGAGATTCGATCATCGGTATCTCCATACCTAGTTTGATCTCGTTACCGACATGCACTCTTTTCTCGTTCCCGTGATATAACATTCTAGTGATCAAATCACTTGCTTGCAAGCTAATCAATGTGATATCACCGAGAGGGCCCAGAGTATATCTATCCGTCATCGGGATGAACAAATTCCACTCTTGATCCATGAGCCTCAACATAACACTTTATTAGTTCTGAATCCATCTTTATAATCACCCTGTTACGGTGTGACGTTTGATGTTATCAAGAAACTCTTCCGGTGTTAGTGATTGACATGATCTCATGGTCTAAGGATTAGGATCACTTCGTAAGTTGTTATAGCAATATAAACTCAATGACTTTGATCGTAATGCTATACTTCGGATGAGTGTTCATCACATCATTACACTAATGTTGTGATCCCGTTATTAACAACATCCAATGTCCATGATCAGGAAACCTTGATCATCTTGTTAATCAACGAGCTAGTTTATGAGAGAGGCATAACTAGGAACTTTCTGTTTGTTTATTAAACACACATGTATTAACGTTTCCGTATTAATACAATTATAGCATGCAAAATAAACATCTATCATATACTTGGAATACACATAATAAACACTTTATTATTGCCTCTCAGGGCATATTCCCTTCATAAACTTGAACCATTGTGTCATCTATGTTGTATATGCTTGCACTCATACGTTGGAATTAGCAGAACTGTGTTGTCACAGGGAACGCTTTTAGCATTGCACTTGTACTTTGTACATAGTTGATATCATGCTCTTTTGTCTATGGATGTCGTCAGTGTGAAATAAAATGAGAGGTTGTAAGTCCATGGAGTTATGTATTTTATTTTAGAGAAACGCCTAGGCCGCTAGCCTAAGCCATGCCTAATCATGGTGGAAATTTGTAGCATCACCATAATGAGAAATCTTTGAAGCATCCTCAATAAAAACCTATGAAAATAGAAAATAAAAAGATCACTGAGATGCTCATTGTCTGCTTCCCTTGTCATTTTGGTTATGGGATGCTCCTGTACCATGTGCAAGGGGTACCCTGTTGGCGGTTCTCTATGATACGAATGTACTTACTATGACAAGAACTTATAGGTGACTAAAGTTGAGTAGCATGAGGAGCGGCCCTCATATTAAAGGGACATGAGATTGCCAACTTATACTTTTTCAAGCATATACTCCATAGTTTGTTGACTTTAACCTTAATAACTTCAAGATGCTTATGATAGGGGCAATGAGGGTTGAAAGCTAACAAGTACCATAATTTTGGAAGCTCTTTTTGGAACTTGAAATCCCTACTTACCTTTATGAAGGGCCTTTCTTCCACCATAATATTGAGTCTCCACCTTCTACCTTTAGACACCAGTTAAGAGAGCATAGTTAACATTCTTAGTTCTATGTGCATTGTCCCAAAACTTATTGATTGATGCATATTGTTGATATTACTTGTTCTTGTGCTATTTGTATCTAGTCACTCTAATGAACGTTGAAGGTGTCCTATGCATCTATTTGCTACGCTATGAGGGACAAGATGAATGCCACTGTGACATGTTTTCTGTATGTGAAACAAAAAAATGTTTTTCAATGCATGTTATTCATGAGCTTTGTTTGTAGCCTTTCATGTTGCATACATAGTTAATTTGCCTTACTGTTAGAACTCCATCTTTCATGCTCATGTTTAGAGTTCTTTGATCCCATATTTTTGCTTGCAAATGGTTTGATCTTGGTTTTGATGGTGCATGTCACCTCAAAATTTATTCTTTTTATCACTAACCTACTCGAGGACGAGCAGGATTTAAGATTGAGATGCTTGATACGTCAGAAACGTATCTATAATTTTTTATGTTCGATGCTTGTTTATTATCTACTTTGCTTTGCTTTGTCCACACTTTGAGCTGTTTTTATATGTTTTCTGGTACTAACCTATTAACAAGATGGCATAGTGCCAGTTGCCTGTTTTCTTCTGTTTTTGGTTCCACTAAAGCTAGTAAGGAAATATTCTCGGAATTGGACGGGACAAAAGCCAAAGTCAATATTTCACTCAGGAGAACACGGAGTCCAGAGAAGAGACGGAGGGGAGCAATAGGGCGGCCGCACCCCCAAGCGCAGGCCCACCCTAGGTCGCGCCTAGGCAGGGTATGGGCCCCCTGGCCGCCCTCCTGCCTCGCCTCTTTGCCCATAAGAAGCCCCCGATGCCTAAACCCTAAGGACCCGATCAATATTCCACGAAGCCGTCTATAGCCGCCGCCACCATCGTCCCTAGATCGGGGGGATCTGAAACTCTTTTCGGCACCCTGCCGAGGGGAGATCATCCCGGAGGCCTTCTTCTTCATCATGCCAACCTCCAGTATGAAGCATGAGTAGTTCCACCTTGGACTACGGGTCCATTAAAGGGATACGGGTAGGCCACACTAGCACAAATCAAAAATTTCTACCGCGTAAACCAGGAATACTGTTGTCGTAGGTCACGGGATTACTACTAGACGCGCAGTTTAGACGTTCTATGTCTCCTCCTTGTCCTCATCCCATGAGAAGCTCCCCTTGCGCGGCTCGTCCAAGTGCCATAGATGCAGCACCTCTGAGGTATCCACACGTGTGGGATGGAAGCGTTAGACACCAGACTACTAGGTCCATGCGTGCAACATAGGCGTGAGTGGCGGCTGGGTGGAATGTTGTGACCCTGGTCAGCTTGCCCCACCCTCTCTTATATAGGCATCCCTAGTGGGCTTCTACATTAGCAGCCCATTAGTAACCTAAGCCTGATCTAATTCGGATCTAATCCTCATTAGGCTTCCAACCCCTTAAGTGTGTTACCCTATAGGTTCATATACGTATAGACATGACACGAATACACTTATTCTGTCAATAGTTGGTAGCGGCCTCTAGCAAGACGTGCCAACTCCTAAACGCATACAAAGATCATATCAGACGAACCATCACAAGGTTTAGTACATGTCTTTCCTTTTGCCTCACGATATTTGGTCTAGCTCCAAGATGACCTCCCTTTCTCGATACTGTGATTCAGAAACGCTTTACTAGGTTAACTCCTAACCATATGTAGCATGGCCATGTATTTCTGGATGCTATCTCTTGAGGGGCCCAAAGATATCTCTCCCAAGTAGAGAAGGGAAAATCCCATCTTGATTGACCATGCCTTGCAGCATGCTTCAGGACAAACCCGAAAGCTACATTTATAACTACCTAGTTATGGAGCAGCGTCTGATAGCCCCAAAGTAGGTCGATCCACATCTCAAGTACATGCGACAATATCAGGTCTAAGGACAAAATGTACACGATGTGTAGATAGAGCTGCAAGTCTAATTGCCAGTCTCAAGTTGGGTCAGCCCAACCCCATGTTCATAACATGTGTCCACATCATTAGTTTGACATCTCCATGTCTATGACTTGCGAAACATAGTCATCAACCAATCGATGTGCCAGTCTAATATTCACGTGTGTCCTCACATGAACTTCGACTAGGGACAACTATTAAATAACCATACAAGTATAGAGTTTCACAAACAATTCACATAATTGCCAATCAATACAAGTTGCCTAATATGGATATTCAAGGAACATTACAATAACTCATGGATACATAAGAAATATAATCATCTCTATGATTGCCTCTAGGGCATATTTCCTTCATCCATGTAGTAGCTAGATGGTTGTATGTCCTCCTTTGTGCTTTCATGTCTAGATCTTGTGAGCTCCGTTCATGATCAAGATCTCATCTATTTGTAATCATGCATATTGTGTTTGCAGGGATCCGATGGATATTGATATTACTATGTCAGATTGATTAATGGTTTTGCCTTATTGATTCTATCATGTCTGTGTTGTTTGTGATCTTGCATGCTCTCCGTTGTTAGTAGATATCTTGGCCAAGTAGCTGCTAGTGACTCCAAGAGGGGGTATTTATGCTCGATAGTGGGTTCATGCCTCTATTTAATCTAAGGGAAGTGACGGAAATCTCTAAGGTTGTAGATGTGTTGTTGCCACTAGGGAGAAAACAACGGTCGCTTGTTCATGGAACAAGTTGATTGTTTACCTTACACACTTTGCTTAAAGCAGTTGTTTGTTGCTTGCAACTTAATACTGGAGGGGTTTTGGATGATAACCCAAAGGTGGACTTCTAGTCATAGATGCAGTTGGATGGCGGTCTATGTATCTTGTTGTATTGCCCAATCAAATCTCATAGGATCTTGATGTCTAGTATTGCATTGTTATGCCTTGCTCAGTCCTGTCAATTGCCCTGTTATAATTTGTTTACCCTGCATTCCATGTTTTTTTATCTAAGGAGAGCACCTCTAGTGAACTATGGACCTGTAACACCCTCAGATTCGGACCTATGCAAGTTTGAGCGAAATTCGCCAAACCCGCATAGAAACGATTCAAAGGTGCCCACCAGGCACTTCCGTGCGGGTGGAAAACGAAGTAATAACATTACACAACAGTCCTCGATGGGACCCACAGAACAGATATATATATACAACAGCGACTCAAAGAGTCAAGAATACAAATATACGGTACAAAGATCCAAATCACCTCGAAAACAATGAAGCGTCCGACTACGGACAAGATGCAAATGGGGCTAAGAGCCCGGAAGAATAACCAATGGCGTCCATAACCCTGCCCAGGCCAAGCCGGAAGGGTAACCCTGCTAACGGCGTCGATCTCAAAACCTGCTTAAACAAAAAGGGGTGCCGACAAAGGGCAAAGGAAAAAGAGGAGCGTCAGTACTGAGGCCAGTACACGGCGAGGCTAGAATTCGGCGGTCCTCGCCTACATAGGTATGGTGGACTGAAGCGGCAGCGGCAGCATGCACTAAACAACCTATAGAGACTCGATACAACTGGCGGTTATCAGAGGGGGAAAGAATGACCTATCCGGATCCAACCTGAAGCTAACACCAAACAAACCCATCCTGGTGTTTCCCCCTCGAGACCAAACGAGGAAGTCAACCGAGGAACACACACAGTTGGCAGTTGTACTTATTCAGTTATCGTTGCAGCAATTACTAGTCAGGTTTAAATAATCATCCTGATAAAATAAGCAGTGGGTCATTTTAGTTAACCATTCCGTTATAGTTGTAACACTTACTAATCAGATATGAATAGCATGAGATAACCCTTAAACCCAGCAGTTATTGATACTTTTATTCAGCCAACTCCGTTGTAGTTGCCATACTTACTAGTCAGGTTTAATGGTCGCAAGCGACACGACAAACAAGCAGTTGTGGGCAGCATTAATTAGCCATTCCATTATAGTGAAGCTGATTACTAGTCATTATAAGTCAAATTTATAACAATAAACTTTAGTTATGCTTGTCTATGATCGAGATACTGTGCTCCAAGTCGTCCATATCCGCGGACACGGCTTTCAGAAAGTTTTACCCGGCCGGGGTGCACCAATAGCAACACACGCTCGATCAACCTCGGAAAAACCAAATCAAAACCCAACGAGGCTTTCACGACTGAACAATCACAGGATTCAGAAATATTTCAGGGGGCCACCCCTTGGAGTACACCCGCAACGGAGTAAGCAAGCTCCGAGACGGACTCAAGGTTTGCGTCGATGGCTGTAAACGACAGCAGATCCCCAATCGGGGACTGTCGATACCGCGAAAACATCCCGCTTACGTACAGTGTGCTATCTGTCGCACAATCGTAAATAAAGCAGTAAAACATGGCATAAGTACAGGATCGTAAATAAAACCTCAAACTAGTTTGTGGCCCCAAGAAATAAGACGGAATCAAGCTCTGGCTCAGGGGGGTCCCATATACCTCCCGGATGTGGATAGCGCGATAAATCAAGGAACAGGTATCAAGTACTCGGGGTCTTACGGGACACAAGTGGGTGTTCGGAAACCAAATATTATCTATCACCCACCGATGCCTCTGCTTATTGCAATTTTAGTTGTTAGACAGAATTTAAAGTGACGATAAGTAAAACTAGTATCATCTCCAACATCAACATGCGGCAATACATCAGCAACTGTGGCATATGACGACACACATCAGCACTTGAGCAAGCAACTACGACGCGCAAGCCCAACTATCTACCAAACAACAGGTAATAGGATGTGTCCAAGGCAATATAGGGCTGCAAGGGATTTCACGGGTACGAAAACTAGAGCATCGCAACACAGATAGCAATAGATCAACAGGAAGGAGTAAATTACTATAAAGTAAGATAGGTAGAAAGGGGGAGATGCTCGCCTGAAAACATTGTCGAAGGTTCAACCGAAGATCGGGGCGATGCTCACATCAACTCAACGGCCTTATCCGCGAAGAAGCAAAACACTAGAATAAACACCGGATGCAATATTTAATACTAAGGCAGAAGATCGGCATGATGCATGTATGATGCATGGCATGGCAAGGTGTGATGCAATTAGATCAGTATTAAGCAGAACCGGGGCCCCGACAATTAATTAGATGGTTCAAGGTATTTAGCTACCCCGCAAATTAAATGTTGTAGCAATGCAACAGATGTAACCGGTTCGCTACACATGTTTAAATGAGGCCATTATAAGGCTAGATTTGCCCGCGTATGGGCCCCATATTTAATTATTAGGTGAATCGGCATAAGGCCCCCAAACCACATGATTATGCATGCGAGAGGAATGATTAAATATGCAACAAGTTGATATCATTAATAAAATAGGGTTCTCGGATAAGGTTCACACTTTAGGGGTCTCGACGATCTTGGGGTTTCCGGGGTTCGGGGTCCGGGGTCGGTCTCGGGGTCCGGATCTGGGGTTCAGGGTTCGACGGAAGCGTTCTCGGACTCCGGGATCGTTCTCGGATAACGGGGTAGTTCTTGTCGCATTCGCGAGGGTCGGCCATGTTGTCGGTCCTCTCGTTCGGTTTGATGCACTTGTCGCATCGGGGTCTCGGCGGACTCGGTGTCCGGGGTGAAGTACTTGACGTTCTCGAGGGAGTACTTGTCGCACAGGTTTTCTTCGGGTTCTCTGTCGATGATCTTGTCGTCGAGAAGAACTTGCCGGTCCGCGTGTCGGGTCGGTCTCGGCGTTCGGGTGAAGCACTCGGCGTTCGCGAGTTCTCGGCGCTCCGTGAGGGAGAACATGGCATGTCGAGTTCGGTCTTCGGGGTCCTGCGGGAGAGCTTGGCGTTCCGTGGTCTTCGGCTCCGCGTGGCAGATCTTGGCGGTTGATGGTACGGTATCCTACTTCGGATGGCGATGAAGATCTTGTCAATGTGTCAGAGTCGGAGAACTTGGCATCGTACTAATGGCCTTGGGTACCCTTTGGGTCGGCCGATGGCGAACTTGGGGTCAGCGTCAGGTCTTCCCTTACCACCGGGTACAAACAGTACCGCAAAGGAACGCAGCGGTACCGTTCACCTGGACAGCAACTATGCGCAAGCTCGAGCACAGGGGGTGGCCTGACGCAGAGGTGGTAACCGGCGAGCACGGAGGCGGAACGCGGGGCCGCAGACACCAGGGAGGCGGGTGTGGACGCGCAGGGCGGAGCTCGCAGGGCGGGCCGAGGATGAGCGACGGAGCCGGCGCGGCTCGGCTCTGCGGCGGACGTGCGGCCACGCGCGCGCTGCCAGGCCGCGGATGGCGGAGCTCGCCGGAGCAGGCAGCAGGGGCGCGGCGCGCGAGCGACGGAGGCGGCCGGCGTCGGGGAGGGAGCTCGTGGGGCGGCGGTGCTGAGCGGGGGTGGTTGGGGCGAGCGGCGGCGTCCTGGCGGGGAGGAGGCCGGCGAGGCCGGAGCACGCCGGCGGCGGGCGAGGCGCCGCGGGAGCGGGGCTCGGCGGACGGCGGGAGGCAGCGGCCGGGGCTGCTCGCGACGGGCGGGGATGGGCGCAGGGGTCGTGGCGGCGGCGACGAGCGCCGGCGGGAGCGGGGCCTGGGAGGTGGAAGCTGCGGTGGGGCGGCGCTCGCGCGCTGCAGAGAGGAGGCGCGCGGCGTGAGGGGGCGGTGTCGACGCTGGGGGAGCCGGGGCGAGGTTGTGGGGCGGGGCGGCTCGGTGGGGAGCACGGCCGCGGCGGGGCGGTGGCGAGCGCAGCGGGGCGCGGCCGCGGTGCTTGCGGGGCTTGCAGAGGCGGCTAGGGGGGCGAGGCGGCCGGTGGGAGGCGAGGTGAGGGGGCGCCGGCGGCGGTTGGTAGCCGGAGGGGCGGTGGCGAGCGCCGGAGGTGAGCAGGAAGGTGGGTGAGGCGTGCGGGCGTGGGGGAGAAGAACAGGGGAGAGAGGGAGGCATCGCGTGCGGCTGGGACGCGTGGGCGCGTGGGCCAGGGGAGGTGGGGGCCAGGCCAGGGGGCGGGATGGTGAGTGTGCGCTGCGCGTGTGGGGCCGGGTGGGGCTGTGAGCAGGGAGCGGTGGGAGAGGGGCTCGGTGAGTGGGCCAGCGCGCGAGTGGGGCCCAGGGGAGGGAAAAAGAGAGAGGGGTAGACAGGGACTGGGTGAAAAGAGAGAGAGAGGTGGGAAAAGAGGAGGATAGGTGAGGTGGAAGGGTGGGTAGGTTTTGGGTGAAAGGGGGAGGTGGCAGCCTGGGATTGGTGGGTAGGAATAGATTGGGTGGGACTAGGATTTAGAGGGAGCTGTTTTCAAAAGTGTGTTTGTTTGGACCTGTTCTAATTAAACAAACCACTTTGCAAAAATAGTTTTTTAGACAAATAAGATCTCCGATGCGATCGGGGTTTTGTGTTTTAAAATAAGAGGGGCTTTTATACAATTCAAAAATAGGCTTTTCAAATAATGCAGACAACCATGCATGATGATGACGATGCAATGCACAAAAACAACGCGATTTTCTAGTAGTGGTTTTTGCGGGATGCCACAGGACCCCGGTCCAATCTTTACCATTGATACATCTTCCACTGTTACTGTTTATTTTCTGCAAACCACTATCACCTTCCACACCATACAGTCAATCCTTTGTTACAACAACCGGTGAGATTGACAACCTCGCTGTTCGTTGGGGCAAAGTCTTGAGTTTGTGTTATGCAGGTCTCCAAGTTGCTTGCAACACCTTTGAGACGTTTCCTTCCTCCTACCGGTTCGATAACCTCGGTTTCTTACTGAGGGAAGACTTGCTGCTGTGCTCTTCACACCGTGCTCTTGGGGTTTCCCGACAAAGCGCTCTCAGGCGCCATCAACACTGGTGCCGTACTATAATGTGGCCCGGAGGCTCATGAGCAAGTTCAACCACGTAGAAGTAGTGCACGTCCCGCGGAGCAGAAATGCACATGCGGATGCGTTGGCAAAACTTGCATCGGCTCTGGTTCTACCTGAAGGTAAACCCACACAAGTCGCCGTCGAAGAACGGTGGCTTCTTCCTGTAGTTCTGGAGCTCGTTCCAAAGGACTACGAAGGCCACACCATCACGACGAACGCAGTGGAGGAAGACGAATGGCTACAGCCATTCCTTGACTACTTCAAACACGGTCGTCTACCCGATGACTCCGCCGAGAGGCGCCAGCTACAATAGCGACTCCCCTTCTACGTGTATAAGGTCGGTGTCTTGTACAAACGGTCTTATGGGCAAGAGGTTCTCCATCGGTGTGTCAACCGAGGGGAAGCCGAGCGGATCCTGCAGGAGGTGCACCATGGAGTCTGCGGCGGCCATCAAAGTGGAGCCAAGATGTACCATAGTATCCGGATAGCCGGGTACTATTGGCCGGGCATCATGACCGATTGCCTACACGTGGCCAAGACATGCCATGGGTGTCAGGTCCACGACGACTTCAAGCATCAACCGCCCGCTCCCCTACATCTGACAATCCCCTCCTCGCCATTCAACGCCTGGGGGATCGATGTCATCGGCCCTATCGATCCGCCCTCATCACGGGGGCATCGATTCATCCACGCAGCGACGGACTACTTCTCCAAGTGGGCAGAAGCCGTCCCGCTAAAGGAAGTGAAGAGTGATGACGTCATCAACTTTCTTGAGAGGCATATCATATACTGCTTCGCATACCACACCGGTTCACCTCCGACAACGGTAAATCCTTCAAATCAGGTAAAATGTATAGATTCATGGAGAAGTACAAAATCAAGTGGAACTATTCCACTGGATACTGTCCGCAAGCTAATGGCGCAATCGAGGCCTTTAATAAGACCCTCGGCAAGATTCTCAAGAAGACGGTGACAAGGCACCGAAGGGACTGGCATGACCGTATCTATGAATCCTTATGGGCGTACCACGTCACGGTCCGTACCCCAACACAAGCAACACCTTACTCCCTCGTATATGGGAGTGAGGCGGTGTTTCCATTGGAGATCCAGCTACCCTCCCTAAGGGTGACTATCCATGAAGAGCTCACGTAAGATTAGGAAATACGCCTTCGGTACCAAGAGCTCGACGCCCTTGAAGAGGAGCATGTCAACACACTGCAAAACCTAGAGCTCTACCGCCAAAACATGGTGAGAGCCTATGACAAGCTCGTCAAGAGGCGAGTCTTCAAAAAAGGCGAGCTAGTCCTCGTGCTTCGACGCCCCATTGTCGTCACTCACAAAACAAGGGGTAAGTTCGAGCCCAAGTGGGAAGGACCATACACCATAAAGCAGGCATACGACGGAGGTGCTTATCAGCTGGTTGATCCCCAGGGATCCCGGCCAATGCCCCCAATTAATGGTAGGTACTTGAAAAAATACTTTGCGTGAACATTTTCCGCTCTCCTTTGCATTTTTCGGGGGGGTCTCGCTTGGCTTTTCGCTTCGCACGAAGGGGAGTTCTGGGTCGCCTATCAAAGTCTACAATGCACCTTCCATTGCATGATTGTCGACTTATTCATGTATTTTTGCTTTTATGGACCACGAGGTCCTACAAAAAAATGGCTTTTCCTGTTTGCACCTAGCTCATGACTAATGGTTTGGCTGCCTTATGACTCGTCTAGTGGAAGCACAGTGAATATCGTGGTAAGTGGAGCGGCATATACACCCACAACACACATCACACACACCACATTCATGCTCCGAGAGGTAGTGGAGAAGACTATTTGGGTGACTTCTAGTAATGAGGTCCCACACCCCATTCTTCTCGATGTGTCTCAAGTTCACGGAGACACGTCGTCCCAGGGAAGACTCTAGGAAAAGATCAAGGAAATGCCGCCCAACCCAACCTGGACTTGGAGCGTAGCCTCTTGCAGCCCTGGGGCGTGCCACCAAAAGCCTCACATAATATGCCTGAGGGTTGTAGTCCACCAAGGTGGATGGTTTCCATCCAAGTTCTCAATGTGGTTCCCTCGAGGAAACATCAACAATCTCCAAGCAATCCTCCAAAGAGGGGGTAAACACCAATAATCACAAAAAAAGTCCAAGCAATCCTCCAAAGAGGAAACAACTCAATGCAATCATGGGACATCACAAAAATGTTCGTCCTAGCAGCTCTCATGAGAGGAGAATTTCCATCAACGCCAGAATCAAGTCCGGCAATCCCGAGCAGTAAGGGAACCACTGGAAAGAAGGCAGTTGGTAGTCGTTCACCACCCCTCAACAAAGGTATAAAAAAGTTTTATAGCCATTGTCCCACAACCATCTACCCGGATTTCACCTCACCCAAGTCTCCGGGTTCTCTAGGCACCGATGGAAGCATGGCGGAGATGTGGGGCTACTCATTGACACGATGGGCTAGGGTACGATTTTCCTCTGCCTCTCGGACGCATCCCAAGCACATCATCCTCAAACACTCACCAACACACATACACGCACAAGATCAAGTTGTTGATTTAAGATCGTCATGGTTCTTCGACGGTTCGCAACGCCTGAGTCCTTTAGCGGCCTTTTCTGATGTCACACTCATAGCTAGTGTCTAACGTAAAAGCCAATATTTTAAAAATAAAACAAACACCTTCTTTGTTTCTTCTCTCGTTTTATTTCAAACACCTACTATTTGGCTTTTCTTGTGGCTTTGTTGCTCTACCTCTATGTAGCCATAGCCAAGAACATGTGCAGATGTCACGGCACCCAAAGTGTCCATCCGCCTATAAGTGAGACGACATTGGCCCTTGGAAGGAGTGCCGAGGGCCATATCCACATCGCCAATGGAGTCTTGACATGACACCAACCTTCGTCAAAATTGAGGCAGGCCCTAATTCAGGGGGCATGACGCTCCTCGAATGTTCGCCATCACGCGTCTACAACAACGACATCGGGGGCAACATCCTACCCTCGAGCATTCACATGCGTGGCCTTCACGCCACCACTTGCGCCACCCCGCAGCTGGTATAGCACCCAGCGCGACATGGGGGCACGACAAGGCGAGCTATCGATGGGCGTTCCGATATCTCATCTACATGGTCATACCATATCCTATAATGGGAGCAGTATAGCGCGCCAGTGCGGTTAGCGTGAAACTGTGAAACCCTTCGGTCTCGTCGGCTGGCACCATCGCAGCACGTGGTCCCGACTTGATCGATAAACACCTTCAGGGAGCGGCAAGGCGTCAGCTGCGAACTTAGGACGGCACAAGAATGCTTAGTTGTTCAGCGTCATGCTCGCTATATGACCCAACTAAGCATCACAGCCACTCTTTCGGTATCGACGCAAGGCCGGGAGAAGGTCTCTCTCTTACACACGCACACACACAACCCCGCATGAACCACTATGGAAGGTTCATGCTCAAGGACACAGCAAAATATTTGTGTCGCTTAGTTTCGGCATGTAATTCTAACCAAGTTGAGACAGTTGTGCTTCGCTCTCTAACTCGACTTGGTGGGGGCATCGTTCATGAATGAAAATATATGTATTTTCTTGTTCTTGATCCTCTTTTATTTCCTTCTTTTCTACAAATATACATGGAGCGCACTATTTCCCATGATCGAGCACACATAAGCGGGTGCACGTACATGCGCTGGCGCAAAGATAAACATAAAAGCCAAGCAGTCCGGTTTGGTCCACGTGAGCAAAATCTCCAGCGTCTTTGGCCAGTACAGTTTCTGTCGTATATACACGGAGAGACGACGGTCCATAAATACATATCTCATCTCATTCGCTATCTAGGCAAAGGAGGACACTAAAAACGAACGCCCTATGTACGTTGCATATGCGTGGGTGTCCTTGGCCAGATTTTGCTACCCTGGCCAGATTTGGTGGCTGGGAGAGACCTCTCGTCACCCATGGAACGGGGAGGAGCTCAAAGTCGGCCTAGCGTACCAGCGCCGGGCGCGGCATGCTTTGCTGGTCATATAAAAAAATCTCAAAAATAAAGGCTAGGATAATGAACTCAGCGTAGGTCATATCATGCACTGACCGCGGCGGTCACCGGCGCGTCGCACTCGCAGCAAGGCTAGTGGCGCCCAACAAAGTACAAAGACGGGCATGAAAATATATTACTGGTCGAAAAGAAGCTAGTATTTATTGGTATGTAAAAAAAGAGAGAAAAAATAAAAATAGTAAACGGGTTGGTATCCCAACTGACTCGGACTTAACATGATACTCGTCTTTGACTCGACCTAACTAAGGTGCACTAGACTTGCCCTAGCTATCTTATGGTATTAAATGAAGCTTTTCGTCGGAGTTGCATGAGTAATATAGGATGAGAGCAGCTTCAGGCAGCTCCTCGTCTTTATTTTTTTCTGCTCCGTGTCGAACAGTCAGGAAGCTGGTCGTCTCCTCCAGGCGCTCCCTTAGCTGATTAGCCTGCATGTGGAAGGTATTGGAGGCTATTTTGGTGCACCGGAGCTGGGTAGCAATGGTCCTTCTCTCATTGCGAACTGCCTTTGCTTTGGTCCATGCGTCCTTCGCTAGGTGTTCAAGTCTTTCATCTTCTGCTTCCTGCTCACGCTCGAGAGTTTTAATCTTAGTATCTTTCTCCTTCAGAGCAGGCCCCTATTTGCCGAGGAGCTCCAATTCACCTTCGACCGATAAGACGACAGCATTGAGTTGCTCCATCATGGGACGAGCCTGCTCGCTAGCCAACGCGACGATCTCCTCTCCAAGATGACTTGGAAGGGCTTTCCCTTTTAAGAGCATCACCAAGGTCTCAAGCAGAGAAGTGATCCGTTTTACGTCAGTCGGCACCGACCCCTTGTACTGGGTGGTCTATGCAGAAGTGGCCTCCCAAATCGCCTCTATGACACGGGCTTCGTTGAGCGGTTGCTGCTGCAGGAGCCGTTGAATTTCTGTGAGGTCCACCCGCACGCACAGGCTATGGAGGCGATCGGTGAGAGTTTCCATTGGGAGGTTGAGACTATGCTGCTCTTGGACCGTTGTTCGAGCAAACGTAGTTGGAAACTTTGCCCCTTCACGTACGAGCGTCTTAAGTGAATCCTGAAGCATAGCTTTGATCCTTTTGGCGTGGCTAGAAAGGAATCTTTCTTCAAATTCACCGTTGTCCAAGGCTGAAAAGAGCGCAATTCCAAAAGGATCAAAGCTATGCTTCAGGATTCACTTAAGACGCTCGTATATAAAGGGCCAAAGTTTCCAACTACGCTTGCTCAAACAACGGTCCAAGAGCAGCATAGTCTCAACCTCCTAATGGAAACTCTCACCAATCGCCTCCATAGCCTGTGCGTGCGTGTAGGGTTTCGTAGCATGGAAAACAAAAATTTTCTATCGCATACAAACAAACAAGCCAAGATCTATCTACTAGATTGTAGCAACGAGTCAATGGAATAACTTACCCTCGAAGATTCCAAAGCGGTTAACGAGAGCAGATTCTCGTGGGTGATGTAGTCGTACTCTTTCCGATCTCAAGATCGCGTAGACGATCCTTCCGGCGCCACGTTCCGGCAGCGCTCCCGCAGTCGGTCACATGTTCGGTACTCGACGAAGACCTTCCTCTCTCTTGTTCCAGCAGGCAGCGGAGGTTGTAGCACTCTCCTCGTGATTCCGACAGCACAACGGCGTGGTACCGGAAGTAGAGGGGAAATCCCGCAGGGCTTCGCCTTAAGCCGGAGCGAGTATGGTGGAGTATGAGAGAGAACTATTAGTGGTCTAGGGATTAGACACACCAATTAGAAGGCTCTAAACCGAAGGCTAGGGCAATTAGAAGCTCTAAACCAAAACGGCTCTAAACCGGAGATTAGAGGATAGAAACTTGTGTGTCTAGAGGAGGAGGCCCTGCCCCTCCTTTTATAGGTGGGAGGGGCGGCCAAGGGGAGGGGAGTCCCTCCCCAAGTCGGCCTTGGTTGGCGCGCCGGCTTGGAGGGACTCCTCCTCCAAGTCGGTTCCAACCACCTCTTGCTTGTTTCCCACAGTTTCCTGTTTTAGCCGTTTGACTTTTAAACTGGCCATTTGACTTTTCTGTTTTAGGATTCAATTTAATCCTTTATTTGGAACAGTAAGAACACTTAGTACATGATGCAATCATTCAATATGTAATGACACATTCATGTACCCTCCCCCCCCCCCCCCCCCCCCCCCGGAGTGCCGGACAATCCAGAACCTTCTAGAACATTCCCGATGAAAACACCGGAATCATTCCCGAACTCCGAAACGGGACTTTCCTTATATGAATCTTATTCTCCGGACCATTCCGGATCACCTCGTGATATCCCGGATCCCATCCGAGACTCCGAACAACATTCGGTCTCTTTCTCACAATACCATAACTACTCAAACAACGTCGAATCCTTAAGTGTGTCTCCCTACGGTTCGTGAATTATGCGGACATGATCGAGACATTTCTCCGAATAATAACCAATAGAGGAATCTGAAAATTCATATGGCTCCCACATATTTCTACGATTACTTTGCGATCGAATGAACCACTTACATACGATACCAATTTCCCTTTGTCTCACGATAGTTTACTTATCCGAGGTTATGATCGTCGGTGTCTCTGCATACCTAGTTCAACCTCGTTACCGATAAGTACTCTTTTCTCGTTCCCGTGATATGTGATCCCTTGTGAGCCAGTCACATGCTTGCAAGATAATTGGATGACATTCCACCGAGAGGGCCCAGAGTATATCTATCCGTCATATGGATGGACAAATCCCACTCTTGATCCATGTGTCTCAACCAATACTTTCCGAACATTCAATGCCACCTTTATAGCCACCCAGTTACGGTGTGGTGTTTGATGTCATCAAAGCATCCATCCGGTAAAGGTGATATGCATGATCTCATGGTCGAAGGAATTAGGTTACTATGTATCAGAAAGCATATAGCAACTGAACTATTGAAATGACTTGATCTTTATGCTACGCTTATCTATAGGAGTATGTCCATCACATCATTCTCCTATGTATAATGATATGATCCTGTTGTTAATAACATCTCTATGTTCATGATCAGGAAACCATGATCATATATTAACCAACAAGCTAGTTTAACAAGAGGCTTCACTAGGGACTCTTATTTTAGTTTACAAATCACACAAGTATTAATGTTTCCGGTTAATACAATTATAGCATGGTATGTAAACATTTATCATAAGTGTGAAGATATGATAATAACCACTTTATTATTGCCTCTTGGGCATATCTCCAACAATCTCCCACTTGCACTAGAGTCAATAATCTAGTTTCAAACCTTTGTGTATATAACACCTATGGCTTTCCGGTGTTGTATGTACACGATTGCTAGTGGTCAACTGATCTTCGGATCTGACACTTCCAGGTCCGTGTGTAATTGCATGTCTTTGCGTCTCTACGCATCACTCATTCTCTAATGAGATGGCTTTGTATAAATTTGGTCTTTCGGTGTGACCTTTAGTTCTTTGGGGTTAAAACATGTTGATAATATTGCCGCACAATATATCTTCATAGTATTATCCCTCTGTGAACTACACCTAGTTTGATAACAAACTACTTGACACAAATGCCCTCTTTTGCTGCTATAGTAGCAGTCATATACTTAGCCTTTTGTTGTAGTATCTGTCACAATGTTTTAACTTTGGAACTCATCCAAATCCATTATGGAACTTACTTTCCATTATATTGTGCCACCCTTAGTTTAGATTGAGATAAACTTAATTTGCACTTTATGACAAAACTAGTATCAATGTAGTACTATTACAATGAACTAACCATGTATTTGTCACTTCTACAAATAATATACTCTTAGTTCTTCCAAAAGATCATAAGAATATCCTTACTATTGTCCAATGATCATCTTATGAATCATTCTGGTATATGCTCACAACATTTAGAGCATAGGACATATCTGGATTTGTACATATCACAGTATGATTGATATAAATACTCTTTGTGATTTCATACATCAAGTATCAATCTATACTTGATTATTTGTTTCACTTTACCAAATGCCAATACACTTGAATATATCATTAATATTGAACTCATTAAATCCTTTCTGTACGACAAGAACCTTTTTCTTGTTGTTTCTATATTGAACTCATTCAATATCTCGTCTATGTACTTCTGGCACAACCATATTAGCGTCTATTGATGCCAAATATTTGGGTTTTGCCTAAATCTTTCATCGGGATGAAATTCTTAATATGTGTTAATAAAAGATACATTATTTCCAATCAACAATATGTCTTCCACATAATGTATTAGAAACATGTCTTAGCGCTCCCACTTAATTTCTTGCAAATGCAAGCATCTTCATTGTTTCTAATGAACTTTTAAACTCCTTTAACAGTTTCATCATAGTGAAGATTTTAACTCCGCAATGCTCACTTCAACCATTGAAGTTTTGCATATGCTTTTAGCATCCTTTGAATTAACAAAACCCTATGGACCATGTTATGAACATGCCCTAGGTAACGATTCTATTAGAAGAACTTGTTTTGTTTATTCAACTACCATATAACAAAATTATATGTAGTGGTTGCTATATTAATCCGTCTAGACTAAATATCACTATGAAAGATCAAATCTTGTCATAGTCAACCATTGAACATTGTTGTAAACTCTTTCCCAACATGTCGACTATTTCATAGATGTACAATATCCATGTCTATTTATTTATATATCCAAACACAACTGTAAGGTCTTACACCTTTCTCGAGGGTCCTTCAAGTTCAAAACTTGATTTCTCGTGTATGGAACTATCACGGATTTTATGGCTTCAAGCCATTTGACGGAGTCAGGGCCCATCATCGCTTCTTTGCATGTAGTCGGTTCATTATTCTCAAATAATGATTCAACTCTAAAATGTTGGTATTTGATTGTTTACCCGACCTACTTGTTTCAATAGGAACTTTCCGTGATCACAACCTTTGAGGCACGTGAGCCATGAGCATTGTTGCTGCCTCCGGAACACTTTTTGGCGCTGCGCAACTCTGCACATATAGCTAAGGTTCTTTCAACCTTATCAAAGTTCTATTGTCCTCCCACTTAACTTTTCACGAAAAATTCCTTCTTAAAGAAAATTGACGTTCCAAGCAACAAACACTTTTGTCTCCGGTGTTTATGGAGGAATACTTAACAGTTTATACAAAGACAGGTTCATCCGACTTTGGTTGCACACATCTTTCTTATGCATAGCATACCAATGTTTTAAGAAAGGACAACTTGGGTTTTATCCCAAACCATAACATATGGTGTCATTTCAACGGATTATGATGGAGCTCTTTTCAGTGGAAAAAACGGTAGTCTCTAAAGCTTTTAATCTTTAAAATACAATGGCAGTTTTATGAATTACACCTTTGATCTTACCATGTCAAACAAGGTTTAATTACATATCTCGAACGATCCATACCCTTATGGTGTTTCGGGAAATGCAAATCCACGGAACGATTCCTTAAATCTTAAGTATTATGCTAAACTCTGTAACTTAAATATCTTCCTTTATGATCTTTATCATAAACTGTTTATATTCTTGTTACAATGATTTTGCACTTCATCTTGATAGTCTTTGAACTTTTCAAATGTTTCATACTTCATCCTTATTAAGTAAATATTCATATATTCACTCAAATTTTCGGAGAAAGCAAATGAAGTTGAAATCCATCGCTCTTGACTACACATAATGGACTTCGTACAACAATATGTACAAATTCCAATAAGCTAGTCTTTCGTTCCCTTTTGGCCTATGAACGAAGTTTCAATTATCTCTAGGAAAGTTTCACAAGTGTCATGTGATTAAAAATCAAAAGACTCCAAAATTCCATCCACATGGAGTTTCTTCATGTTTTCTTTCCAATATAATTTAAACGGCGATGTCACTTCCTAAGTGATCTTTCAATCAATTTGTCTTTCGACATTTTTAACACTAGTTTTATGGATGTGATTTCTCCAACGATATTTGTGAATCATCCATCTTTTATGGATTACGGCAATTATTTGAACAACCCTTTTGTTCTCATAATACCTGATAAAACAAATCTTGAAGGCAAACTTTGATGTTCAATGAGCAACACAATAACCCTTTATTTGTTCTCGATGAACATCATCACATATTCTTTTGCTAGTTACTTAGGCCATTGTAGTTCATGAATTGTGTTGTTTCGTATGACGATTCACACCAACAAATTCAGTATCAAATACTTGAGAACCACATTGTTTAATAAGCAAAGAATATAGCCATAACATGTATATCATCTATATACTTAAACTGAACAATTCTAGTCTTTTCTTTTCTGCCATATATTTATGAGATTCTCTTTCAGTATTTCCTTTTCTGTTTGAAATAATATATCAACATCAATAGTGGAGTCATACATATGACACATAGTCCAAAACATGTATAGTTAAATACCAATGTCTTTGGACTTGCACTTTGAAGTAGATCACCATCATAAAATGTTTGGTGTTCTTTCAAATTCCTTTATTTAGTAATCTCTTGGTGTAGTAAACATTTTACCTACATCAAATATTCATCTTTATCATGGAATCGTCCATGATCAAACTACCTTTAGCATATAACGATGAATTACGAGTATAATGTTGCTATCCAAAACCTTTTGGAGGATTAGGACAACAAGTGTCTACAACCCTTTGCAAATTCTCATCAAAATATGAGAACATGAACTTTTGCCATATTATACTCTATCATGTTGCAACCAAAACTTCGTTTCAGATATCACAATATCTTCCACACATCATGGTTTCTGAAACAACTCTTTCAGATCCTAGATAACCTTGATATTAAGATAATCTTTTGAATATCAAGAATCATGGAGACAAACATGATACTCATATACTAACACTTTGGAATTGTCACTCTTGATTTAATACCAATTATTAAACTTTATGGAGTAACCGGAACTTACTGAAAGTTTGCAATAGGACTTTTAAACTTTTAGATTAACACTTCAAAACAATACGATACCAGTTCGTAAAGTAACTAACCAGAATTCTATAGTTCTACCATCTCAATTATAACTAAGCGCAAGGTGGTAAATGGATGCCAATGACTACAACAACTATGCAAATTCACTTTGATTTAGTTTATGATAAATTGAGTTCTAATTAAATTAATCTAGGTGAACTCCCACTCAAAACAATATCCCTCACATTGTTTTAGTGATCACACGAACCAAATCCACCACATCAAAACCGATCATCATGAGAGTTGATGTAGCTTCAATGGCGAACAATCAACATGTTCATCATATCTACTATATGACTCATGCTTTACCTTTCGGTGATCCGTGTTCCGAGACCATGTCTGTACATGCTAGGCTCGTCAAGATCAAACCTTAGCTTCCGCATGAGCAAATCTGGCTTGCCCACGTTGTATACACTTGCGGAATCTAACACACCCGATCATCACGTGGTGCTTCGAAACAACAAGCTTTAGCAACGGTGCTAACTAAGGGTGAACACTTTGAGACTTGAAATTTATGTGCATGAGGGATCATCATATAATGCTACCGTCGTCTACTAAGCAATACAAGATGCATAAAGGATTAACATCACATGTAATTCATAATATGTGATATGATATGGCCTTTCTCCATTGTTCTTCCGATCTCCATCTTCTAGCACGAACATGATCTCCATCATCACCAACATTGCATCAAGGTCAATGACGCTTCTCCATGGTTGTCGTCCACCGGCTTCAACTATTACAACTACTTTGAATAGACACGCAGGTCTTAACAGAAATTAAAGACAACCATATGGCTCCTGCCGGTTGCCAACTTACAATAAGGAACATTGCATACATCAAATATAATCACAATCATGGCCATATCACATCACTGCACACCCCTGCAAAACAAAGTTAGACGCCTCTAATTTTCTTTGCATATTTTACGTGGTTTGGGGCTTTCAATAAGTGTCGTTCTAACTTACGAACAAGAACCACAACATTGATACTAGTATTGTTAATCACCCGTTGTAAATTGGATCTTAACTATGCTAGGAGAAACAGGCACCCGCAAAGCCACTTATGCAATACAAGTTGCATGTCAAGCGTGGAGCAAGTCTCATGAACGATGTCATGTAAGGTTAGCCCGGGCCGCTTCATCCCAACATACCGCAAGATGCAAAGTACACAAGAAGAGATCGACAATAAAAGCATCAACGCCCACAATGACCATTGTGTTCTACTCGTGCAACAGATCTACATATAGACACGGCTCTGATACCACTGTAGGGTTTCGTAGCATGGAAAACAAAAAATTTCTATCGCATACAAACAAACAAGCCAAGATCTATCTACTAGATTGTAGCAACGAGTCAATGGAATAACTTACCCTCGAAGATTCCAAAGCGGTTAACGAGAGCAGATTCTCGTGGGTGATGTAGTCGTACTCTTTCCGATCTCAAGATCGCGTAGACGATCCTTCCGGCGCCACGTTCCGGCAGCGCTCCCGCAGTCGGTCACACGTTCGGTACTCGACGAAGACCTTCCTCTCCCTTGTTCCAGCAGGCAGCGGAGGTTGTAGCACTCTCCTCGTGATTCCGGCAGCACAACGGCGTGGTACCGGAAGTAGAGGGGAAATCCCGCAGGGCTTCGCCTTAAGCCGGAGCGAGTATGGTGGAGTATGAGAGAGAACTATTAGTGGTCTAGGGATTAGACACACCAATTAGAAGGCTCTAAACCGAAGGCTAGGGCAATTAGAAGCTCTAAACCAAAACGGCTCTAAACCGGAGATTAGAGGATAGAAACTTGTGTGTCTAGAGGAGGAGGCCCTGCCCCTCCTTTTATAGGTGGGAGGGGCGGCCAAGGGGAGGGGAGTCCCTCCCCAAGTCGGCCTTGGTTGGCGCGCCGGCTTGGAGGGAGTCCTCCCCCAAGTCGGTTCCAACCACCTCTTGCTTGTTTCCCACAGTTTCTTGTTTTAGCCGTTTGACTTTTAAACTGGCCATTTGACTTTTCTGTTTTAGGATTCAATTTAATCCTTTATTTGGAACAACAAGAACACTTAGTACATGATGCAATCATTAAATATGTAATGACACATTCATGTACCCTCCCCCCCCCCCGGAGTGCCGGACAATCCGGAACCTTCTAGAACATTCCCGATGAAAACACCGGAATCATTCCCGAACTCCGAAACGGGACTTTCCTTATATGAATCTTATTCTCCGGACCATTCCGGATCACCTCGTGATATCCCGGATCCCATCCGAGACTCCGAACAACATTCGGTCTCTTTCTCATAATACCATAACTACTCAAACAACGTCGAATCCTTAAGTGTGTCTCCCTACGGTTCGTGAATTATGCGGACATGATCGAGACACTTCTCCGAACAATAACCAATAGAGGAATCTGGAAATTCATATGGCTCCCACATATTTCTACGATTACTTTGCGATCGAATGAACCACTTACATACGATACCAATTTCCCTTTGTCTCACGATAGTTTACTTATCCGAGGTTATGAACGTCGGTATCTTTGCATACCTAGTTCAACCTCGTTACCGATAAGTACTCTTTTCTTGTTCCCGTGATATGTGATCCCTTGTGAGCCAGTCACATGCTTGCAAGCTAATTGGATGACATTCCACCGAGAGGGCCCAGAGTATATCTATCCGTCATATGGATGGACAAATCCCACTCTTGATCCATGTGTCTCAACCAATACTTTCCGAACATTCAATGCCACCTTTATAGCCACCCAGTTACGGTGTGGTGTTTGATGTCATCAAAGCATCCATCCGTTAAAGGTGATATGCATGATCTCATGGTCGAAGGAATTAGGTTACTATGTATCAGAAAGCATATAGCAATTGAACTATTGAAATGACTTGATCTTTATGCTACGCTTATCTATAGGAGTATGTCCATCACATCATTCTCCTACGTATAATGATATGATCCTGTTGTTAATAACATCTCTATGTTCATGATCAGGAAACCATGATCATATATTAACCAACAAGCTAGTTTAACAAGAGGCTTCACTAGGGACTCTTATTTTAGTTTATAAATCACACAAGTATTAATGTTTCCGGTTAATACAATTATAGCATGGTATGTAAACATTTATCATAAGTGTGAAGATATGATAATAACCACTTTATTATTGCCTCTTGGTCATATCTCCAACAGTGCGGGCGGCCCTCACGGAAATTCAGCGGCTCCTGCAGAAGCAACCGCTCAACGAAGCTCATGTCATAGAGGCGATTCGGGAGGCCACTTCTGCATGGACCACCCAGTACAAGCGGTCGGCGCCGACTGACGTAAAACGACTCACTTCTGTCCTTGAGACCTTGGTGATGCGCTTAAAAGGGAAAGCCCTTCCAAGTCATCTTGGAGAGGAGATCGTCGCGTTGGCTAACAAGCAGGCTCGTCCCATGATGGAGCAACTCAATGCTGTCGTCTTATCGGTTGAAGGTGAATTGGAGCTCCTCGGCAAAGAGGGGCCTGCTCTGGAGGAGAAAGATACTAAGATGAAAACTCTCGAGCATGAGCAGGAAGCAGAAGCTGAAATACTTGAACACCTAGCGGAGGACGCACGGACCAAAGCAAATGCATTTCGCAATGAGAGAAGGACCATTGCTACCCAGATCCGGTGCACCAAAATAGCCTCCAATACCTTCCACATGCAGGCTAATCAGCTACGGAGCGCCTGGAGACGACCAGCTTCCTGAGTCAGTTCGACGCGGAGTAGAAAAAAATAAAGACGATCCCATCTTAGCTTACTCATGCAACTCCGATGAATAGCTTCATTTAATAGCATAAGATAGCTATGGCACGTCCACTACGCCTTAGTTAGGTCGAGTTAAAGACGAGTATCATGTTACGTCTGAGTCAGTTGGAATACCAACCCGTTTACTATTTGTAATTTTTCTCTTTTTTTTACATATCAATAAAGACTAGCTTCTTTCCGACCAGTAATATATTTTCATGCCCGTCTTTGTACTTTGTTGGGCGCCACTGGCTTTGCTACGAGTGCGACGCGCGACCACCACGGTCAGTGAATGATATGATCTACGCTAAGTTCATTATCCTAGCCCTTATTTTTTAGATTTTTTTATATGGCCAACAAAGCATGTCGCGCCCGGCACTGGTACGCTAAGCCGACTTTGAGCTCCTCCCCATTCCATGGGTGACAAGAGGTCTCTCCCAGCCACCAAATCTGGCCAGGGTAGAAAAATCTGGCCAAGGACACCCACGCATATACAAATGTGTGTACTATCGCCATGGTGGGGGCGAGGGAGTTATTATGTGTCTCTATGTTGATGACATATTGATATTCGGGACCAACCTCGCTGTTATCGAGGAGGTCAAAGAGTTCCTATCTCGCTGCTTTGAGATGAAGGACTTGGGAGTGGCTGATGTAATTTTAAACATCAAGCTACTAAAGGATGACAATGGTGGGATTACATTGCTTCAGTCTCACTATGTGGAAAAGATATTGAGTCGCTTCGGGTATAGTGACTGCAATTCTTCTCCAACGCCTTATGATCCGAGTGTGCTATTTCGAAAGAATCGAAGGAATGCTAAAGATCAATTGAGATATTCTCAAATTATTGGCTCGCTCATGTATTTAGCCAGCGCTACTAGACCTGACATCTCCTTTGCTGTAAGCAAACTGAGTCGATTTGTGTCAAATCCTGGAGATGATCACTGGCATGCTCTTGAAAGAGTTTTGCGCTATTTGAAAGGCACTGCGAGTTACGGTATTCACTATACTGGGTATCCTCGGGTACTTGAGGGTTATAGTGATTCAAATTGGATATCTGATGCCGATGAGATTAAGTCCACAAGTGGTTATTTGTTTACACTTGGTGGTGGTGCTGTTTCCTGGAAGTCTTGCAAGCAGACCATCTTAACGAGGTCAACAATGGAAGCAGAACTCACAGCATTAGACACAGCCACTGTTGAAGCAGAGTGGCTTCGTGAGCTCTTGATTGACTTACCTGTGGTTGAAAAACCAATACCCGCTATCCCAATGAACTGTGATAATCAAACTGTGATCGTCAAAGTAAACAGTTCTAAGGATAATATGAAGTCATCAAGGCATGTGAAGAGGAGATTGAAATCTGTCAGGAAACTGAGAAACTCCGGAGTTATTGCGTTGGATTATATCCAAACATCTAAGAACCTGGCAGATCCTTTCACAAAGGGACTATCACGTAATGTGATAGATAATGCATGAAGGGAGATGGGTTTGAGACCCACACTATGAGTTGATCCCAGTGGCAACCCACTCTATGTGATCGGAGATTCCATGAATTAGAGATGGGAGACAAGCTGTTGGTCAGCTGAGAGGAGAGTATTCCCATATTATATTTACATCTCCATAAAGATGCAATACTCTCTTATTCTGCATGGCAGGTTGATATTTATCTTAATGTGTTCCAAGTGGCTTTTTATAAGCGGAGATGTTGTCCTGCAGAACATCTCTTGAGGAATACACCTATATGAGTCTGACTGTCAAACGTCGCAGTCCGTGAGAGTTGGGTGCTCTCTAATAAACTCATGAAAGGCCCTGGAGTATGACGCATAAGCTCCAAACCGCGGGGAAGCCGACGGTAGCCCTGTACCGGTCTAGATTTTGTGTGAAACTAGCGCGCAGAAAACTTGTAGTTCAAGGCATAGTCCACTATTCAAGTTGCAAGCTAGTGTAGCATGAAGTTTAACGTGGAAGTTCAACTTAACAGTCTCCACTACACACCGGTATATAAAACAATGTTCTGGAAGAAAAGTGTTGTGATGTGCCAATGAGACTTTGTGGGGGATTGTTGGAATTTGGTGTATATTGGGCTGTTGGCCCATTAGACAAATTCTGAAATTCTCTTTGGCCCACTTATGCATGGCAGCATATGGCTGTGCTAGTGGTGCTAAAGTTTAGTCCCACATTTCTAGTTGAAGGGGAGTTGGACCACCTTATATAGTAGAGTGTTGCACCACTCACTAAGGTGCGACAAGAAGAGTAGCCCTCGCGCACTCCTCCTCCGACGCCGCCCGCCTCGCCTCGCCACGCCTCGTCACGACGCGCGCGCGCCGCGGGTTGCGGGAATCTCGCCGAGCCGAGCTTTATTTTGCTGGTTGGGAAAACTGATTATGAGTCATTAACGGACGCGTTAATTACAGCCGTTTCCAGTTTTTATGGACATGGACTGTTATCGACTCGGACGTGGGCTGAGCCCATGATCCTCCTAACCTGCACTATATAAAGCGTCCGGGCTAAACCTAATCGGTACGGAATCAATCCACACACGCGCCTACCTCCAGAACCTTGCGCCGCCGCTTTCGTCTTCTCCATCCCGGCTTGCGGCGTGCACCGCAGATCGGGACAGTAGGCCTCCGGAACCCCGCCTCTCGTGAACCTGTACGGGTGAGGGGCGATCAGGTTTTTGGGGAGCGCTCAAGAGCGACTACTGGCAACCACGACATCGTCCGACGACGAGTTCCCTGACGACGAATTCTTCCCGGACGTCAGCGACCTCTTCGACAACCTCAACATGGGCGACGCTGCTGCGACCGCTACGGCTGCTATTCAGCCTACACTGTACGTGATTCTCAATTGTCTTTTTCGTATTATGCTAGAGTTCTTTGTTCTAGCGTTTGGTGTAGATGTGATAGGTTTATCTCCTATAGATGTAATCTGTTCATCTACTTTGTTGATCTGCATGATTGGTTTTACTACTGTCTGTATGATCATGGTTTATCAGTTTATTATTCGGATTAAATCATATGAATTATTGCTTATATTTCCAACAATCCAAAAACCTGATTATAGGCAACTGAATTCCACTGGTGTAGCCGCGGCTACTAGGCCGCCTCCTTTTGATGGCATGCACTATAAGAGATGGCGCAAGAGAGCAGTTCTCTGGTTTGAAAACCTAAACTGTTATAGCGCCACTCTTGGCAAGCCTGAAGGAGATCTTTCTGCTGAGCAGGAAGCGAACTTTAAGAAAGCCGACACCATGTTTATGGCGGCTTTGTTCAGTGTTCTTGGGGACAACATTGTTAACCCTTATATGTCATTTGATAATGGCAAGGACGCGTGGGAAGCTCTCGAGGCCAAGTTTGGGGTCTCGGACGCTGGCACTGAGCTGTATGTCATGGAGCAATTCTATGACTACAGGATGGTTGATGAGCGCTCCGTCGTTGAGCAAGCTCATGAGATACAATCACTTGCCAAAGAACTTGAGCAGTTCAAGTGTTCCTTACCGGACAAATTTGTGGCTGGTGGCATTATTGCCAAGCTTCCTCCTTCGTGGAGGAACTTTGCTACTTCTCTAAAACATAAGAGACAAGAGTTTTCCGTTACGGATCTCATTGGGTCTCTTCATGTGGAAGAGAAGGCGAGAGCAAAGGACAAAACTGCTCGAGGGCTTGAAGGAGGTTCTACTGCCAATTTAGTGCAGAGGAAAAACTTCCAATCCCACAAGTTCAAGAATAAGAACAAAACTGAAGGAAAGGGAAAGTTCGATGGCAAGAACAAGGCCATGCACTCAACCAACTTCAAGAAGAAAAATGATAAGAGGAAAGGCTCTTGCCACGTCTGTGGTGATCCTGGTCATTGGGCTCCTAGCTGCCCTAATCGCTTTGACAAGCGTCAACATGGGAACAGTGGCAATGCCGCTAATGTTGTTATTAGCGATACTGAGATGAAGGATGCTGGGTACGGTATTTTACCTACTATCCTTTCAGTATGTCATTCTCCTGATTGGTGGATAGACACGGGTGCTAATACACATGTATGTTCTGATATTTCCATGTTCTCCTCTTATCAGGTCTCAAGGACTTCTTCCGTGCTGATGGGAAACGGCTCACGTGCTTCTGTTCATGGTGTTGGTACGGTAGATCTGAAGTTTACTTCGGGGAAGACCGTACAACTGAAGAACGTGCAGCATGTTCCCTCCATCAATAAGAATCTCGTCAGCGGATCGCTTTTATGTCGAGATGGCTTTAAGTTGGTTTTTGAGTCCAATAAAGTTGTAATTTCTAAGTATGTACAATTTGTTGGAAAAGGTTATGAGTGCGGAGGTCTATTCCGCTTGTCTCTGTCAGACTCATGTACTAAAGTTATTAATCATGTTTGCAATGATAATGAGTCCAATGTTTGGCATTCACGACTCTGTCATATTAACTTTGGCTGCATGACGCGGCTAGCCAATATGAGTTTAATTCCGAAATTTACCACTGTCAAAGGTTCTAAGTGCCAAGTTTGTGTGCAAGCAAAGCAACCCCGCAAGTCTCATACGGCTGCGGAACCGAGAAACTTAGCACCGCTAGAACTTATACATTCAGATCTTTGTGAGATGAATGGTGTGTTGACAAAAGGTGGAAAAAGATACTTTATGACGTTGATTGATGACTCCACTAGATACTGTTATGTTTATCTCCTGAAATCTAAAGATGAAGCTTTGAATTACTTCAAAATCTATAAAGCTGAGGCAGAAAACCAACTTGATCTTAAAATCAAGCGGCTAAGGTCGGATCGTGGTGGAGAGTACTTTTCAAATGAATTTGATTTATTCTGTGCGGAACATGGTATTATACATGAGAGGACGCCTCCCTACTCACCTCAGTCAAATGGGGTGGCCGAAAGGAAGAACCGCACTCTAACTGATTTGGTTAACGCCATGTTAGATACATCGGGTCTTTCCAAGGAATGGTGGGGGGAGGCGCTAATGACTGCGTGTCATGTCCTAAACCGTGTTCCTGTAAAGGATAAAACCATGACTCCATTTGAGGAATGGGAAAAGAAAAGGCTTAAACTCTCTTACTTACGAACTTGGGGTTGTTTGGCGAAAGTCAATATTCCAATACCCAAGAAGCGAAAGCTTGGACCAAAAACCGTTGATTGTGTTTTTCTGGGATATGCTTTTCATAGCATTGGCTATAGATTTTTGATAGTAAAATCTGAGGTATCCGACATGCATGTTGGTACAATTATGGAGTCGAATGATGCGACTTTCTTTGAGGACATCTTTCCTATGAAAGGCATGTCTAGCTCATCAAATCAGGAGATGACTAGTTCATCTAGTCAGGAATTTTCTATAATTCCTGAACCCACTATGCCGATAGAACACTCTGATGATCCTGTGGAGGATGACAATGAAGCTCCCAAAAGGAGCAAGAGACAAAGGACTGCAAAGTCATTTGGTGATGATTTCATTGTGTACCTTGTGGATGATACTCCCACTTCTATTTCAGAAGCCTATGCATCTCAAGATGCTGACTACTGGAAGGAAGCTGTCCGAAGCGAGATGGATTCCATCTTAGCTAATGGTACTTGGGAAATCACTGATCGTCCTTATGGGTGCAAACCTGTAGGATGTAAGTGGGTGTTCAAGAAAAAGCTTAGACCTGATGGTACTATTGAAAAGTACAAAGCACGTCTTGTGGCTAAGGGTTATACCCAAAAGGAAGGTGAAGACTTCTTCGATACCTACTCACCTGTAGCCAGATTGACCACTATTCGAGTACTGCTATCCTTGGCTGCCTCACACGGTCTTCTCGTTCATCAAATGGACGTTAAGACAGCTTTTCTAAATGGAGAGATAGATGAGTAAATTTATATGGAGCAGCCTGACGGATTTGTGGTAGATGGTCAAGAAGGAAAGGTGTGTAAGTTAGTGAAGTCTTTATATGGTCTTAAGCAAGCTCCTAAGCAGTGGCACGAGAAGTTTGAAAGAACTTTAACTGCTGAAGGCTTTATTGTAAACGAAGCTGACAAATGTGTGTACTATCGCCATGGTGGGGGCGAGGGAGTTATTATGTGTCTCTATGTTGATGACATATTGATATTCGGGACCAACCTCGCTGTAATCGAGGAGGTCAAAGAGTTCCTATCTCGCTGCTTTGAGATGAAGGACTTGGGAGTGGCTGATGTAATTTTAAACATCAAGCTACTAAAGGATGACAATGGTGGGATTACATTGCTTCAGTCTCACTATGTGGAAAAGATATTGAGTCGCTTCGGGTATAGTGACTGCAATTCTTCTCCAACGCCTTATGATCCGAGTGTGCTACTTCGAAAGAATCGAAGGAATGCTAAAGATCAATTGAGATATTCTCAAATTATTGGCTCGCTCATGTATTTAGCCAGCGCTACTAGACCTGACATCTCCTTTGCTGTAAGCAAACTGAGTCGATTTGTGTCAAATCCTGGAGATGATCACTGGCATGCTCTTGAAAGAGTTTTGCGCTATTTGAAAGGCACTTCGAGTTACGGTATTCACTATACTGGGTATCCTCGGGTACTTGAGGGTTATAGTGATTCAAATTGGATATCTGATGCCGATGAGATTAAGTCCACAAGTGGTTATTTGTTTACACTTGGTGGTGGTGCTGTTTCCTGGAAGTCTTGCAAGCAGACCATCTTAACGAGGTCAACAATGGAAGCAGAACTCACAGCATTAGACACAGCCACTGTTGAAGCAGAGTGGCTTCGTGAGCTCTTGATTGACTTACCTGTGGTTGAAAAACCAATACCCGCTATCCCAATGAACTGTGATAATCAAACTGTGATCGTCAAAGTAAACAGTTCTAAGGATAATATGAAGTCATCAAGGCATGTGAAGAGGAGATTGAAATCTGTCAGGAAACTGAGAAACTCCGGAGTTATTGCGTTGGATTATATCCAAACATCTAAGAACCTGGCAGATCCTTTCACAAAGGGACTATCACGTAATGTGATAGATAATGCATCAAGGGAGATGGGTTTGAGACCCACACTATGAGTTGATCCCAGTGGCAACCCACTCTATGTGATCGGAGATCCCATGAATTAGAGATGGGAGACAAGCTGTTGGTCAGCTGAGAGGAGAGTATTCCCATATTATATTTACATCTCCATAAAGATGCAATACTCTCTTATTCTGCATGGCAGGCTGATATTTATCTTAATGTGTTCCAAGTGGCTTTTTATAAGCGGAGATGTTGTCCTGCAGAACATCTCTTGAGGAATACACCTATATGAGTCTGACTGTCAAACGTCGCAGTCCGTGAGAGTTGGGTGCTCTCTAATAAACTCATGAAAGGCCCTGGAGTATGACGCATAAGCTCCAAACCGCGGGGAAGCCGACGGTAGCCCTGTACCGGTCTAGATTTTGTGTGAAACTAGCGCGCAGAAAACTTGTAGTTCAAGGCATAGTCCACTATTCAAGTTGCAAGCTAGTGTAGCATGAAGTTTAACGTGGAAGTTCAACTTAACAGTCTCCACTACACACCGGTATATAAAACAATGTTCTGGAAGAAAAGTGTTGTGATGTGCCAATGAGACTTTGTGGGGGATTGTTGGAATTTGGTGTATATTGGGCTGTTGGCCCATTAGACAAATTCTGAAATTCTCTTTGGCCCACTTATGCATGGCAGCATATGGCTGTGCTAGTGGTGCTAAAGTTTAGTCCCACATTGCTAGTTGAAGGGGAGTTGGACCACCTTATAGAGTAGAGTGTTGCACCACTCACTAAGGTGTGACAAGAAGAGTAGCCCTCGCGCACTCCTCCTCCGACGCCGCCCGCCTCGCCTCACCACGCCTCGTCACGACGCGCGCGCGCCGCGGGTTGCGGGAATCTCCCCGAGCCGAGCTTTATTTTGCTGGTTGGGAAAACTGATTATGAGTCATTAACGGACGCGTTAATTACAGCCGTTTCCAGTTTTTATGGACATGGACTGTTATCGACTCGGACGTGGGCTGAACCCATGATCCTCCTAACCTGCACTATATAAAGCGTCCGGGCTAAACCTAATCGGTACGGAATCAATCCACACACGCGCCTACCTCCAGAACCTTGCGCCGCCGCTTTCGTCTTCTCCATCCCGGCTTGCGGCGTGCACCGCAGATCGGGACAGTAGGCCTCCGGAACCCCGCCTCTCATGAACCTGTACGGGTGAGGGGCGATCAGGTTTTTGGGGAGCGCTCAAGCGCGACTACTGGCAACCACGACGTCGTCCGACGACGAGTTCCCTGACGACGACTTCTTCCCGGACGTCAGCGACCTCTTCGACAACCTCAACATGGGCGACGCTGCTGCGACCGCTACGGCTGCTATTCAGCCTACACTGTACGTGATTCTCAATTGTCTTTTTCGTATTATGCTAGAGTTCTTTGTTCTAGCGTTTGGTGTAGATGTGATAGGTTTATCTCCTATAGATGTAATCTGTTCATCTACTTTGTTGATCTGCATGATTGGTTTTACTACTGTCTGTATGATCATGGTTTATCAGTTTATTATTCGGATTAAATCATATGGATTATTGCTTATATTTCCAACAATCCAAAAACCTGATTATAGGCAACTGAATTCCACTGGTGTAGCCGCGGCTACTAGGCCGCCTCCTTTTGATGGCATGCACTATAAGAGATGGCGCAAGAGAGCAGTTCTCTGGTTTGAAAACCTAAACTGTTATAGCGCCACTCTTGGCAAGCCTGAAGGAGATCTTTCTGCTGAGCAGGAAGCGAACTTTAAGAAAGCCGATACCATGTTTATGGCGGCTTTGTTCAGTGTTCTTGGGGACAACATTGTTGACCCTTATATGTCATTTGATAATGACAAGGACGCGTGGGAAGCGCTCGAGGCCAAGTTTGGGGTCTCGGACGCTGGCACTGAGCTGTATGTCATGGAGCAATTCTATGACTACAGGATGGTTGATGAGCGCTCCGTCGTTGAGCAAGCTCATGAGATACAATCACTTGCCAAAGAACTTGAGCAGTTCAAGTGTTCCTTACCGGACAAATTTGTGGCTGGTGGCATTATTGCCAAGCTTCCTCCTTCGTGGAGGAACTTTGCTACTTCTCTGAAACATAAGAGACAAGAGTTTTCCGTTACGGATCTCATTGGGTCTCTTCATGTGGAAGAGAAGGCGAGAGCAAAGGACAAAACTGCTCGAGGGCTTGAAGGAGGTTCTACTGCCAATTTAGTGCAGAGGAAAAACTTCCAATCCCACAAGTTCAAGAATAAGACAAAACTGAAGGAAAGGGAAAGTTCGATGGCAAGAACAAGGCCATGCACTCAACCAACTTCAAGAAGAAAAATGATAAGAGGAAAGGCTCTTGCCACGTCTGTGGTGATCCTGGTCATTGGGCTCCTAGCTGCCCTAATCGCTTTGACAAGCGTCAACATGGGAACAACGGCAATGCTGCTAATGTTATTATTAGCGATACTGAGATGAAGGATGCTGGGTACGGTATTTTACCTACTATCCTTTCAGTATGTCATTCTCCTGATTGGTGGATAGACACGGGTGCTAATACACATGTATGTTCTGATATTTCCATGTTCTCCTCTTATCAGGTCTCAAGGACTTCTTCCGTGCTGATGGGAAACGGCTCACGTGCTTCTGTTCATGGTGTTGGTACGGTAGATCTGAAGTTTACTTCGGGGAAGACCGTACAACTGAAGAACGTGCAGCATGTTCCCTCCATCAATAAGAATCTCGTCAGCGGATCGCTTTTATGTCGAGATGGCTTTAAGTTGGTTTTTGAGTCCAATAAAGTTGTAATTTCTAAGTATGTACAATTTGTTGGAAAAGGTTATGAGTGCGGAGGTCTATTCCGCTTGTCTCTGTCAGACTCATGTACTAAAGTTATTAATCATGTTTGCAATGATAATGAGTCCAATGTTTGGCATTCACGACTCTGTCATATTAACTTTGGCTGCATGACGCGGCTAGCCAATATGAGTTTAATTCCGAAATTTACCACTGTCAAAGGTTCTAAGTGCCAAGTTTGTGTGCAAGCAAAGCAACCCCGCAAGTCTCATACGGCTGCGGAACCGAGAAACTTAGCACCGCTAGAACTTATACATTCAGATCTTTGTGAGATGAATGGTGTGTTGACAAAAGGTGGAAAAAGATACTTTATGACGTTGATTGATGACTCCACTAGATACTGTTATGTTTATCTCCTGAAATCTAAAGATGAAGCTTTGAATTACTTCAAAATCTATAAAGCTGAGGCAGAAAACCAACTTGATCTTAAAATCAAGCGGCTAAGGTCGGATCGTGGTGGAGAGTACTTTTCAAATGAATTTGATTTATTCTGTGCGGAACATGGTATTATACATGAGAGGACGCCTCCCTACTCACCTCAGTCAAATGGGGTGGCCGAAAGGAAGAACCGCACTCTAACTGATTTGGTTAACGCCATGTTAGATACATCGGGTCTTTCCAAGGAATGGTGGGGGGAGGCGCTAATGACTGCGTGTCATGTCCTAAACCGTGTTCCTGTAAAGGATAAAACCATGACTCCATTTGAGGAATGGGAAAAGAAAAGGCTTAAACTCTCTTACTTACGAACTTGGGGTTGTTTGGCGAAAGTCAATATTCCAATACCCAAGAAGCGAAAGCTTGGACCAAAAACCGTTGATTGTGTTTTTCTGGGATATGCTTTTCATAGCATTGGCTATAGATTTTTGATAGTAAAATCTGAGGTATCCGACATGCATGTTGGTACAATTATGGAGTCGAATGATGCGACTTTGTTTGAGGACATCTTTCCTATGAAAGGCATGTCTAGCTCATCAAATCAGGAGATGACTAGTTCATCTAGTCAGGAATTTTCTATAATTCCTGAACCCACTATGCCGATAGAACACTCTGATGATCCTGTGGAGGATGACAATGAAGCTCCCAAAAGGAGCAAGAGACAAAGGACTGCAAAGTCATTTGGTGATGATTTCATTGTGTACCTTGTGGATGATACTCCCACTTCTATTTCAGAAGCCTATGCATCTCAAGATGCTGACTACTGGAAGGAAGCTGTCCGAAGCGAGATGGATTCCATCTTAGCTAATGGTACTTGGGAAATCACTGATCGTCCTTAAGGGTGCAAACCTGTAGGATGTAAGTGGGTGTTCAAGAAAAGCTTAGACCTGATGGTACTATTGAAAAGTACAAAGCACGTCTTGTGGCTAAGGGTTATACCCAAAAGGAAGGTGAAGACTTCTTCGATACCTACTCACCTGTAGCCAGATTGACCACTATTCGAGTACTGCTATCCTTGGCTGCCTCACACGGTCTTCTCGTTCATCAAATGGACGTTAAGACAGCTTTTCTAAATGGAGAGATAGATGAGTAAATTTATATGGAGCAGCCTGACGGATTTGTGGTAGATGGTCAAGAAGGAAAGGTGTGTAAGTTAGTGAAGTCTTTATATGGTCTTAAGCAAGCTCCTAAGCAGTGGCACGAGAAGTTTGAAAGAACTTTAACTGCTGAAGGCTTTATTGTAAACGAAGCTGACAAATGTGTGTACTATCGCCATGGTGGGGGCGAGGGAGTTATTATGTGTCTCTATGTTGATGACATATTGATATTCAGGACCAACCTCGCTGTAATCGAGGAGGTCAAAGAGTTCCTATCTCGCTGCTTTGAGATGAAGGACTTGGGAGTGGCTGATGTAATTTTAAACATCAAGCTACTAAAGGATGACAATGGTGGGATTACATTGCTTCAGTCTCACTATGTGGAAAAGATATTGAGTCGCTTCGGGTATAGTGACTGCAATTCTTCTCCAACGCCTTATGATCCGAGTGTGCTACTTCGAAAGAATCGAAGGAATGCTAAAGATCAATTGAGATATTCTCAAATTATTGACTCGCTCATGTATTTAGCCAGCGCTACTAGACCTGACATCTCCTTTGCTGTAAGCAAACTGAGTCGATTTGTGTCAAATCCTGGAGATGATCACTGGCATGCTCTTGAAAGAGTTTTGCGCTATTTGAAAGGCACTTCGAGTTACGGTATTCACTATACTGGGTATCCTCGGGTACTTGAGGGTTATAGTGATTCAAATTGGATATCTGATGCCGATGAGATTAAGTCCACAAGTGGTTATTTGTTTACACTTGGTGGTGGTGCTGTTTCCTGGAAGTCTTGCAAGCAGACCATCTTAACGAGGTCAACAATGGAAGCAGAACTCACAGCATTAGACACAGCCACTGTTGAAGCAGAGTGGCTTCGTGAGCTCTTGATTGACTTACCTGTGGTTGAAAAACCAATACCCGCTATCCCAATGAACTGTGATAATCAAACTATGATCGTCAAAGTAAACAGTTCTAAGGATAATATGAAGTCATCAAGGCATGTGAAGAGGAGATTGAAATCTGTCAGGAAACTGAGAAACTCCGGAGTTATTGCGTTGGATTATATCCAAACATCTAAGAACCTGGCAGATCCTTTCACAAAGGGACTATCACGTAATGTGATAGATAATGCATCAAGGGAGATGGGTTTGAGACCCACACTATGAGTTGATCCCAGTGGCAACCCACTCTATGTGATCGGAGATCCCATGAATTAGAGATGGGAGACAAGCTGTTGGTCAGCTGAGAGGAGAGTATTCCCATATTATATTTACATCTCCATAAAGATGCAATACTCTCTTATTCTGCATGGCAGGCTGATATTTATCTTAATGTGTTCCAAGTGGCTTTTTATAAGCGGAGATGTTGTCCTGCAGAACATCTCTTGAGGAATACACCTATATGAGTCTGACTGTCAAACGTCGCAGTCCGTGAGAGTTGGGTGCTCTATAATAAACTCATGAAAGGCCCTGGAGTATGACGCATAAGCTCCAAACCGCGGGGAAGCCGACGGTAGCCCTGTACCGGTCTAGATTTTGTGTGAAACTAGCGCGCAGAAAACTTGTAGTTCAAGGCATAGTCCACTATTCAAGTTGCAAGCTAGTGTAGCATGAAGTTTAACGTGGAAGTTCAACTTAACAGTCTCCACTACACACCGGTATATAAAACAATGTTCTGGAAGAAAAGTGTTGTGATGTGCCAATGAGACTTTGTGGGGGATTGTTGGAATTTGGTGTATATTGGGCTGTTGGCCCATTAGACAAATTCTGAAATTCTCTTTGGCCCACTTATGCATGGCAGCATATGGCTGTGCTAGTGGTGCTAAAGTTTAGTCCCACATTGCTAGTTGAAGGGGAGTTGGACCACCTTATAGAGTAGAGTGTTGCACCACTCACTAAGGTGTGACAAGAAGAGTAGCCCTCGCGCACTCCTCCTCCGACGCCGCCCGCCTCGCCTCACCACGCCTCGTCACGACGCGCGCGCGCCGCGGGTTGCGGGAATCTCCCCGAGCCGAGCTTTATTTTGCTGGTTGGGAAAACTGATTATGAGTCATTAACGGACGCGTTAATTACAGCCGTTTCCAGTTTTTATGGACATGGACTGTTATCGACTCGGACGTGGGCTGAGCCCATGATCCTCCTAACCTGCACTATATAAAGCGTCCGGGCTAAACCTAATCGGTACGGAATCAATCCACACACGCGCCTACCTCCAGAACCTTGCGCCGCCGCTTTCGTCTTCTCCATCCCGGCTTGCGGCGTGCACCGCAGATCGGGACAGTAGGCCTCCGGAACCCCGCCTCTCATGAACCTGTACGGGTGAGGGGCGATCAGGTTTTTGGGGAGCGCTCAAGCGCGACTACTGGCAACCACGACGAGTTCCCTGACGACGACTTCTTCCCGGACGTCAGCGACCTCTTCGACAACCTCAACATGGGCGACGCTGCTGCGACCGCTACGGCTGCTATTCAGCCTACACTGTACGTGATTCTCAATTGTCTTTTTGGTATTATGCTAGAGTTCTTTGTTCTAGCGTTTGGTGTAGATGTGATAGGTTTATCTCCTATAGATGTAATATGTTCATCTACTTTGTTGATCTGCATGATTGGTTTTACTATTGTCTGTATGATCATGGTTTATCAGTTTATTATTCGGATTAAATCATATGGATTATTGCTTATATTTCCAACAATCCAAAAACCTGATTATAGGCAACTGAATTCCACTGGTGTAGCCGCGGCTACTAGGCCGCCTCCTTTTGATGGCATGCACTATAAGAGATGGCGCAAGAGAGCAGTTCTCTGGTTTGAAAACCTAAACTGTTATAGCGCCACTCTTGGCAAGCCTGAAGGAGATCTTTCTGCTGAGCAGGAAGCGAACTTTAAGAAAGCCGATACCATGTTTATGGCGGCTTTGTTCAGTGTTCTTGGGGACAACATTGTTGACCCTTATATGTCATTTGATAATGGCAAGGACGCGTGGGAAGCGCTCGAGGCCAAGTTTGGGGTCTCGGACGCTGGCACTGAGCTGTATGTCATGGAGCAATTCTATGACTACAGGATGGTTGATGAGCGCTCCGTCGTTGAGCAAGCTCATGAGATACAATCACTTGCCAAAGAACTTGAGCAGTTCAAGTGTTTCTTACCGGACAAATTTGTGGCTGGTGGCATTATTGCCAAGCTTCCTCCTTCGTGGAGGAACTTTGCTACTTCTCTGAAACATAAGAGACAAGAGTTTTCCGTTACGGATCTCATTGGGTCTCTTCATGTGGAAGAGAAGGCGAGAGCAAAGGACAAAACTGCTCGAGGGCTTGAAGGAGGTTCTACTGCCAATTTAGTGCAGAGGAAAAACTTCCAATCCCACAAGTTCAAGAATAAGAACAAAACTGAAGGAAAGGGAAAGTTCGATGGCAAGAACAAGGCCATGCACTCAACCAACTTCAAGAAGAAAAATGATAAGAGGAAAGGCTCTTGCCACGTCTGTGGTGATCCTGGTCATTGGGCTCCTAGCTGCCCTAATCGCTTTGACAAGCGTCAACATGGGAACAGCGGCAATGCCGCTAATGTTGTTATTAGCGATACTGAGATGAAGGATGCTGGGTACGGTATTTTACCTACTATCCTTTCAGTATGTCATTCTCCTGATTGGTGGATAGACACGGGTGCTAATACACATGTATGTTCTGATATTTCCATGTTCTCCTCTTATCAGGTCTCAAGGACTTCTTCCGTGCTGATGGGAAACGGCTCACGTGCTTCTGTTCATGGTGTTGGTACGGTAGATCTGAAGTTACTTCGGGGAAGACCGTACAACTGAAGAACGTGCAGCATGTTCCCTCCATCAATAAGAATCTCGTCAGCGGATCGCTTTTATGTCGAGATGGCTTTAAGTTGGTTTTTGAGTCCAATAAAGTTGTAATTTCTAAGTATGTACAATTTGTTGGAAAAGGTTATGAGTGCGGAGGTCTATTCCGCTTGTCTCTGTCAGACTCATGTACTAAAGTTATTAATCATGTTTGCAATGATAATGAGTCCAATGTTTGGCATTCACGACTCTGTCATATTAACTTTGGCTGCATGACGCGGCTAGCCAATATGAGTTTAATTCCGAAATTTACCACTGTCAAAGGTTCTAAGTGCCAAGTTTGTGTGCAAGCAAAGCAACCCCGCAAGTCTCATACGGCTGCGGAACCGAGAAACTTAGCACCGCTAGAACTTATACATTCAGATCTTTGTGAGATGAATGGTGTGTTGACAAAAGGTGGAAAAATATACTTTATGACATTGATTGATGACTCCACTAGATACTGTTATGTTTATCTCCTGAAATCTAAAGATGAAGCTTTGAATTACTTCAAAATCTATAAAGCTGAGGCAGAAGAACCAACTTGATCTTAAAATCAAGCGGCTAAGGTCGGATCGTGGTGGAGAGTACTTTTCAAATGAATTTGATTTATTCTGTGCGGAACATGGTATTATACATGAGAGGACGCCTCCCTACTCACCTCAGTCAAATGGGGTGGCCGAAAGGAAGAACCGCACTCTAACTGATTTGGTTAACGCCATGTTAGATACATCGGGTCTTTCCAAGGAATGGTGGGGGGAGGCGCTAATGACTGCGTGTCATGTCCTAAACCGTGTTCCTGTAAAGGATAAAACCATGACTCCATTTGAGGAATGGGAAAAGAAAAGGCTTAAACTCTCTTACTTACGAACTTGGGGTTGTTTGGCGAAAGTCAATATTCCAATACCCAAGAAGCGAAAGCTTGGACCAAAAACCGTTGATTGTGTTTTTCTGGGATATGCTTTTCATAGCATTGGCTATAGATTTTTGATAGTAAAATCTGAGGTATCCGACATGCATGTTGGTACAATTATGGAGTCGAATGATGCGACTTTGTTTGAGGACATCTTTCCTATGAAAGGCATGTCTAGCTCATCAAATCAGGAGATGACTAGTTCATCTAGTCAGGAATTTTCTATAATTCCTGAACCCACTATGCCGATAGAACACTCTGATGATCCTGTGGAGGATGACAATGAAGCTCCCAAAAGGAGCAAGAGACAACGGACTGCAAAGTCATTTGGTGATGATTTCATTGTGTACCTTGTGGATGATACTCCCACTTCTATTTCAGAAGCCTATGCATCTCAAGATGCTGACTACTGGAAGGAAGCTGTCCGAAGCGAGATGGATTCCATCTTAGCTAATGGTACTTGGGAAATCACTGATCGTCCTTATGGGTGCAAACCTGTAGGATGTAAGTGGGTGTTCAAGAAAAAGCTTAGACCTGATGGTACTATTGAAAAGTACAAAGCACGTCTTGTGGCTAAGGGTTATACCCAAAAGGAAGGTGAAGACTTCTTCGATACCTACTCACCTGTAGCCAGATTGACCACTATTCGAGTACTGCTATCCTTGGCTGCCTCACACGGTCTTCTCGTTCATCAAATGGACGTTAAGACAGCTTTTCTAAATGGAGAGATAGATGAGGAAATTTATATGGAGCAGCCTGACGGATTTGTGGTAGATGGTCAAGAAGGAAAGGTGTGTAAGTTAGTGAAGTCTTTATATGGTCTTAAGCAAGCTCCTAAGCAGTGGCACGAGAAGTTTGAAAGAACTTTAACTGCTGAAGGCTTTATTGTAAACGAAGCTGACAAATGTGTGTACTATCGCCATGGTGGGGCGAGGGAGTTATTATGTGTCTCTATGTTGATGACATATTGATATTCGGGACCAACCTCGCTGTTATCGAGGAGGTCAAAGAGTTCCTATCTCGCTGCTTTGAGATGAAGGACTTGGGAGTGGCTGATGTAATTTTAAACATCAAGCTACTAAAGGATGACAATGGTGGGATTACATTGCTTCAGTCTCACTATGTGGAAAAGATATTGAGTCGCTTCGGGTATAGTGACTGCAATTCTTTCCAACGCCTTATGATCCGAGTGTGCTACTTCGAAAGAATCGAAGGAATGCTAAAGATCAATTGAGATATTCTCAAATTATTGGCTCGCTCATGTATTTAGCCAGCGCTACTAGACCTGACATCTCCTTTGCTGTAAGCAAACTGAGTCGATTTGTGTCAAATCCTGGAGATGATCACTGGCATGCTCTTGAAAGAGTTTTGCGCTATTTGAAAGGCACTGCGAGTTACGGTATTCACTATACTGGGTATCCTCGGGTACTTGAGGGTTATAGTGATTCAAATTGGATATCTGATGCCGATGAGATTAAGTCCACAAGTGGTTATTTGTTTACACTTGGTGGTGGTGCTGTTTCCTGGAAGTCTTGCAAGCAGACCATCTTAACGAGGTCAACAATGGAAGCAGAACTCACAGCATTAGACACAGCCACTGTTGAAGCAGAGTGGCTTTGTGAGCTCTTGATTGACTTACCTGTGGTTGAAAAACCAATACCCGCTATCCCAATGAACTGTGATAATCAAACTGTGATCGTCAAAGTAAACAGTTCTAAGGATAATGAAGTCATCAAGGCATGTGAAGAGGAGATTGAAATTTGTCAGGAAACTGAGAAACTCCGGAGTTATTGCGTTGGATTATATCCAAACATCTAAGAACCTGGCAGATCCTTTCACAAAGGGACTATCACGTAATGTGATAGATAATGCATCAAGGGAGATGGGTTTGAGACCCACACTATGAGTTGATCCCAGTGGCAACCCACTCTATGTGATCGGAGATCCCGTGAATTAGAGATGGGAGACAAGCTGTTGGTCAGCTGAGAGGAGAGTATTCCCATATTATATTTACATCTCCATAAAGATGCAATACTCTCTTATTCTGCATGGCAGGTTGATATTTATCTTAATGTGTTCCAAGTGGCTTTTTATAAGCGGAGATGTTGTCCTGCAGAACATCTCTTGAGGAATACACCTATATGAGTCTGACTGTCAAACGTCGCAGTCCGTGAGAGTTGGGTGCTCTCTAATAAACTCATGAAAGGCCCTGGAGTATGACGCATAAGCTCCAAACCGCGGGGAGCCGACGGTAGCCCTGTACCGGTCTAGATTTTGTGTGTAACTAGCGCGCAGAAAACTTGTAGTTCAAGGCATAGTCCACTATTCAAGTTGCAAGCTAGTGTAGCATGAAGTTTAACGTGGAAGTTCAACTTAACAGTCTCCACTACACACGGTATATAAAACAATGTTCTGGAAGAAGTGTTTGTGATGTGCCAATGAGACTTTGTGGGGGATGTTGGAATTTGTTGTATATTGGGCTGTTGGCCCATTAGACAAATTCTGAAATTCTCTTTGGCCCACTTATGCATGGCAGCATATGGCTGTGCTAGTGGTGCTAAAGTTTAGTCCCACATTGCTAGTTGAAGGGAGTTGGACCACCTTATATAGTAGAGTGTTGCACCACTCACTAAGGTGTGACAAGAAGAGTAGCCCTCGCGCACTCCTCCTCCGACGCCGCCCGCCTCGCCTCGCCACGCCTCGTCACGACGCGTGCGCGCCGCGGGTTGCGGGAACCTCGCCGAGCCGAGCCGAGCTTTATTTGTGGTGGGAAAACTGATTATGAGTCATTAACGGACGCGTTAATTACAGCCGTTTCCAGTTTTTATGGACATGGA